>LPNX010273455.1:553639-793678 GCA_001517045.1 Pseudotsuga menziesii
ATAATTATATATATGATCAAACCTTGAACACATTATGTCAAGTGTGGGTGCAACCTTTGAAGGCCCCGATGCAATTATTTCAAAACATGTTTTTTATAGCATGTAGAGGTCGGTGTCCTTTAGTGCACCATACATTTTTTTAAACTATTATATATATATATATATATAGGGAAAAAATATTGGTGGGCTAGAGCTAGCTATTCTATGTATGTCTACAAGTTTTTATAAGTCGATTCCATCATTTAGGCACTCAAAGGATGCACTCACAAAAACATATACCTTTTAATTTGTCCCAAAAGTAAAAAAACGCCAGTTAAAAAAGATCAAACTTTAGATATTTGATAACATTTTCACTAGAAAAAAATTATATATTCGGAAACATCATTCAATTTCCTACATTTCATCTTTTTTACTTATCGCAAGATTCAATATGTATGTGTCTCAAAATATCCATGTAAGTTGATGGATGCATGCTTTTTTTACTTTCTATTGCATCTAACGTGTCAAAAGAGACCCTCATTAGCTTGCATACACCTAGGAAAATAGAACATAGCATCAATGAGTATGAACACAAAGATGAAAGCTTCGAAGTCATTTGCAGAGAGAACCTGACATTTGAGATTTCTTAGTACTACGTTGTAGTGTGTGTCTGTTGGAGTGCCTCGCGACTGTTGGGTGCACATTGTACCAGATAACCCTAACTCCACACAGATGTAAACTCCATCAATATGTGTCAATGTACCAATATTTAGATTAGGGTTTCCCTGCGTAAGACAAATCATGAGATGGAGGGAGCAAGCTATATGCATAGATAAACACAACCATCGTCACTTCCAACGCAATAATTCATTCAATGTACAACACCAACAATATAATGCTTCCAAGTTTCAATACTTTAATAGAAATAGAAGAATATTTGAACAACTTGGTGGCTGGTTGATTTAATTGTTTTCGACTCAACTTATTTGTTTTTCTTCAACAATAATTTCTCCTGGGAATTCACTAATGTGTCCTCCTAAATTTTGAAATCTTGTCTAGATGGAATCTTTCATGACATAGATAGAAATATCACACACACCATCTATGGTTGGTAGCCTCATCAATAAGAACACACTCAATTTGATGATAGTTTTCTCCATGCATAGATTGCAACTTTTAAATGGCAATTCTTCAATTTCTTCCTTGACAATGTTCCAAACACAACACTCTTTACATAAGCAAGCTCTCATCCTTAAATCTAAACAATAGTGGTAGAGGTAAGAATCCACTACAGTAGAAGATGAGACAATTATGAAAGAGAGCGAATTTTGTAGCAGACATAAGGGCAGATTTTCATATTTCTATAGACCGTAAGCATGGGGGAGTAGCTTCAAAAGAAATGCATAGTTGGCAACTGATCGTGGACAATATGCAAGTCTGGCACATTTTCAAGCAGGGCACAGTGCTCAAAGTGGCTCCGATACCATTGTTAAGTTACCCACTGGGAAAATAGGGAAATTGGCTAAGAAAATCCAAATACACATTAATGCACAACACAACCAAGTGAAATAGCATGAAAGCACAAATTTAAATGGACAAATATACATATATATACAATGAGAAGTGACCCTTGGTTTCATCTTCCAAGTGTCCTTTTGGACTCCCTCTCGACTCTTCATATTCACCATGACTCTTGATAAATTACACATGAATATGAAGACAATATTCCTAACCCTAAGGATCAGGTTCCCAAGAGTTTCTTGGATAAGGTTCCCAAGAGTTTCCCTTTCATTGAGTTTGTTGGTTTTCTCGTTGACCTTGCACCTGGAATAATGTCTTTTTTTTAATAATGGATTGACCCCTTCTACTTGCATGTAACTATTTGCACATATTTTTATAGGGTGTAAGCTAAACGATCAATGATTGACACCCATTCTACAACAAAATTTTCAGCCAAAATCTGGGTGAAATTGTTGAAATTGCGGTTTTAGGTTGTTGGAATAGGATACGGGTGATTCCATGAAGATGGGTAACACTTTTTGGCCAAATTTGGCGATGAAAACCTGATTTTTTACTCATGTGCTAGATAGAAGCCCTCAAAACGCATATATGCCATGTGAATTTTGACTTGCAGTAAAAAACAAATTGTAAAATATTATGTTGGCTTCATAGTGATATTTTTAAAAAAATATTCCAATGTCATTTAATTTGTGAATTTTTGCATTTAATGAACTGTGTGACCTTAAAAATTTGAAGAAGCTAATAAGTGGCTCATGTCCACGTAGAGTAATTCAATCTTGCATTAATAATTAAAAAAATATATATATATGAGCATGATCTACATAAAATGCAGTGTGATGTGCATATTTTTTTGCTAATTTTTTTCGCATTATACAACTATTTATTATTTTTCGAAAGTGACCACATTCGATTTCAGCATTGTTTTAAACACATATTTGTCCACGTAAAGCAATTTTTTCTATTTTTTCAAAAATTGAAAAACCAAAGATACCTTTTTGAAGAGGACACGTCGATATGTGATGTGTGGATTTTTAAGAATTTTTTGGCTGTGTATTTTTAACTCTGCGGATTTTTCTTTGAGCTGCTTCAAAGTTGCAGTGTGGTTTTCTAAGTATAAGTTTTAGAAGTAATTAGTAAATAAATTTCATATGAATGCTAAAATGCGTGTATGATACCTCAATGGATAGAAGATTCGTTGTTGAATTTATCGGTATCAACTCCGCTCAGTTATGTGCTAGGAATGGCAGGGTGTACACCTCTGCAAGGCATAGAAAAATTTTCATTTGTTTGAATGTGGGCTAAGTCTATTTTCTTAAGCCCTCGACCGAGGTATAAACCTCAATCGAGTTTTTTAAATACCTCGGGTCGAGGTATTAACTAAACCTCGACCGAGGGTTTGTAAAGCCCTCGACCTAAACCTCGACCGAGGGTTTGTAAAGCCCTCGACCGAGGGTTTGTAAATCCCTCGACCGAGGGTTTAACAAACCCTCGGTCGAGGTTTAGTTAATACCTCGACCGAGGTATGAGCTCGGTCAAGGTCCTGTAAACTCCTTTGGAGCAAAAGCCTGGGAGTGAATTCAAACATTAATGACACTCCCCAAAGTCCCTGGTACAAAACGAAATGGAGCCATTTATTGAGTAGTGGGATGCAACTGCAAGCAGTGAAAGCTTTTCACATATTGAAAATGGCGAACCACAAAAGAGATTTGGGGAGAGTTTTATGGAGATCAAGGCAAAGTTTTTTTTGGAGAGTTCTATTTTCAATATGTGAAAAGCTTTCACTGCTTGCAGTTGCATCCCACTACTCAAAAATGGCTCCATTTCGTTTTGTACCAGGGACTTCGGGGAGTGTCATTAATGTTTAAAGGCAAAGTTTTTTGTGGAGAGTTCTATTTTCAGGTTTTCATGAGTTGCTGGAGGATTCAACAAAGTATAATGAATATATTTTGCAGTCTTTGGTAATTTAGTGATTCCTCGACTAAATACAATTCAGTTATGTAATGATCATGTTCATCTATAAAAGGGGACCTCTTTTTATAATTTTTTTGATAGAGGCACCTCGGTCGAGGTATGTACCTCGACCGAGGTCCATACCTCGACCAAGTTAATACCTCGGTCGAGGTATTTATTAACCCTTGGTTGAGGTTTTAATACCACGACCGAGGGTTAATAAATACCTCGACCGAGGGCTGAACAAAACCTCGGTCGGGGGCTTGATAAAACCTCGGTCGAGATATTAATAGCTCGGTCGAGGGTTTAACAAGCCCTCGACCGAGGTGCGTTTTTTTGTTTTTTCCCAAATGCGCTTGCCAAAAAGTGTTACCCAGGTTCGCGGATTCACCCATACTTGGGGTGCCCTATGCGTAATTGAGGGCATTGAATCCAATTTTTTCACTAAAAATTGCAATTCGAACAGTCAAAATCATGATTTCAACAAAAATTTCAATGCTGAAGTTCGAAAAAAAATGGTCAAAAAAGTGCAAGTAGTCTATTTTATAGTGGCTACTCCTTGGAAACCCATTAAGGAGGTTGTTGAGCATGTGCCCTAGACTTAAGGTATATATTTAACATGCGGTCACCATCTAGTTCCAAGTGGGCTTCCCCTACATTTTGGGCACCTATGCTTTCATGGTGATGTGACCTTCTTGGATACCCCACACATGGGCACATATGCTTTCATGATGGTGTGACCTTCTTGTATACCCCACAGATGTTGCTTCATACTTTCATTGCCCATTTTCTCATGGGTGGAGGGTGTAACATGCCTAGAGGTCCACATTCACCTTTAGAGGAGCTTGTTCACACTTGGGCATGCATTTGATGGGGACAGATCAACTTCGAGACCTCACATGTGCCATGTTTGAGGGCGACATTCTAACTTTAGGTGAATTGTATTGGCCTATTGGTAGTATTCCAGAGCTAAGGGACCAGCTTCCATGGCTCTAAAACCTCCACATGCCTATACACTATCCGATTTCCTCACAAGAACCTTGACCGTTAGCGACATTTTGGAGAAGAAAGAGGCGGCGAATGGCTCTTGTTCACCCCACCCAGGCCTGGAATTTGACGTTTCATAGAACGTTTTTCTCATTTTTACACGTATTTGACATGTAAGATTTTTATTAACCCGTCAACATTGACAGGTAAAAAAATATTTAAACAGTCTATTTGACGTTTATAAGTTTAGATATCCGTCAAAAATTTTAACACCTATATAAACTACTAAAACTTAGCCAACAATTATTAGCCATTGTGTTAGGTCAGCTCTTTATTTCAGTGTATGTGTATTGTATTTATTTATATCTTGTGTTTCTAATTGTATTATTAGTCTTCAACTGGGAGGCTTCAAATTTTTCCAAAAGAAATCTCTAAAATTTTCTCCTTTAAAATTTTATAATTTGGTTACCTTAAATAAATTGACAGTCAGCAAAATTGGTTAAACCGTCAAATAATAGACACTAAAAACTTGAAACCGTCATTAAATTTCTATTGACATGCACAAGAAAATTGAAGTTGACCCCACCCAAGTCATCAACTAGTTCACGTGAAAATCGAGAACTTTCTTAGCAAGGAAGTTTCTCGATTTTATAACCCCTCTCTCGAGTCTCCTCCTCTGTCCGATAATCTCTCGAGTCTCCATCCACGGTCAAAAAAATTGGTAGGGTCTTCTTTTATCTTTGGTCCGGCTGATTGGCTACTTTGACATATCCCCAACTGCACTAAAGAGAAGATACTCATAGCGACCCATGAAATAAATATTAAAAATATTGAAATATGCTTTTTCCGAATTTATGGGATACGATAAATACTATTCCAATTTATAGGAATCAACTTTGAATTGTTTTATCTAGAAGGTTGAAATGGAGGAATACTATTCCAATTTTTTGGGATACCATTTACTAGCAATGTCATATTAGACTTTGAATATTACTTCATATAAAATACATAAAAAATAAAATTGTTTTTCCGAAGTTTTGATATAGCGTATAAGAACAAGAAGTGTCAGACTATAACAGACTTTGAAAGAGATGGAGGTATACTTTTCCGAGTTTTCTGGATTGCAAACTTTTCCCGGTTACTTGGGTTGGGCTTCATTCTTTTAAAATTCGTGCCACTACTAGACTTTAATAGACTATGTTTGCAAAATCTGTCGTATTATTAGACGCGCCAAATCTAATGAAGGTTGCTCGAAAAAATTGACAAGACAATCTTTGCAAAATCTATCGAAGTATTAGACGCGTCAAAACTAATGAAGGTTGCTCGAAGAAATCGAGTTATGTTAATCTGTGATAGATCGATATAATTTCCAAGTTGTAGGGAATATTGGAGCCTTAATTTTAAATTTGACGCTTTGCCCCGAAAAATTAGGCGATGGGCCAAGCCTTTGAATGTTAATCCGATGAATTCAGTTTCTATTTATAGCTATCCTCGTTGTTATATTTGCACAAACCATTCAATCGTAGTTGGAGATGGAGATACGTTTCGGTCCTTCTTTCTTGAGAATGCCACCTCTGCTCTTCTTCTTTTTGCTTCTCTTCGCCATTCCTTTTGGGTTTTCCACGCCTCCTTATTTCACCAATACTTCAAGTTCTGATCGAGAGCCTCTGCTTCGATTCATGTCAGCAATTACTGCGTATGATACGTCCCAATCATTACGCACTTCTTGGAAACCAAATGTCTCCTTCTGCGACTGGCCAGGCGTCAGATGCAGTCCAAGCACACAGCGAGTGGTCTCCCTCAACGTGCGGAGCATGGGATTAGAAGGTACAATCTCTCCTCATATCTCCAATCTCTCCTTTCTTGAAATACTCGACCTTCGCAATAACAGCTTTCATGGTCGCATTCCCTATCAACTAGGGAGTCTCTCTCGCTTAAAGATGCTTCTCCTGTCTCGGAATCTACTTGAAGGATCTATTCCGCTCACTCTTGGTGGGTGCCGAAGTTTACATAACTTGTCTATGTACTCTAACTATTTGAGAGGCAACATTCCATCCCAGCTCTGTGTTCTCCCCAACTTACAATACATTCACTTAGGATATAATCATTTGACGGGTGTAATTCCCGCATGCTTAGGAAACATATCCTCTTTGGACTACATCAACTTGAGAAACAACCAGCTTCATGGTCTCGTTCCTTCCGAATTAGGTCTGCTAAGTATAGTCGGCGACATCAATATGTTCAATAACCGTCTGACAGGCCCGATTCCTTCTACCTTCTCAAACTGCACAATGCTCAGACAATTGACTTTGGCTGATAACCAATTAACTGGACACATTCCAGGGGAGTTGTGTGGCAAGAACACTCGGTTGACAGGTCTATATATGTTTGGTAATAAGCTGAGTGGGAGCATTCCCGCTTCCCTCTTCAATTGCACGAAGCTTCAGGTGATCGAATTAGGGATAAACCAGCTCAGCGGAGTAGTACCCATGGAGTTGGGTAAGTTAACGCAGCTCCAACACCTTTACTTACACAATAATCAATTGGTTAGCGGCAGCACAACCAGCTTACCCATTCTTACTGCTCTTAGTAACTGTTCCATCCTGCAAACAATAGCATTACGTTCTAACCGTCTCACGGGACGTTTGCCCTTTTCTGCTGGCCACCTTTCTTCAAAAATGGATGTCATATACTTGGGTGACAATGAATTGTCAGGAGAAATACCTCCACATATTGGAAACCTAACTGGTTTAACGTTATTTGATTTAGAGAGCAATTTTTTTAGAGGAGCAATCCCTTCCTCTCTTAATATGCTTCAAAAGTTGGAAAGGTTAGATCTGGGATCTAACAATTTACAAGGAAACATCCCAATGGAGATTGGGCAAATCAAAACCTTAGGCCTTCTAAATCTAGGGGGAAATAATCTCTTCGGAAGAATCCCTGATTCTCTTTCCAATCTCCAGCAGCTAATATATCTAAATCTCAATGAGAACCAGTTATCGGGGCATATCCCTGCAAATCTAGGGAAATGTGTGAAGTTACTTCAACTAGACCTATCATATAACAGGCTCAGTGGACGCATACCTTCAGAGGTTGCAGGTCTTGCAAATTTGGCATTGTATTTCAACCTTTCAAACAATTTATTAGAGGGCCCTATGCCTTTGGATTTAAGCAAGATGACTAACGTTCAAGCTATAGATATTTCAGCCAATCATTTAACAGGGAACATTCCGACTACACTAGGAAGCTCCACAGCACTAGAATACATAAATCTTTCTTGCAATACACTTGAAGGTCCCATACCAGATTCCCTAGGTGAGCTTCAAAATCTTCAGAACATGGATTTATCCTTCAATATCTTGTCTGGTGGAATACCCATATCATTGGAAAATCTCAAAATGCTCAACCACTTGAATTTCTCTTTTAACAAGTTATCAGGAAATGTTCCTCAAGATGGTGTTTTCAAAAATATTGGCGCCAATGCATTTATAGGAAATGCTCGTCTTTGTGGAAGTTGGGTAAGTTTGCCACCATGCTACGCTAGCAAACATAAAAGGATTTTGCATTTGATAAAAGTGATCATACTTCCTATTGCAGTTACAGCTTTTGTTGTATGGTGTTTGTTTTTTGGAATCTTGTGGAGACAAAATGGGAAGAGAAATATTTCTAGAGATGTTTGGGGACCTTTAAATGTGGGCCATCTAAAAATCTCATATCGAGAGCTCATGACTGCAACAGATAGATTTAGTGATGCTAACTTGTTAGGAGTTGGTAGTCATGGGAAAGTGTACAAAGGGGTTTTGAATGATGGCACGATTATCGCTGTCAAGCTTCTTAATTTGGAGAATGAAAGGGCTCACAACAGTTTTGATAGAGAATGCAATGTTTTGGGGAGAGTGAGACATCGCAATCTCATTCGAATAATGGCCTCTTATTCAGACCTAAACTTTAGAGCTTTGGTATTCCCGTTAATGCCAAATGGAAGTTTGGAAAAGTGGTTATATCCTAGCGGGGATGAAGAAAGCAGCTTGGGTTTGATTCAATGGTTGAATATAGCAATAGACATTGCACATGTTATTGCCTATCTTCATCACTATTGTTTTGTGCAAGTGATTCATTGTGATATTAAACCTAGCAATGTGGTCCTTGGGGAAGATATGACAGCATATTTAATAGACTTTGGCATTGCTACAATATATTTTGAAAATATTGAGGATTCAACTTTCACTTCCACCAATGCACTCAAAGGATCCATGGGTTACATTCCTCCAGGTATTATTTTACATAATATCATACAATTTTTCATATTTTCATTAACAATTGCAAATTAGAAACTATCTTATGAGGATGTCTTATTTTTATTAAAATTGTGACTTGGAAGCCTTATTATTAATAAGGATATTTGAATGCAGAATATGGACTCCAAGGGCGTGTCACAACAAAAGGTGATGTTTATAGCTATGGAATATTGCTGTTAGAGATATTGACTAAAAAGAGACCCACCGACAACATGTTTGTGGAAGGAATGACCTTGCAAAAATGGGCTAGTATTGCTTTTCCAGACCAAGTTGGAAAAGTGGTGGATAAGAGTTTATTGAGGAGCACTATTAGTAAGAGAATCAATAAAGAAAATGAGCTTGATTGTGCCACTCAGATTTTAAGTGTTGGTTTGTCTTGCACAAAAGAATCTCCTCAAGAACGACCTAGTATGATTGACATTGTGAGCACACTACAAAGAATTAGAGAAACTGTTTAGAGACTGTTGGCACTACATATATTTAAAGATGTGATGGGAATTCATCCTATGTGGGGATGGTTACAATCATTCCTATCAACCATTCAAATTACATCCAATTGACATGCATAGTTAAGATTGTACACAAGAATAAGTATTATTATTATTGGACACTAAATTTTAACAGAAATTTCAGTTAAGATTATTAATATTTTTATTGAATACAGAGGATTTTATAACTTTGATTGAACTATATCAAGCATCATATTTTCTCAAGAGGGTTATTGCATGTTACTTAGATTAAAAATATATCTTGATTTCCATATACCAAGGATTGTGTTCAATAAGAAATAGATTTTGATTGGAAGTTTTAGTGCCTAGTATTACATACTAAGTTTTCTAGTAGTTGTGGATTTCATATTTGGAGATTTTGGGTTATTAGAAGTTTTCTTATAACATGACTTGTTAGTGTCAATAAAAAATTGATTGTCTGATCTGATCGATTGAGTTATTCAGGACTAGTGTGAACGATTAGCAATGAAATATAAGATAGCTTTTCAAAAATAAAGATCACCATACATAGTTCAAATTTGTATTAGAAATGAATGGGCCATTGGAGTTTGAGTTTCCATTTACCGACAAGCTATGAAGTTGTTACGTCCACACAAGAATCCCAACGAATAGATGATAAGTTATTCATCTTCATCTGTCAGAATTGTTTCTCTGCATAATTTATTTCATTTGCAATTCTATACAAGTAATCCATTTTTTTATTGTTCAATTAACTATTCACTGCTTTTGATTGGTAATCATAACTTGTGTAATTTCTTTGATGTATTATTTTCATTGCATTCTTACTTTATTTGTATGTAAATGTTGGGTTTACTGTAAAGTATGCAACGTTTCCATGGTTCCTGAACGCAATTCCAATTCTTTTCAGGTGCCATGGATCTTATTACAAATATGTTATGGTAATGGGCTCACCAGTTAAAAAGGTCGATCTCGTCCTTTTCCAGAAATAAATATCCTCTTGATACTACGATTAACTTAACTACGAGTAAGATGAGTGCCTTCCTGCTGATATAAAAATGTTAAAACCATGGCGGAGTTTGAGTAGATTCATACAAGCCCGCCTGCGAAGATAAATTTGTTAAAATCATGGCGGATTTTGAGCAAGTTCAGAGATGTTCTGAAACCCTTAGGATGGCAATAACAATTACTCTCAATTTCTTAGTTGGATGACTGTGGCTGCTCTGACCTTTCCTGTACGTACAACGAGTCTAAGCATCCCAACAATAATGAAAGAGTTGTATTTGAAGGAAGAAAATGCAAGAAGAAAACTAAAAACAAAATAAATACAATCACATATGATTTTATGTTTAGAATTTTACTAAGCAAAGGAGGAAGTTACAAGTCTTCGTTATGCAACTCATAAATGATCTATTTTGTAACGTTCCCAACCCTTCGACCGATGAAGAGCACACTACCATAGCATTAAACATCCGGGCTAAAAGCCCCATGAACATGAATGTACATAAAATGCTGAAAGAAAATGCTTTGAACTAGAACATGCATACATGATTATTTATCATACAGCGGAAGCAAACATACGTTCATACAAGCATTCAACATGTTCATCATATTCATTAAACCATAAATATAAATACCAAGATGAAATGGTCAAGATCACTTATCTTATAAAGAACTCATTCTGCAACCAGCTACGTCATTACAACGTTCCACCCAACCATAGGCTAGCATGCTCCTAAATCTCTCAGCAATGCTTCCACCCCCGAGCTGGGCATGATTCCCCAAGGAATAAGGAACAAGCAAGCTTACACATAGCCAATGATACACAAAACACAACCAAGCCAACACAGTTGGGTTTATCAGGCCAACAACAAGACAAACAAGCCAACATGGTCAGGTTTATCAGGCCATCAAGGAGCTGGGAAAGGATAAATGCTAAGCTGGTGAGCCCACTACAGAACTAGGAACACCTACACCAAAACTAGCCTGACTCCTAAGACACCCACACACACCCAACACAAGGAATCAGTCCCTTCTCTTCTACACAGTCTCTCAGGCCCTGAATTCCCTTCCAGTGCTATTCAGGGGTTGTGGAGAAGAAAGACAGCCCTCTATCTCTGTCTATGTGGTTTCCAAAACACACCTGGTTTATCAAGAAAACCAAGCCCTCATCCCTGCTCCCAACACATTCCAAAGACCAACCACTACATACACGCGGTCACACAAGTGATTCACAGCTTGGGTACAAGGAAAACAATTCCTGATTCATTCTTGGCCCTATCGTGGCCAAAACGACTCCCAAAACAACCTATAGCAGCCCCAAAATGTAAAACAGGCATAACGAGCAATGTGGGGAAACAATAGTCTATCCTGGACAACGAAGCCACCGGGAAGACTTACATAGACCGCAAATGGGGAAGTAAAATCAGCCTCCCAACCAGTGCGTGAGAGAAATTTACACCAGATCCCAGTATACAGATGGAAACACACTAGATGCTTCTCTATGGAGAACGCAATTGACGATGGAAAATGGCTCCCTCTCTTGGCTACGTGAGACCAAACAAGAAAGAGGCTCGTGCATGAGAATGAACAGACTCTCGTCCCTGCATGAGGATGAACAAATAATGGAGAATGGCGATTCGTGAGAGTGGAGAGTCTGCATGGAGCGATGGCGGTGGTGGTTTTCCTTGCCAACATGAGGGTCAACTTGCTGGTGGAGTGTGCATGTGGGCAAGGACTGATTGTCCTACCACACTGCACAGCCAACCATAAGTGCCTGGGAACTAACAGTAGAAATTTTAATGTAGGTAGTTGAATAAGACAAGGGAAGGTGAGCAAGTCAAAAGGGTTTAACAACTGACACATGTCTTTTCCCCATTAGTTCCAGGTTTAACATTCCCCCCCTTATCTTTGGGATAATCATGCCTCTTCTCAATTTAGTTGCCGCGAACATAGCTGGTTGGGTTATTTAATTAAAGATGCATATTTACATGATGATAAAACTTAATATATGCCATATACCACGATAGACCATCGGCAACGATTCCGTTTGCCGAAACATAACACAACTAAATCGATGGTGGGGATTTTGCCTTTAGCTCCACACCACGATTCATTACAATATATGCATCATGTACATTTAATGCAACGGGGTCAAAATCAGGGTGTTACATTCCCCTCCCCCTTCAATAGCACTATCCTCAGTGCTTTACAAAATTTGAACAAAATGCTACACTGGTATCGCCTCAGTGTTCCGCAAAATTGAACAAAAATGGATGTGCCAACTGTATGGCATCCTCCAGCTCCCATGTAGCCTCTTTAGGTCCATAGTGCTCCCATTGCACCTTTACCTAACCTATGGGCCAATTCTGGAGCATTGTGACCTTCCTGTCGAGGATGCGCATTGGCTCGATTCGAAACTCTCCCTCAGGTTCCACCTAAATCACATCCCAATTTATCACATGGTTAGGATCATGTACATATTTCTTAAGCAAAGAAACATGAAAAACATTATGAGCCCTAGTGCTAGCAGGCAGTGCAATTCTATATGCAGCTGGCCCTATTCTTTCAAGCACTTCAAATGGCCCACAATATCTTGGTGACAACTTGGCACAACTTCCAAGCTTCAAGGAACTCTTCTTTTCCCTCACTCTGAGGTAAAAATGATCCGCAAGAATGAACTCCCTGTTCACCCTATGCTTATCTGCATAGCTTTTCTATTTGTCCTATGTTGCTTTTAGATTCTAACTGATCTTCACAACCTCTTGCTCCATTTCCTTGAGCAATTCTGGCCCAAGCACAATCCCGCTCATTGGATTATCCTAAGCCACTAGTGTCCTACACCTTCTTCCATACAAAGCTTCATATAGACTCATCCCCAACGATGCCTGTTGTCCATTGTTATAAGCAAACTCTACCAAGTGTAAGTAATCTTCCCACCTGGTTGGTTTGTCCATCACATACATGTGAAGCATGTCTTCAAGAACCTGATTAACTCTCTTTGTCTACCCATCTGTCTAAGGATGGTATGCAGTGATGAAGTTTAGCTTTATACCCAAATCTACAAACAACCCCTTCCAAAAGTTGGAAGTGAACTTGACATCTCTGTTAGAGACTATTGCTTTAGGCAATCCATTCAATTTGAAAATCTCCTTCATGAAGATCTTTGCAATGTCATCAGTCTTATGCGTAGACTTAACTGGTATAAAATGAGCTACCTTTGTCAACTCGTCTACCACAACCATGATGGAATCATGTTGTCTCTAAGTTATTGGCAATCCTGTAATAAAATCCATCGAAATAACTTCCCATTTCCATTCCAGAACTGGCAAAGGCTGCAACAAACCTACAGGGTGTTGCTCCTCAACTCAACCTTTAACTGTTGACATTTCATACACCTTGAAATGTATTCAGCCATATCCTTTTTCATTCCTGGCCAAAAGTACTACTTTCTAGCTGTAGCAATTGTCTTCTGATATCCCGGGTGACCAGAATACGAAGCTTGATGGATTTAATCCATAACAACTCTCCTCAAACCTACTACATTCGGAATATAAATTCTACCTTTATAAGTGAGAAGTCCATCTTCTTCCAAATTATATCCCTCATACCTATTCTCAAGACTTTGTTGCTGCAATTTGTCTTTTACCTGCTTATACAATTCATCTCCAGCAGCATGACTAACAATCTGCTGCCTCAAATCTGATTGGAAAATACTAAGAGATGCCACATGCATTTCCTGTACCTTCCTGCTGAGTGCATCAACTACCTTATTCTCTTTCCCTTTTATGTGCTTGATTTCAAAATCAAATTCACATAAAAATTCTAGCGATCCTGCTTGTCTAGCATTCAGAGTAGGCTGATCAAATAGATACTTCAGACCACAATGGTCTATTCTGATCTCAAATCTTCTACCCATCAAGTAATGCCTCCACATCTTGAGGGCATGTACTATGGCTCCAAGATCTAGATCATGAGTGGCATAGTTCTTCTCATGCTCTTTCAGCTTTCTTGACTCATAACATATCATGTGGTTGTCCTGCATAAGGACTCCTCCAAGCCCTTGTCCACATGCATCGGTACACACCACAAAATCTTTCTCTAGATCTGCAACTTTCAATACGGGTGCACTGGAGAGAAGATTCCTTAACCGCTAGAAACTTTCTTCACACCTCGATGTCCATTCGAACTTCATCCCCTTATTTTGCAAATAAATGATGGCATGTGCAACTTTGGAGAATCCCTCGATGAACATCTGGTAGTATTCTGCAAGTCCCATAAAAGATATTACATCTGTCATATTTCTTGGATTAGGCCAATTCATAATGGCTTCAATCTTTTCAGGGTCCACAAATATACCCTCCTCTGAGATAATGTGACCCAAGTACTGAATTCTATCTCTATAGAAGTCACACTTGCTTAGTTTTGCATACAACTGATGCTCCCTGAGCAATTTCAATGTCAATCTCAAATGCTCTTCATGTTCTTCCTCATTCTTAGAATAAACAAGAATGTCATCAAGGAAAACAAGAACAAACTTGTCCAAATACCTGCTGAAGACACTATTCATAAGGCACATAAATGTAGCTGGTGCATTCGTGAGGCCAAATGGTACCACTACAAACTCATAATGCCCATACCTTGTCCTGAAGGCTATCTTATGAATGTCTTCATCCTTTATTCTCACCTAATGGTAACCAAACCTCAAGTCCATTTTGGAAAATACCTTTGCTCCTCTCATTTGATCAAAGAGGTCATCAATCCTAGGCAAAGGATATTTATTCTTCACAATAACCTTTTTCAACTATCTGTAATCAATACACAACCTATGTGTACCATCTTTCTTCTTTAGGAACAGAACTGGTGCTCCCCAAGGAAACACACTCGGCCGGATATACTTATTTTCCAACAACTCTTGCAGTTGCATCTTCAATTCTAGCATCTCCGATGTACTCATCCTATAGGGTGCCTTGGACACTGGTGCTTCTCCTGGCACAATTTCAATTGTGAAATCAATGACCCGCTTTGGAGGAAGCCCTGGAATCTCATCAGGAAACACATCCTTGAATTCTTGTAACACCTGATAGTCCTCCAACCTTGGAGTTTCATTATCTATTGCCTCCAAAATATGAGCTGCATAAAACTGGAAGCCTTTCCTACAAAACTTCTTTAACTGCATTGCTGAAACTTGCCATACTGAAATCACCTTTGGAATACCTTTCACAACTACTAGGTTCCCTTCTTCATCCATGCATTCGAAAGTCTTATTGTAACAATCAAGCTTCACCCTGTGAGCTTCTAACCAAACCATTCCAATGAGAACATCACAGGAACCAAGTGGTAGAACATTCAGATCTACACAAGTGACCAATCCATTCATGACCAATGGACATTTCTCTACCACTTCACTGACCTTTCTCTTAGTTCCAGTGTCTAGCTGGACTAACCAAGACTTCCTATGCTTTACTTTTCTAAAAGCACAAATCTCCACTACTCTAGGAGTAATGTAACTGTGAGTAGAACTAGGGTCAATCAAAATAGAAACAAATTGCTCAACAATCGTACCTGCAACTTCAACCATAGCTGACTGGTTATCTACCTGGCGATCCTCCAATGCTGCATAAATCCTAGGGACCGCCCTTGCTACTTGACCCACTGTTTCTGCTTCTTGAATGTTATAAGCTGGTCTTGCACTCTCATTCTTGAGTGGACAAGCCCTGCGCATGTGGGGTCCTCCACATCTCCAACATTGAAGTGGTCCTCTATTATGTTGTGGATCCTTAGGATTTTCTCTTGTCACTCCAACTGGTTTACTCACAGCTTGGGATGGCTGCTTCTATTGATTCCTGAAGTTATAAGGTTTGAAACCTTTATTTCTTTGGTTAAAATTCTCATTCTTCTTGTCCTTCCATGCCTTATGGTAATCCGGTTTACCTTTGCTTTGCTCATAGCAATACTTAGCCTTCCTTATTGCTTCTTCAAGAGTTCTAGGTTCATAAAACTCAATTCTATCTTTGTAAGACTGAGGTAATCCACTCAACAAACGCTGGACCTTCACTTTTTCATCTCTGATGTACCGAACATACCTCAATAGCTCCAAAAACTTATTTGCATACTCTTCCATGGTCTGTTGTCCCAATATCAACTCATGGAAATCCTTAATCTTGTCATCATAATACCTGTCAGAGAGGTATTTCTACTTGAAGTACTTCTTGAATTGTTTCCACTTAAGTCTCCTTTCACTGATCCTCTTTACTTGCTTGAAGTGTTCCCACCAAATGGATGCCCTTCCATTCAGGTTGAATATGGCAACTCTTGCCTTCATGTTTCCTAAATAATCATGCACTTCAAAGTACTTCTTTATCCCAAGAAGCCAAGCTTCAGCCTCTTGTATAGTCTTTACCTCACCATCAAATGTAGGAGGTTTATCTTTCTTAAATTCATCCCAAGAGCGATCCCTATGGTGTCTCTTTCTTTTTACTTTATGAGAAGAAGAACTTGAATCCCTGCTGGATTCTTCAGAGTCAAATGATCCACTAGAATTCCTTCTCCTTCTCCTAGTACTGATCTTATTGCCTTCTGGTCTTGCTGTACCTTGTCCAGAGTCTATCTTTCTTTGCAAGTCTATCAAACTCTGCAACATAGCAGCATTCAGTTGATGCTGCTCTTCTTGGGCTTTGATCAAGCTTCTAATGGTGGCTGCAACATTTGACGGCGTCTCTTGGAATCTCCTTCCATTAGACTCTATGTCATCATTTTCATTACGGACATTTTCTCCCGTGGCATCTCGCGCACGCTCATAGGAATCCCGAGCATCATATCCATCATGGGTTCTCATAACTGAACCGCAACTTACTTACCAAACTGTACTACCTGAAATACTGCTCTTGAAGGTGACTATGATTCTGCAAACGTGTTAGTAACACAACTGTTAGATGCATAAAATTGATATAAATTAGAATTATTTACCTTCTCCTAGAAAAATCATAAAATAACAAATTTTCCCAAACACAAGTTTTTCTTCATCAAAGAACGTTTATCCGAGAGGGACAATGAGGGTCAAGGAGGCTTGTTTTTTTTTTTTGTTGTTGTTGTAAATCTATGATTTTTATGCAATCTGGCGCATAAGATCGCTGCCACTTTCTCCTTTTCAGACCTGAAAATCCATTGAAAAACAACTGAAAATCCCACTGAAAAACAGTCAAAATTCGCTAAGAAATCCCACTTGAAAAACTCAAAATTTCCTGGTGTAGAATTGAGTCTCATTCCGACTAACATTTTGATGTTTCGGTGGTCGAAACAACTAGCTTCCTCCACTGTTCATTGGCAATCAAGTGCACTATTCATTGGGAGGATAGTCCACTAAACAATCACAACGGCGGGTAGTGATCCCACTGTGGGTTCCGCGGACCATAAACTCATCCACCGCCGGAAGCTCTATCCACTATCGGTAGTTAAATCCTCTAACCTTCGGAAGGATAGTCCATTAGACAGCCGCAACGACGGATTTTTAATCCACTAACTTCATTCGATGTAACTCGTCGGCAACTGAATTAACTAGGTGTCGGCAATGTGTTCAACTAACCATCACCGATGGCCGATGATTCCTGGACGTAGAGAAATTTTTGAAATTTTCCCTTTAGTCTTCCTTTTCGCCTCTTGATCGGTTCAATTCTCTTCTTTTCGTCAGTGAAATAGTTCCATCAGCAGCCGCAATAGTGGCCCATCATCTTCGATCTTCTTCCAATCGGCATCGACAGTCTCTTCTCGTTAGAAGCCTAGAGCACTAGCCTTCCACAATGGTGGCGCTCAATTGGCTAATTATTAGCGATCCTTTTGTCTAGGTGTTCTGATGTGCCGATGGCCAAAACACTTAGAAAATTTTCTAAATTTCTCTCTCCTCTTTCCTCCACCACATTGGCCATCGGGTGGCCTTCCCACTAAGTGCTCCACTGCATTGGAAGAACTTGTCACTAAGTTTCTCGATGGGACGATGGTTCCAACACTTAGAAAAATTTTGAAGATTGAGGTTTTTCCATCCAAAATTTTCTGATTGCTATTAGGTAGAAGGCCACTTGCCTCTATCACTGCATCTTCGTGGTCCATTCAGGCCCATGCTGCAACATGAGTTCTAATACAACACTGTAACATCCTCGACCCTCCAATCGAGGAAGAGGATGCTACCATAACATTAAACATCCGGGCTAAAAGCCCCATAAACATGAATGTACATAAAATACTGAAAGAAAATGCTTTGAACTAGAACATGCATACATGATTATTTATCATACAGCAGAAGCAAACATACGTTCATACAAGCATTCAACATGTTCATCATATTCATTAAACCATAAATATAAATACCGAGACGAAATGGTCAAGATTACTTATCTTATAAAGAACTCATTCCACAACCAGCTACATCGCTGCAACATTCCACCCAACCATAGGCTATCATGCTCCTAAATCTCTCAGCAATGCTGCCACCCCTGAGTTGGGCATGATTCCCCAAGGAATAAGGAACAAACAGGCTTACACATAGCCAAGGATACACAAAACAAAGCCAAGCCAACACAGTTGGGTTTATCAAGCCATCGACAAGATAGCCAAGCCAACATGGTCAGGTTTATTAAGCCATCAAGGAGCTAGGAAAGGATAAATTCTAAGCTGGTGAGCCCATTACAGAGTTGGGAACACTTACACCAGAACTAGCCTCACTCCTAAGACACCCATACACACCCAACACAAAGAATTAGTCCCTTCTTTGCTACACAGTCCCTTAGGCCCTGACTTCCCTTCCAGTGCTATTCAGGGGTTGTGGAGAAGAAAGCTAGCCCTCTAGCTCTGTTTGTGTGGTTTCCAAAACACACCAGGTTTATCAAGCAAACCAAGCCCTCATCCCTACTCCCAACACAGTCCAAAGACCAACCACTACATACATGCAGTCACACAAGTGATTCACATATTGGGCAAGGAAAATAATTCGTGAGTCCTTCTTGGCCCTATCATGGCCAAAATGACTCCCAAAACAACCTACAGCAGCCCCAAAATGTAAAACAGACACAACCAGCAACGTGGGGAAACAATAGTCCGTCTTGGACAACGAAGCCACCAGGAAGACTTACACAGACCGCAAATGGGGAAGGAAAATCAGCCTCCCAACCTGTGAGTAAGAGAAATTTACACCAGATCCCAGTATACGGATGGAAACACACTAGACGCCTCTCTGTGGAGAACATGATTGACGATGGAAAATGGCTCCCTCTCTTGGCTACATGAGACCAAACAGGAAATAATCCTGTGCATGAGAATGAACATACTTTCGTCCCTGTGTGAGGATGAACAGACAATGGAGAATGGCAAGTCGTGAGAGTGGAGAGTCTGCATGGAGTGATGGCGGTGGTGGTTTTCCTTGCCAATGTGAGGGTCAACCTGCTGGTGGAGTGTGCGTGTGGGAAAGGACTGACAATCCTGCCACACTCCACTATCAGCCATAACTGCCCCAACTAATAGCAGAAATTTTAATGGAGGTAGTTGGATAAGACAAGGGAAGGTCAACAAGTCAAAAGGGTTTAACAGCTGACACATGGCTTTTCCCCGTTGGTTACAGGTTTAACAATTCCCCCCCTTGTCCTTGGGATAATCATGCCCCTTCTCAATTTAGTTTCCGTGAACATAGCTGGTTGGGTTATTTAATTAAAGATGCATATTTACATGATGACAAAACTTAATATATGCCATATACCATGATAGACCATCGACAACAATTTCGTTCGCCGAAACATAACACAACTAAATCGATGGTGGGGATTTTGCCTTTAGCTCCACACCACGATTCATTACAATATATACATCGTGTACATTTAATGCAACGGGGTCAAAACCGGGGTGTTACATATTTATAGCAAATTTTACAAGCATGTTTTACTATATTCAGTGCAGTCAGGATTATAGCATTTAACACTCCCTCTTAAGCTTGAGTTTTCGATGATGCCCAAACCTTTCCTTAGATGTTCAAATATTTCTTTTGCTAATGGCTTAGTGAAGATATCTACAGATTGATCTTCAAACTTGCAAAATTCAAGATATATTTCACCATTGTTGATAAGTTCTCGGATGAAATGATATCTAGTATCAATGTGTTTGCTCATTTTGTGAAAAACATGGTTTTTTGAAAGTTCTATTGTTGAATTATTGTCACCGTAAATTTGTTTTGCTCCTTCCTCATCTTGCATCAAATTTGACACGATTCTTCTTATCTACACTACTTGACATGTTGTTGATCTTGCCGCTACATATTGTGCTTCTGTGGTTGAAAGAGTAAAAATATGTTCTTTTTGGGAAGCCCATAAGACAGATCCTGAACCAAGATGGAAAATATACTAGGATGTGTTTTTTCTATCATGAATGCTACCTGCAAAATCACTATCTATGTACCCAGCTAGAATGAAATAATCTTATTTTGAATATAAGATGCCATAATCTCTTGTTCCACTAATATATCTTAAAATATTTTTCTATTTTTGCCAATGTGAATCCATTGGTGTTTCCATGAACCTTGAAATCAAACTAACTGCATACATAATATCAAGCCTTGTTGTTGTCAAATACATCAAGCTTCCTACCAATCTTTGGAAGAAAATTGGATCTACCTTTGTGCCAGTCTTTTTTGGTCAATTTCATTCATGTTTCCACATGTGTAGATGTTGGCTTGTAATTCAACATTTTTAACCTTTCAAAAACATCATTTGCATATGCTGTTTGACAAATGAAAATTCCATCATCTGTTTGACTTACTTTTATGCCGAAGAAATATTTCATTAAGCCCAAATCTGTCATCTCAAATTCTTTTTTCATTGTTGATTTAAATAACTCAAAAGAAAAGTTTCTTGTAAATATCATATCATCAACATATAGGAATGCAATTAAGACCTTACCTTGATGTAAAGAGTTGGCTCATTGCTGCATTCGCTAAAACCATGGCTATGAAAATATGAATCAATGCGGTTGTACCATGCTCTTGGAGCTTGTTTGAGACCATACAGAGTTTTTTCAATCTATAAACTTTATGTTCATGACCAAATATCTTATAACCTAGTTGTTTTTCTACATATACTTCTTTTTGTAATATCCCATTCAAAAAAGTCAATTTGACATCCATTTGATAAAATTTCTATTTATGATGCCTTGTTATCACTAACACTATTCTTACTATATCTAATCTAGCTACTAGAGAAAAAGTCTAACTGTAATCAATCCCGGGTTGTTTTGAAAAAACCTTTGCAACTAGCCTTTATTTATGCTTTACAACATTTCCATCTCCATTAAACTTTGTCTTATAGACCCATTTTACACCTATTTCATCTTTTCCTTCTAGGAGATTCACTACTTGCCAAGTTTGGTTTTTCTCTATTGCTTCAATTTCTTCATCCACAGACTTTTTCCAAGTTTCATACTTAATTGCTTCTTCAAAACATATTGGATCAACAACAGATAATAATGCAAAATCATAAATCAAACCATCATCATTACCTTGAGTTACCTCATATATTTCCTTGAGACTTCTTGTCTTCACTTGAGTTCTATTTGACCTTGAGCTATTACTTGTGTGATGTCTAGGTGTTGACTGAGATCTTGAAGCTAACTGAGGTGTTGATGTTGTGCTATGTGAGATGGAGCCATTGCTGGGAGCTTGATCTTCATCAAAATATTTCAATTCAAATTGTTGTTGTTGATGTATATTTTCATTCCAAATCCATTCTTCATCTTCAAGAAAACTAACATCTCTACTTGTTATAGTCCTTTTTGCGATAGGATTATACAACTTTTATGCTTTTGATTGCTCACTATATCCCACAAAAATATATCTTTCCCCTTTATTATCTAAATTTTTCATATTTTCATTAGGAACATGTGCATATGCAGTACACCCAAAGACTCTTAAATGAGAAACATTATTCTTTTTATTACTCCATGCTTTCTGTGGTACTTTGTCCTTGACACTCTTTGTGGAGGAACGATTCAAAATATATACTGCACAAGCTACAACTTCAACCCAATATTCATTTGGTAGATGTTTAACTTTCATTATGCTTCTTGTCATTTCCATTATTGTTCTATTTTTTCTTTCTACAATACCATTTTGTTGTGGTGTATATCTAGTTGTAAATTTCCTTTTGATCCCATTAGTTTTGAAAAAAATCAAGAAATGATTGGATGCAAATTCTCTGCCTCTATCTGTTCTTAGAATTTTAATGTAGTGTCCACTTTCCTTTTCAACCATGACTTTAAACTGCTTAAACAAATTCAAAAGCTTATGATTTGTGTTTCAAGAAATATACCCAAGTTTTCCTGGAATAATCATCTATGAAAGTTATGAAATACAAGCTATTCTCAATAGAAGGTGTCTGCATACCCACACAAATTTGAATTCACAATTTCAAGTGGAGCTCTTGTTCTATATGACTTACCAACATGAAATGATTCTCTATGTTTCTTACCATGAATGCACCCTTCACAAAGTTTGTTTTGTGGCTTAATCAATGGCAAACCATTCACCATGTTTTTTTATGCAACAAATTTCTACCACTGAAGCTTAAATGAACAAATCTTAAGTTCCATGACCATGACTTATCTGAGACGACTACTTTGAAAGCAATAGACAAATCGTTTTGCAACCTTAAAGGAAACACCTTGTTTTGTGTCATTTGTAATTTTGCAATTAGTTTTCTATGAGAATCAAGAATCTCACGTGCATCATTTTCAAAATAGACTTATATCTCTTTTGTTGTAGTTGTCCAATGCTAATTAGATTGTGTTTGAGAATAGGGACATAATACATATTTGGATTGTGTTTATTTTCACTTTCTTTAGTTTCAACTTTTGTGCTACATTTACCCATGACATCTACTTTGTTATCATCTCCCAATTTTACTTCTGACTGCACATATTCATCTATGTTTGCAAACATATCCTTGTTTCCACTCATGTGGTTACTACAACCACTATCTAAAAACCATACTTTTGTTGAGTTTTCTTGTGCACTATTACAAGTAATAAACATTGAATCGCTATTTTCAGAGTGATTTTATCTTGAGAAATGCATTCTACCTATTCATATCAAACTTTTGACAATATTGGCATTGGATATGTGATTTGTCATACCTTTGTCCTTGGTCGTGAAATTCAAGAGAATGTCTTCCATCTCTGCCTCTTATGCTTGCAAAGAAGTTGGAATTTGGTCCTTCTTCATGAGAGTTATCTAATCTTCCACTTTCATTGTGATTGTTGATTCTTCCTCTTCCAAATCCTCTTGCACCTCTTCTTCTACTGCTAGCTTGAACTTGTGATTTGAATGCATTTTCCATAGAGGAACCATTTGACCTATTGAGTCTTTGTTCATGGGTTTGTAAAGACCCCATAAGACCATAAATAGAAACTTGAGACAAATCTTTATATTCTTCAATAACTACAACAATTGGGTCAAATCTAATTGGAAGGCTCCTCAAAATCTTTTCTACAACCCTTTGGTCAACCACTTTTTCTTATCATATTTTTGACATATCTCATTATCGCTTCACCCAAATTTCGAGTTTAGGGACTTGTTAGATGTGGAATTTAACTACGCACCAAACCCATACCTACACTACACACTTTTGAGGTACCCACGACACCCGAAAATAAAAATTTCAATAAAAGAAAAGTATTTTAATATTAAAATACCTTTTTATTGAAATTTTCATTTTTGGGTGTAATGGGTACCTCAAAACTATGCAGTGTGGGTATGGGATGGATGCATAATTAAGTTATGCATTCAACGAGTCCCCAAACTCAAAATTTGGGTGATTTGATGAGGAGATATGTCAAAAATATGATAAGAAAAATAGTTATTTCATTTTCCCTCCATTTGTTTTACAAATTTTACTTTCATGAGTCACATCATCAACTTGAATCCTATTGGTTCTTATAAAATTAATTTTAATGGTACAATTTTCCTTAGGAGGTCCATTTTAGACCTCAAAATTTCTCTAATGCAAATTTTCAAAATCTCTTCTAAGCATTTGCAATTTGACAAACTTGGCTTTACTAGTACCTTGAGAAGAGTTTTGTAGAGTGTTCCAAGCATGCTTGGACCTTGTAGCTTCTGCAACCTATGGAAAAATTGATTCTTCCATTGCTTGTTGTATTAAAAATAATGCATTGGCATCCTTCTTCTTATTCTCTTTGGGAATGCCCTTTTGTGCTTGTGATAAAGCATTATATGTTGCTTGATATGGTGGCTCTATAAAACCATTCTCAACCAAGTCCCATAATTCTTGTGAACAAAATAAAGTCTTCATTTTAATGCTCCAATATTCATAATTTTTCCCATTAAATTGTGGGACTTATGGTTGAGTGTGACCACTGCTACTCACACCCACCATACTTCAATTAAATTACAACAAAATATATCACTTCCACAACACTTTCTCAATGAAACTTGGCAGAACCAATGCAAACTGATTAAATATTGCACTTTCAAAATACTTAATTTGTGATCTTTTTAAACATTCCAATGGCCTTTTAACAAAATTAAAATTAAACTGATGACCCAAAAATAATTGTCTTCCCCAAAACAATAAACTTGTTGCAGCAATTGCATCATACCAAATTAAATTTTTACCATTGCATTCATCATAAAACAACATTACCAAAAATCAATTCTTCCCTCCCATGATTATGTTCTTGCACAACTAGAGTTTGCACCTCCACAACCATAGTATGCTCTTCCACAACTAATCTCTCCACAACTTTGCTCTGATACTAGTTTGAAGGTAGAGAATGCAAGAAGAAAACTAAAAACAAAATAACTGAAAAATGCAATAAGATATAATGTATGAGTTGTTGCTCAAAATTTTATTGAGCAAAAGAAGAAGCTACAAGCCTGCCTGATGTAACTTTGAAATGATCTATTTATAGCATTTTTTACAAGCATGTTTTACTATTCCTTTTGTTGATGGACGATGAAGTTTAATTATTAAACAGCCAGATGGTCAAAAGTTTGTTGGACGGTTGGTTGTTGGTCGGCTGCGGTTGGTCGGCTATGTATTCCTGCAATCAAGATTAAATAATTTAACAATATTAGCATCAATATAAACAAATTTAATGTGTTTTTCTTTGGCATACGTTGCATTAACATCAACCACTATAGGTTCTAAACCGTTTTAATCTGAATGGAATTTCTATTTTGTTATTATCGGCATTTTTATTAGTGTTAATTTATAATGCTTTAATTAGTTTAAGCCATTTAATTAACATGTATATATACATAATAATGATTATTTGATTATTCAATAAATTTATATTAACTCAAGATTTGATAGATTCATATTAACTCCCAATATATTATGTTTATAGTACAATCAAACTTTTTTATAATATGTTAATTAAGTGTAAAGGTAGGGAAGAATGTGATTATTCTTTTTACTCAAATTCAAACTTAGTTATATGACACTTGCTCCTCAAATAACTCTATCATTCATTTAATACTTTGAAAAATATATATTAATTAATTAATCTATATTTAAATGTAATTTCCATAAATACATAGATATCCGAGTAGTCGTTGTAAAATGATTAAATGAAAAATACATAAGTATATCACAATGCGTTGTAAGATCATTAACAAAGTATCGTTTACATAGGTAAGAAGAAGAGGAATATTGAGTAAATGGATACCTAAAATATATAAAAGGAAAATACGGATTTTAAATTGAAAAGAAAATGTATCGAAGGAATTCAACAAATTTGGGAGAAAAAATACAACAAATTTGGGATAATGGATTATATGTCAAACAAATTCTTATCATGTTGTAGCAAAGATAGACTCTATAAAGTTGATGAATAAATGGATATTTAAAAAATATATAATGAAAAAAAGGATTTTAAATTTGTATGGGAAAGAATTTAACATATGATTAAGACTTGATTTCATAATTTTATTAAATAAATTTGTAATATTTAAAATAATTAATAATTTTTAATATTTATGATAATTAATATTGTGTTTTTTTAATATTATTTTTCTTTAGTACTACTTTGTAATCCTATTCATATATCAATATGTGCATTATCATTTAAGTGTATTTACTATTTTTAAAAATTTAAAATAAAATAAAACCTTAAAAAAAGAAAATTGACAAAACATTGTCACATTAGAAATGGAAAAAAGAGATTAGATCTAACATAGGAAAATCATCAAATTTGATATTGGATGAGTATTCAGAAATAAATAAAAAGAACAATATATACGTGTTTTTGTGTGAACAACAATAGTAGAATGGATTGAATACTGCATCATTGTATCAAATAGTTAAATAATAATTAAAAATTAAAAAATGATACTTTAAACGTAAGCATATAGAATTATTTTATAGACAAAGCTCGTCAAGCAACAACATTCAAACATTTCATAAATGTCACACTTTAATGATACAGAAGATACTAGGGATTTATTCAAGATTACTCACCACCCCATAGACAAATATGATAACTACATTGTTTTCGAGATTGACATGTAACTAATGTTTTGTCATTCCTTGTGAAGATCCATAGCTTTTCTAGATATGTTAGCATGTCAAATATCATATCAAATTACAATGGAATACATCAAATCAACTATAAAATAATTATTACAGATTGGAGAAAAATAGACAACAATAGAGCAAGATAAATTGGACAATAATGCATACACACTAACTCAAAGTATTTCATTCATCAAAAACATATGTATACATCAAGAGAATCCTCTCATGAATAAAATATGATTCAACAATCTCTCAATAGATGTCCATAAAATCACTCAACAAATTTGATCTCAATCTCAACTTAGCTCTATGAGATACTTGTCAATTCTATGAAATACTTATCAAGGCTTGAATACCATGCCCTTGGTGTATATTTAAGACTATATAGGGATTTCTTCAATCTATAAACACAACCTTATTTACCTAGAGATTCAAAACCTTCAGGATGCTCCACATAAATTTCTTCATCGACATAACCATTTAAGAAAGTTGATTTAACATCCATTTGAAAAATAGTCCATCTATACTAAGAATATACTACAAGAACCAAGATGATTGTATCCATTTTCACCCCTGGAGAAAATGTGTATGTATGATCAATTGCTTCATTTTGTGCATAACCCTTTGCAACTAAATAAGATTTATACTTATAAATTGTACCATATTATCTATACTTAGTCTTATACACCCATTTAGTACCAATCACACATTTCCCTTCAAGTAGACTAACCAAGTCCCATGTATCATTCCTCACTAAGGCATTAGTTTTTTTGGTAGCTTTGCTCCATCATCTGTGTAATAGAAAGTGGATTATTTTCAATGTCGATGTCAACAATGTATCGTTAATACAGTTATTTTCATTCAATACTGATATTTCCATTGTACTTTTCCCTTTCACTTTTGAAGCACCTTCATCTCCAAATATCGCTTTACCTAAATAATTTTCATCAATCTTTGTGAACAACTCCACTTAAGATGTCATATGCGTTGAGCATACCAAATCAATATACCATGCCCCTCTTTATCCATTGTGTGTCATTAGACTTGAAATAAATAAGGGCGCTCACACCAATTTGAGAGACCTTTTAGATACAATTGTAGTTTTCCAAAACCCACAATCGATTTGAAAAAACAAAACACGTGCATGTTCCGTAGCATTAGGCTTGGATGGGACTGAGCATGACATGTCAAATAACATGTACGTTGGGCAGAATGAAACATGTACATGATTTCTATTTACAAAACATATGCACGATTTGTAGTTACAAATCATGTGCACGACTTGTAATTACAAATTGTGTGTACAATTTGTAGTTACAAAACACATGCATGATTTGTAGTTACAAAGCATGTCCACGATTTGTAGTTACAAACTGTGTGTGCAATTTGTAGTTACAAAATGCGTGCACAATTTGAAACTGCAAATCGCGCATGTGATCTATAGAACATGTTATAATCCCCCAAAATGGGCCCTCCCTCCCTCCCTCTTTCTCTCTCTCATAATGGTTTACCCACTCCTACTATGTATCCTATATTGCTAAGAAAATTAATCAAGACATGCCAAAATATTATTTTTTTTGTCAAAATATGTATTTTTTATTGGCTAGAATTTTCCATATGATTTTGCAAATACACACACACACACACATGCACATATTATTGTAAAGAGGGTTTGTGGGTCGAATAACCGAAGATAATTTAGCCGAATAGTAAAAAACTAAGACAATTTCCAAGCAAAGAGATGGGTAAAGTAGCAGCATTTTTGGGTAAACTTGAGTTAACCAACTAAAAATTTTAATCGATGGTGGATTTATCATAGGTTAACTAAATAGATATTCTAAATTTTATTTAATACCAAACAGTTTAAAAAGTGAAACTTGCAATTTTTTCAAATGTATACATAGTTAAGATCATGGTGATGTAGTTATGATAATGGTGGCATTAGATTTCTGTGGATTCATTTCATTAAATACTAGCCGCCTTCAAAAGTGAAATTTGCAATTAAATTATTTTTTAATGTTTGTGTAGTTAAGATTAGGGTGGTGTAGTTATGATAATGGTGTCAAGCTAGATATGTGTTGATGAATTAAATTGACTTCTTAGCCAATCAATCTAACAGGTAACTTCAAAATTTTCATTGATGGATTTTTTTCCCCTCTGGGTAAGATGTATCCTTTAGAAAATTGGAAATTGCATGAGTTATTTTTTACCAATATTATGTGATAAATTTGTGGTTTCTATGTTCATTGAACTCAAAAACTTCATTTATATTGTTGCACAAAAGGTATTTCACAATAGACTCCTCAACTCTGTTGTATTGGTTGTTGGTGCTACTAAGGACATTATATGTCGTATTTTTATTTATTTATTAGCAAGTATCTATAAGCTACTCAAATTTGCAACTAAATTACATCAGGGAATTTCTTTAATTTTGGACTACTATATTCTATACCCAATCTGGCTCATGGAGAAGCTAGAATTTTGTATTACATGTTGTTTTCAATGTTATTAATACAACATAACTATTATGGTAAACATTTTTTTTCGAAAAAAAAAAAAATTTCTACTCAAACACTAACATATTGAGTGTTCATTGAATGCATATAATCTACGCACACAACCTACAGACTCTTCTTTCGATCTTCTTTACAATCAATGAATTCTTTAATCCTCTTGTGATCTCGGGTCTTGCTCTCTCTCTCTCTCTCTTCCTCCATATCTCTTCGCTTGTATTCTTATTATCCATTTATTATGATCCACACACATCTTGGATAGACTTTATAATATTTTACACTTCTTGATTTACCTGTCGATTGATTCTCAAATGTTAGTAGACAGGTTGTTATACCCACTGAAAACATCCCGTTACATATAGATATAGGCGTTATCGTCCTAGTTTACAATCAGCATTTATTCCCAAAATAGACCATTATTCTAACTACCTCTTACCCAAAAATCTAAAGAACTCTTTATTTTGATTTTCTCTTCTCCTCTTTTGTCACAACCTCTCCTGTCGCGACCTTTGCTTGTCTTGCGACCAAAATATTCATTTTTTCGAACAAAATTATGTTTATATTTTCCTAGGGCCAATATTAACAATGAGATAGTATTTCGAGTGACCTCTATTCTCTAGTGCTTCTTTGATATCTCTTATCAAGCAATCTGCAAGTGATGTAAAATCATTCTCTGCAATTATCTATCATACTCAAAGGTTTGTTGGGTTTTTCATCCTCTAGATTTGTAGAGTTTTCCCATGGTACATCATGTGTCTTATAGATTGAACGTTTTGTGTGTTTGAATTGTTTATGATATCTACATGCACCAAATTTGTTTATCAAAAATTTTAAAGTTAAAGTATCTTCAATTTTTTCTCAAACATTAACAAAATTGAATGCTTGAGTGCATAAATCAACTTGGTAGTTAATGGATCATGAACTCTCTCATTAATGCTTATATTTACTCTATTGGATTCATGAGTTGAATATATCTCTCCCTAATATTATGACCATTGAACTTAGGAATATCATATGGAAACTTAGTCAATATGACTATCCATGTGAGATAGTGGTGGATAGGGTATTTTTTTATTATCTTTTCTAGGTATGTTGGGTTCAAAGTTAGAAGAAAAGGTCACCATGGATGAGTATGGAAATAATTAACCCTCGGAATAGGACCACCTTTTTGGGATTTTAATAACCCTAGGAACCCTTTCTTACCTACAATATTTCTTCCCCTCTTCTTATTGTTTCCATGTACTATATTACTACCTTAAACATTTCCAATGTTCAATGGAGAGGTAACATTAGAAGGAATATTGCATCCATAGGGGAATCATAGGTTTGTAACTATGGATACATCTATATGTATATTATAGATAGGTGGAAACCCACTTCGTACTTGAGAAATAGGAGTGTCACCTCCTCCAAAGGATAATTTTGAACTAGGCACCAAAGTTCTTGTGGTGGGTATTCCAACACTAAAATGGCCTTAGGGTGGAATGTGTAAACTGAAAAATTGAATTCTAAATGGAGAGGAACTCAGAGCATGTGGAATTTGTGTGGAAGTATTTGTTACACTAGTTATAGGTATGAAAGGAGTGTTAATGCTCCCTTTAAATATAGAGGGTGTAGTAGGAGTAGGTCCCCCCCTACTGATATGAACCATTCGTTGGAAACATAATGTGTTGTGCATTTTGAATAAATTCAAATGGATCTGTAGGAAAAGGTATGTCTAACTATATAAATATATTGATAATGATTAGGTTGGGTTTTGGGAGAATTATAATGGGTTGATGTCTGATTGTCAATTTCTTGAATTTAAGTTGGTCCTAAACATTATACTTAGTTCTATGCAGTATCTATTAGGATATGTACTTCTTTTTCAAGGATCTCCAAATAAATGTCTGGATGTGTTTCACCTTGTTCTTTTTTATGGTTTTTCAACCATCTACGATTGAAATGTTGTTCAACAATTTATGCAAGAGATTGTCTTAACCACCAATATTGGAGAGTTAGACAATTAGCTACTTTTTCTCATCTTAAGTTTAACCAAATTTATCTTTTAACATAAGAACATACAAAATTAAGGAATTTTATTAACACAAATCACATACAATTAAACACCTAAGCGATAAATATACATGATACAATAAGCAAATAGGGAAAGAAACATTTCAACTATAATCCTAGGAGTATCAAGGCCCGTGAAAAATAGGAAAAGGTGCGAATGAGACAATTATAGTAAGTCTCATGAACAATCACCCAAGGTGCAAGACCTCTCATGATTACAAGTACCATCCAAGGGAAACAAAGAGGGTGTTATATGTCTATGTGAAGTACCACTATCACTTCCCTCTTGAAATCACCTATATGAAGACTAGGAAAAGAAACTAAGGTTACCACATCACGAAACAATAATAGGGGGGATATTCATGGGTTAGGTATCTATGTATGGACAATGGAAATAGGATGTATGCCATATACCCAAAAATATAAGAGAAATGGTGTCACCTTGAGGACTAGTTGATTCTATCAAAGCTCTTGTACATGCTTAGGGCACTAACAAGAAAGAGGGGATAATATTTCCACTTGAATATATTTACCTAGTGTTTGACACATTTTTGAGGTGTGCTTTCTCTACAAATGTTGTTTCTTACTAATGGATTTTAGCACTCTTTAGTATAAGCTAGTTTAAGTTTCCACAACCTTCAATAAATGACTCTCCACCCTACACCAAGTCTTTACAACCTATGCTTTCCCGTTTTCTACAAAAACATTTGTATTTGCTTCTAATTAAATTGTGTTTAATGTATGGTTTTACTCAAGGTATGGAATGGAACTTGTTTGGTGTTTAAAATGATTTAAAACTTTGTTGAAATTATAAAGACAATTAAAATGCAAGATTGAGAAATTTACATTTTTTTCTATGAAGTGGAACTAAGTCTTTTAAATCTCATGAACATGTTTTATACTTTATTTTTATAGAATGTAATGAAACAACATTAATCTATGATCCTAAAAATAATTTTCAATCAATGATTAAGAAGATGATAAATCCAAATGCACTTGCAAACTATTTTCAAATCCTTTTTTCATTCTAACTAATTTGATGTAACAAAAAAAATAACAAAATGGCCATGAAAGCATTAAAAGGGGATTTTTTCTCTTGAACCATGAAATAATAAGCCATGCACCAAATTTTATAAACCAGGGATTCAGAAAAACATAATTGTAAGTATTTGGGAACCACATGCAATCAATTTCAAGTTTGGGAAATGTAAAAAAAAATTTTACTCCTAGTTTTTATATGGAAAGACCATGATTTCCCATGGATTTTATTAATAATAATTGTGGTTGATTTTGTTTGTTGGTTATAACATGCTTGAGAAGTGAAAAAAAAACAAGTCTAAACAATTTAGATTTGTAAATTTCCTTATTCTCAATTAATTTTTATGTGTTCTATGCTACATGTAAGGGTTACTACATATTTTAAAATGGTAAACAAAGAAAAATCAAACCTAATACCAAAGTATTATTATGGATTAGTCATCCCTAGTATGGTCGCCAAACTTATTGTTCTAAGAATCCCCCTAAGGTTTATTCTCCAAAGAATGGGTCAATCTCTCTAATAATCAAGAGTCTAGATTTTTATATTCATTCCCTTAAATCTACATGCAAGTTCATAATGTACAAAAGAAATAAAGAAAGAAAGAAACATGGGGAACCTATTTCCCCTAGTATTTGGTGTTCTTGAGTGTGTCAATTATTTTCCTTTTCCTTGAAATGATGTCATTGTACCTACACGCTAATCAAACAACAACTTTTCCCAAACACTTTTGAATATTAGAAATAAGCAAGCATATGAATTAAATTATTTTAGGTAAATCGAACCTCATCGAAATAACATTACTAAACACATGAAAAGTGACAAGTATTTAAGGTGGGGGAATATCAATCTTATTAACATGAAAAGAAAACATTATAGTAGTGTGAATAGAAAACTTTTCACATTGTGTCTCCTACACCAGAGCTCTTGATTTTATATCCTTAGCCACAAAATTTAATCATTTATTGATGGTGATCTATGGTATCCTGTGTCATATGGAGAATTGATCTAGCCATCCTTTTGTTTCCACTCAATATCCCTATGCATACATGGAAGTAAGATTAAACTTCTTCTTCTCAACATAGAAGATGTGAGCTTTAGATTATTTTTGTAAAGTAGTGATATGGAATGGGTACTCTTCACTTATTTCACAAATTCTAACTAGGATCACCTTGTATTCATTTTCCCACATTAAGGGTAAAAAATATATATTTAACAAGTTCATGAATATAATAATTTGAAATAAATGTATATTAGCTAACAAGATATGAATATAGTATTCTTGATGTCTTTAGAAGCATCACTTTAAAGTATATTCTTGATGCCTTTAGAACCATCACTTTAAAGCAATGCCATCATATTTTAAGTCAACCCTTTTTTATATCCAAAATACGCATATAAAATAGATATTTTGACACTAAAAATAACTATGTTATTCCATGAAAGAAAATATATGGATTTTTTATTTCTATAGATGTAAACTCACATGCTTGCATTTGTGTCGGTGTTGACACGAAAAATAAAATTATGAAATAACTACAAAATCCATCAAATCCCATTCGACTATGTGGCTATGATGCATATACATAAACATGTATATATGGTTACTCAATGATGATAATATTACAAACAACACTCTTTTGGTAGGAAAGGTTGTGCATAAGAATTCTTATATAAGTATTTTGTAATTATAGAGCTAGATTGGACACTATTTTTATTTTTTTGATGCAAATGAAAAACATAGATAAAATGCAATAACTAAAGTACCATCCACTAAATTACTATTGTTAAAAAAAATACAAAGAAATGTGATATTTGAACATAAAAATAGAGGAAATGTGATTTGTTTAATTCCAATAGAAATACAGTCACATAGGTATAGGCATGGAGGTTTTGACACCAAAAGAAACCCATAAGAAAAGCACATCAAATATAATGGCCAACCACCAAATGACTTCTCTTACACAAATAAAAGAATTATGCAATTCTATCAAAACATAGATATAAGCTTCCCATTGAACAAGACGATTTGTTTTAAAATAAAAACATCACATGCCCTCCATAACCCAAATCCATAAATGAAAGAAAATTATATAAATATACTTTGAAACAAAGGGGGCAATAACGAATTCATAAGAATACCACAACACAAGTGAGTATAAGCACCACCTTCCAGCTAAATATCACAATAGAAATTTTGACTATTAATGTTCTAAACTATAGAACATACAAAATGAACTTATTAGGAGTAAGGATTGCATCAGGATTGTGAAGAATGCTTGAAAAAATACCATGTTTGAACTGTATACTTTTAGTAGAGATAAACAACAATGTAGTTAAAGTATGAAATCATGAAAACACAGATATATTGAGGGAAAATAAAGGCAAGAATCAAGCTACAATGAAAACCCAATCAACTAGTCAAATCCATTTTGCATAGTTATGAACCTCTAGTTAAATGTAAAATCACACAAGCGATGGAAACGTAGCGTCCCCGAACAAGTATGTAGCGTTCCTAAGCACCCTTATGTCCTTTTGAGGTGATGGGAGACTTCTTGGAACAACCAAACTTAAAATTTTATTTCCTATGATACTATCTAATATGATTTTCTTTGATCTCAATGGTCATCAGAAGGATATTCCACGAGATTGGATTTCAATTTCTACCCAATCCATTCAATTTTGACACCATAATTCCTTAAACAATGCATAGGGAGATTAATATCTCTAATCTTGAATTATCGTGATCTTAATTAACTCCTTAATCAATATTGGCATTCTTGTTTTTCCCTAATGATCCAATCCACCACTTCTGACATTGTCCTTGTCGATCTTGACTTTTCACTTATGACTCTAATTGTTCAAATGTCTGTACAGTCAGGGCTCATAATTTGACATAATAAAATGGTTCTTTTGTAGAACCTCCCTAACTCTCGAATTCCAATGTTTCGACGATAGTTAGAAGTGAGAACCATAATGGGTTCCAACCTATTGGATCCTAAGTTCTCGATCTTGATATTCCCAATTTAGGAATTGAAAGTTGGCATGATGAATATTCCTTCATCTGAAACACCCTCAAAGTTCTTGACTCTGAAATTCCTACATCAGGAGTTGGAAATTGAGATCACCAACTTCACCTATCCATAAAACCTACGATTGCTCCTGCCCCAATGTTCGTATGTTGGGATTTGGAAGTTAGAACCAGCACACGAACCATTCCACGTTCATCTCGTCGACCCTACGTCGGCATGTTGGCATCAACATGTCGGCACTGAATCAATAGCTTTTATTGACCCCAATGCGATAGTCGATGGAAAATATTTCTCCAATATTTACAGGTCAATACTTATTCAATTTCCCATTCTACCCCATGCCCTCTACACTGAGATCAATGACTCAGATTACTTCTTGACCTGACAGACAATGGTCGTGATTGCTCCAATTCTCATAGGACAACACCTAGCCAATTTTTCTATCTTTTTCCATGACTTTAACACTATGAATTCCTCCATATATTCTCTATGTATTTCTTATGAATTGAAGGCTAATTCTTTGGCTCAATCAACATGCATCTAAGATTATTTGAGCATTAAAATTCCAATGCAAACATTCATTGTGGAACCCTATCAAACATGATTAAGGAATTAATATAATCCTCCATTATTCATGTTATAACTTCATGAAATGTAAATAACATGTTCAAATTCCATCCAGCATGCACAAACAGTATTTAAATGCATCATCTATGCCATTTATGTAATCATAAGCCTAATTAAGCACATGCATCCATTCAATATGTTCCAATTCAATTGCACATATAATTTCAACCCCAACCAAATAGGATCAAACCTTGGATGTCTCTAAGACTTATACAAGTACAATGAAACACATACAACAAAATGCATAAGGGAATCTACAAGGTAATTCACACACATACTAGCATGTTCATAACAACAAAGGACTCATGATCCCTTTGTCCTTATTACACCTTCACAGATCTTACAGAACTTACACAAAAATATTTAAACATATACAAATAGAATACAATAGAGCTACAATGAAACACCATGGATAATATGATGTATTCATCATAGCCTATCAGCAAGAAATTCATGTATGAATGAGTATATTCATTTTAGGCCTAAGCACAATAACCCATATGCATATATAATTCATTTCAAGCAATATACATGAATATCGATGGACAAATCAAGGCAGCATTCCATATAATTCAACCATGAATAATCATTTATTTCTCACACAATAAATTATAGGAATTCATACATAGAGCAGTTATCTCTTTGAAAGGAATGATGTCCAAGCAATTGGCTATGTGGGTGCAATGTTCCACCCAACCATAGGTATATTCTCAGACTATATTCTTTCAGCACTTAGAGACCACCCCTAAGCTAGGTTCTTTTATCCACTAAGGAGTCTCTCAGGATCACTCATAACACTATACACCAACCCTCAGGTTAATCCATCACTTGGGTTTATCAAGCCAACAAATAAGTAGATGAAACTAGTGTCAACTTTTCAATGGTACAAATTAGTCAAGCAAATCAATAAAGGTTGACTTTGAAATGTGGTTCAAAAACAGGTAGGGTAGGTAGGTATGTATGGGTAGTAAGGTAAAAGTGGTAGCATTTTGGTCAACCATGAAACTATGGCATCTCAATCACCTTAGAAAGTCTTGGCACCTTCTTCTCATCCATGCATAGTTGAAGAAGGTTCCCTTCTCTTCCTTCCAGGTCCCACAAGTTTTTTATTCCCTCAATTGTTGTCCTCTGTAGGTATAGAAGGTCCTAATAGCTGAACTAGTAGAGATATTTCCTTCATGACCTTCCCAAATCACAAGGATTCTCATCATAATCACACACATAGAAGGTTAGGGTGGAGTTCACACAGAGCTCTTTTGCTCTCTCTTGCGTGATTGGAATGTGTGAATACATGAATGAATGGAATCCATGCATACATGTAGACGAACTTTCTCTTTTCCCATGTGATTCCTCTAGACTGCACTTCAACACATAGGTTGACTTATGGGTTGAGCAACAATTCCCACCTGTCATCCTTTCCTGCTTGCTCATTAAACATGTGGCTTCCTTCTTAATGACCATTTCTCGTCATGGTTAAATTCCATTTAGGGAGGATTTATTGAAGTAGTTAATTCCATTTATTTCATGATAGGATTTCACACAATGAAACATGGAAACAAAGGGCCAATCCCATAACCCCCTCATACCTCCCTAGTGGTTGACATAGCCCCATCGTTCACATTCCCCCCATAGCCATCATCTTGGTTATTTTTATTAGCATGGTGAATATTTAAAAGTTTTTACATCCTTCACAGCCTATTAGCACATGGACTATCAACCATAGTTTATTTTCCTTCAAAGCATGCCATTCACTAACATGGCCTTGGCCTTGATCTCCTTATTAGGAATCCATGCTAATACATTTACATAATGTATACAATAAGACAATATATACAATGGGGGTCAAAATGGAGACATTACAATCTCACCCCCTAAAACAACATCATCCTTGGTGTTCCAACACTTTTGTATATTTACACATTATCTACACAATCAATATTTACAAAACTATGGCAGTTATTTTCCTACATTGCATCCTTTAACTTGAATTTATAAGACAAATTCCTTTGGCCTCTTCATGTTACTCGAACTAGGTTTGACCTTCCAACTCCACATGAGGATTGTTTATTGCAGAAATTTCTTCATTTTATTTACTTTCTTGTTGATCCACAAGTATAAAAACTTTATGGCTTCCTTATCTATTGTTTAGGACAATGCAACTTTGTAACCTAGGGTCTCTGGGGTTACCAACTTACTAAGACACTTACAAACATTCATCTTATCTAGAAAATGAAATAGGAATATGAAGGAGGCTTAGCATACCCAGTTTATGATGGTTGATCCAAGCTTGGTCTTCTCCTCTTTCAATCTCTTCCAAAGCTTCCAAGGCTTCTCCAATTCACCCGCAAAAGGCAAATTCTTCCATAAATATCTCATATATATATCACTGGTTGAAATGCGTATTCATACTAACATAATTGATATCATTCATAATCTATCATACATGAGAAAGAAACAATAAAAATATTGGAAGAAGAACTTTCTTTATTAATAAATAGATAATGGTGAGATTACAACCCAGCTTTTGAAACAAAGACTCCTCTACAAACCAAGGAAACTGAGTTGTGTTGCTTCAAGATGTCTGAAGGCATACCACCAGCATAACTTTTCTCTTCTAAGAATGATTGATTAGCCCCATACCATGTCCTCTATTTATACATGGGGAAATAAAGAGCTTTCGAAGGTTATGATGGTTGAGACAGTTGAGATAGTTACTGATTAAGGCTCAACTGATCTTAACTAATCGTGATCTATATTTTTTAACATTGAATTAAGGTACACGCGAGTATATATATAGGAAAGGTGCATGTGACACACTCCTTGCTCAAAGGAAACTTGCGTGTTTAATGTAAACATGGGTTGCAATGCAAATAGTTGCGTATGGCACATGGGTTGCAATGCAAATATTTCCATATGACATGCGGGTTGCAATGCAAATAGTCGCGTGTGCAACCCTAATCCCCAAATAAAAATATATGAAGCTGGTTAGGATATTATGTATCATCATTCTTGCACATCTATAGTGTTTTGGATACTTCAATCCTATTTTCCTTTTGTGTCCCAACATATTGGATGTTAGTACTCGAACGGAGATGTGTCGTTTGGGTTGATAAGATATTCCCCCTAATGTGTGAGGTCAGATGGAAGCGATGGTTGAAATACATTACAATAGTTTAATCTTGGAGAACTCAAGTGTCCAAGGCATCAGAGGAAGTACCTGAAACAAATACATATCAATGTCATATAGAAAATCATAACCAAGGATTCCATGTTCAATATAATTGAACACTAGCTCCTTTACAATATTTGATTAAATCATATGATACGGGTACAAGACCGCGTATATTACAAAGGTGAATCGAAACCACAATATACAATGATGAGTCTTCAAAATTTGGAAGTTGTGTAATTGATCATAGCATAATATTGCGCAACTTAGGTTATAAATGGAACCTAAGGTCTTCATTGAAATCCAAAGGAACCAGTACAATCCCTACCATGTGAATAGATGTGTTGAATTCGAACAAGGAAGGAACTCAACAAAATGTCAGACAATGAATGGAACTGACAACTGAAGTAAAGGAATTCACCAAAAATGATAGTGAATCCTAAGGTACTATCGTCAAATATCTAGGTATTCATCTTTAGGAAGTATCGATGAGAAACAATACAGTGATGAGGAAGGCAATGGAGCTTCCAACAGATCACAAGGGTGACTAGGAACTGGATACGGGAAGGTAGACACAAGTAATACTCAGATAGGATAATGATGGAATCAGGATAATAATCAGATGAAGGGATAAATCCTTGAACAGTGAGCACAAAACAGAGATGACCCAAGGAAGCTTTTAACTTACAAATAGGGCAACTATGCTTATTTGTCATGTAGGAGACATGATCAGATTCCCCATGAATAAAGGACAAGTGGAGGAGTAAGAAAATCGAAGTAATAACTAAGATGAAAGTGTAATCTAAGACATGAGTATCGTAAAGTCCATAGAGTGCTATGTTCAAGGAAGACATGTTGTCATTGTTTATAACCCAAAGAGAGTACTTCTTCCTTATGTTTCCTATTAAATTTTAACGAGTCCAGGAAATTCAACTAAGGTCTCTCTTGATTTTTTACAAGCTCGAAGAGGGGAGAGAATAATGCTTGATAAAGTCACAAATTCATGGATTTTACGAGCTCAAACTAGTACATGATCGTTAGTGTTTTCATATTTTGTGAGTCTAAAAACTCTGAAGAAGAATTCAGGGGGTTCTTTTTCATATAGTTTAGTCTCTTGACGCCAAAAAAGTATAAAACAATACACAGAAGAACTCTCTTATCTTCCGAAGAAGTAAAGCGCAACTTTTTCATACTTAGTTAGGAAGGTCCGAAAAAGGTTAAATTACCACCTACCCAACACCCCTTCAAAAGTAGCATATAGCCTGAGTTTTATGAGTGTAAAGGAAGGCAAGATCACTCAGAAAGATCCATTTGAGTACGATAAATGGGGTTTACAACAATAAACTCAATTCTTTTTTCTTTAGGGTTTAACGAGCATGAAAAAGACATAAAATACACTCAAAATCTTTTTCATGTTTAGGTCTAGAGCACAAAAAAGAGAAAACTAAGCTCATACCTAGTGCTCCTTTTCCGTAAATTTAGTCCCTCAAATCTGGAAAAGCGATAAAAGTATGCTTTAGAATACTCTTCTCAATTCCAAAGAAAAGAGAGTGCTCCTTTTTCGTATTATTCCACATGGTCCAAAAAAGTTATAAACTATTACCAATGTGGATGCCCATTCACATATTCTTAACGAGCTTGAACGGACAAGTTTACTCGGCAGTGAGCCTGAACGAACAAGTTTACTTGGTAGTCAAGTCTATTTTGAGGAGCTATACCTAGGCCTAAAAAAACTTGATAAGGGTAGAAGCCTTATAAAATAGGGATAACTTGTAAAAAGAGACCAAAATGAGGCTCAATTTGGCATGAAAAATAGCTAAGAAGGATCCCCTAAACCTATTACAAATGTGGCATGAGTACCAAAATAACATAAATTGTTCTAAACTAGGGTATTCATGGAAAGGAGGCCCTATGCACAAAAGAATAATGATGTAGGCAAGGTAAAAATGGTTAAACACCATAGTCTGTGGTCAAAGAAGTAATCCCAGGGTTAATAATGAATAAGGTATAGATGCATAACAACATATGAAAGACCCAAATCCTACCCTATATGAGCAGATAATGAATTTTAAAATACTTTGAACCTGTTGCATTAAGAAAAAATACATGGTATTAGTTCAATTATAAAAATAGTTTTCAAACTATAGGCTAGAAACCCAAAAATTTAAAATTTTTCTATATATAGTTCAAAACTAGAATTTAAACATACCATTTCATATTTTTACCCATTTTAGCAATATTTCACCTTTGACTTGGATTTCTCAACAAGGACAAACCAGTGGACAATTTCGAATTCCGCAAGTGTTAGGTTAGCTAGCTTTCCCTTCTCTTTCATTCCAACCGTTAAATTTCATTTTTATACAAAATTTTAATATTTTGGGCCTGCCCTAGGGAGGTTGCATAGTACACGCGGGTAGGCGACTCATACATCCATGTACATGCATTTTACACAAGACCTATGCAAAGGAAACTTGTGTCTAACATGTGACCTGTCTAAAAGAAAATTGTGTGTACAACCTAAATTAAAAGAATTGGATGGGTTCTAATGATTAATGATGGTCAATTGGGCAAGTTCAATCATGGTTTTAGAATGGAGGGAATGAGAACATGAGGATATGAATCGTGATTCTCTCCATGATGCTCCCACTGTGCCTTCATTATGACAAAGTTGGTTACTAAATTTCTTCTTCACATATCCAATGTGGGCCAATATCTGCTTGCTTGAACATTTGATTAGCTATTGGGATCATGACCTCAAAACTTTTGATCTTCAAGGTGATATCTTGGAGGTAACTATGGAAGACATGTATTTCATCACAGGGTTTTCTCATAGGGGTATGCCTATGAACCTCAAATGTACTAACAGGGGTAGTGACCCCCTGAGTATCCAAGACTATATGGACACCTATTACATGCCAGGGACTCAGAAACAGGGATCATGCATCCCAATTGTTCATATAGCTAGCTTCCCACTTCTATAGTGGTAAGTACAATAGAACGGATTGTAGGATCTTTGTCATTAAATCTTGCCACTTGGGAACAAATGAGAGTGGAAGTGGATTTTTTACATGGAACTGTGTACGATTGGTGTTCAGGTATGATCATAATCATGAAGAAACAACTCTTTGACTATAAGACAGGATGCCACAAGAATTTTGGGTATTCGAGTATATTGGGGGCATTCTTTTTTGAGAGAGTTCCCACTATCATCCTTGTGGTACCATTTCTAGTTTTCTCTCCTCATCATCCTAGACTGAATAGGTGGGGAGAAGTCTTCCATCGCCAAGGTGGAAAAGGATCAGTCCAGGGTGTATACGATGATGACTTCTATGTGTGGTGGGGACAAAAGTTACCACCACTTGAGCAGTTTCCTTACTCAAGTTTAGATTTTCGAGGAGACAATGATCTCGTCCTCCCCCCAGGAGGAATTTGGGGAGAGCTAGGTATTTTTATTTTTATGTTTTTAAATTTTTATGAATTTTTTTCATAAAATTATATACATATGTATAATAGTTTTTAATCCATTTTAATGTTTAAAATGTAGATGTTGGACCTGTGCGCCCTTATGGGAACCCCAGGATGTATGTGCGGCCTATAGCAAGTGAAGACTAAGGTTTACTGAGGGTACTCGAGGGAAAGCTGGCTAGGATGAGCTAGAGGGTTTTGGCTATACGGATTGAGCAAATTCCTATTATTATGCAAAAATTTGTTGTAGGGATTCCACCTACCTAGATACTCCTCATGAGGAGGATAGCCAGGGTCGTTCTAGTTTACATAGAAGTCGAAGAGGTTGCTGCAGCCGAGGAGGCTGATGATGCTGGTGATGCTGGTGTCTAGGTCTATACCTATAGGAATTTTATGGATTGCAATCCCAATTTTTTTATATTTTTGTATATTTTTACAGTTGTGACTGGATCTTACCTTCAAAACTCGACCTATCCATGGAAAGATTTTTACAAATATATATATTTTTTCTGGTTATTTACATGTGTTCCAAATGTATCTATTATGTATATTTTACAAAATGTGTGTTAAGTGACAATCTAGAATATAGTTCACATATGTATCAGACGTTAATGTATTTTCATTACGTGGAATGTGATTAAATGAAATATAATCTAAATTTATTTCAAGTAATCTAAATTGCAAAAACTGACATAACAAGGTAGGGTTTCATACCTGATAAGCTCCATTGAGATGGGAAACCACCATTTGAGAGTCAACTCTAACTTCCAACTAGGTGATGCCATGTGACAAGGCATCCCAGAACAACTCAATAACAACCATGTACTCGGGCACACTATTGGTAGCAGGACCTAGGTAAGCACCTCCAAATAAAACTAGCTATCCTGAGGGTGAATAAATGACCCATGTGGATGAAGCCAAGTTAGAAGTATGGCAACTAGCACCATCAACAAAACCTACGAACCACTCAGCTAACATCTGTAACAATCACCAGATGATATAAGAAACCCTAACCATCTAACTACTGTACATAAAATTACATACAATAAGATACAAGAAAAAGCACTAAACCTAGGCATAGTACTTCTTTAGTCTTTGTCGAACAGGTTTAGAATTGAGATAGGTTTGGATTCCATTTTCAAAAATATATGGATATATGCCTAGTAAAGATGACCAGGCACATGCGTCATGGAATTATTTTAATAGGGAAGTATATATGGAAACCTCTTTCGAGGAATAATTTGCATCAATATGCACATTTTCAACAGCATCAGGGTTTGCAGAGACATTGATAGGATCAACATCATCATCCAATCTCATGTAGAACTCCTGGTTTTCAATTCTACTCAAATCTAGAAAAAAGTAGGACCTATGGTGAAAATATTCACAGATCTTATCTCTCCTGCTCATGGCTTCCAAAATGGCTTCATCCGAAGGTAAAACCATGTCTAAGAAGTCTCCTGAATATAAAGAGTTCTCCTCCCACGAAGGCAGATAAGTTTCTTCCAAATCCTATGAGACTGTAGAAGGAGTTGGAATAGGATCAAAATTGGTGTCAACAATCGTCATAAGTGCACTTTAGGTTCATAACAGAAAGCAAGGACCCAAGGATCCGTTCTATCAACAACCGTCTCAACAAAATTCCCTATACATGTAGAATCTAGATAGTTTGTAGGGGTTGGGATATCAAATGTTCCCATTAATGATGAATACATTCCAACCCCCAACCTCTCATTAGCCGAACTGACCTGATAAACCAAAGGTACAGTAGACTCATTAGTTTCCAAATGGCCCTTCTAAGTGAAACTAAGTCGGTTAATAGTAACCAACTTCTCATCGTGTGAAAACAAAACCATCCAAAGAATATCTAAGGAAAATCGCACACATGGCGTAAGTCCAACTTTGCCAAAAAACAATTTATAGTCTAAGGGAGCATCGATCACCTAAACTTCAACAGACACCGCTTTCTTTGCCAACTTAATCTCAAAATCTAGTAGGATACCATGCGGGTGGAAAGACCTCCCGTTGAAATCAGTAAGCAAGGTGTTTGATAGAACTAGTTCCAGAGAACCTGAAGCCTTCCACCAAGAAAGAGACATAACACATGTGAAAGCACCCTCATCCACAGCTGTACACCCAATGGTATTACGACCATGAATGACATCTACTAACAAGGACACATGATACGGTAGGTGCAACTTAACATCTGATAGATTGAACTTTGCCATCAAACTCGAAGAATTGATGCTGCCTAAAGCTACTAAAAGGGCATCCCGCTGAGTGAGACAACTTTGAAGCACTTCCAACGTAGACATCGCACAAGGGGTTTGGGACAAATGTTCCACCATAGAGTAGTTAGAAGCATCTCTAGAGTTTGGGTTGTGAACTTCCTTTTTTAAAGATACCTTTCTGTATTTTGGGCATTATATCAGTAGGTTTCTCGATTGTGACAAGGTTAGAGGTTTCATCGACAGAATTACCCTTCTCAGGAGCCTCAGTCTCATAATTTTTATTTCTCTTTTGGAATAATGTACTATATGGTACCATGTTGATATGATTTTCGTTAAGAGGGGCACCAGAAGTGCCCCCAACTACATTAGAAATAGAAGATGCATTCTATCCTTGGGGAAATAGATCCTTCAGGATAGCTGGTTGTTGGGTTTTAAGAAGCTTCTGATCTTGATCAATGAGAGGGAATCTATGAGTTAAGTGATCTACCTGGCACAACTGACAAGGAAATTTCACCTTCTTCTTATCCTTCTTTCCCTCATCAGCATTGTTTGTGGGTTTAGGCTTGTTTTGATTTCCCTCACCTTTCTTCCCTTTCTTCTTTTTCGAACTGGGTTGTTGATTTCCATTTTGGGAGGATTGTACAAAAACATTTGCATTATGGGGTGAGGGGGATGTTATCAACCCAAATGGCACTTCTTCGTCCAAGTGCTGACGCTTCATATGTTGGCACATAAAAGGACATTTATGGATTGAAGGTTGCTTAAAACCCTATAGATAGGCATGTTATGAAATACATTCACTATCCACCTAACTTGCCATTTTTTACCTTTTTACATGTTGAATGTTGTACATGACTCTTATCACAGCAACCTGCATACATACGTGACTATTCCTACAGCATATCATGTACTGTATGCGAGTATTGCCATTGCAACCCGTGTACAGATCTGCATGTGGGTTTTCCTTATAGCAACTCGCGTGTCATATACGGGTTGCTAGTATCAACACTCGCATACATCTTCATTTGACATTAAAAATAATAAAACATGATTAATGGAGATTTGTTAAGCCTTAATCATTAACTATATTAACTGTCTCAACCTCCTCAATCTTTGAAACTGCTCTATTTCCTTAAGTATAAATAGAGGCCTTGGGGAGGGAATTAATCAATCATACTTGGAGAGCAAAGTTATGCTGGTGGTATCTATTCAGAAGTCTTTAGAGTAGCAGAAATTAGAATCCTTTGGTTGCATAGGATTCATTGTTTCAAGCGTTGGGTTGTACACTTATCTCATTCACTATTGTTAATAAAGAGAATCCTTCTTCCAACTTTGTGTTGAGTCACTTTCATGTGTCATGGTTTGATGAATATTTATGATTGAACACTCTATATATTGTTTATCTAACTTGTTATATATACATGCCTAAGTTTGTACTTGGAGGATTTTCTCTTTACAGGTGAAGGAGGTGCATCCCTGAAAGCTTTGGAGAAGAAGCAGAGTAGGAGAAGTCAAAGCCTGGATCAACCGTTGTTAATCAGGTGAGTCCATTCCATCTTCCTATTTCCTTTATGTACTTTAAAGCTGATTGTCTGCAAGTTTTAAGAGTACGTTGGTAACCCCAGACCTTCAGTTATAAGGGTGTTTATTCCTGAAAAATAGAACTGGCAACTCCGCTGGTGAGCCCAGACTGCTGTAGGTTATTTTTTTTTACCTTTGACTAGTCTTTTCCTTGAGTTTGTGTGTGGTATCTTGTCCTAGTTCATGCTTAGGTAGTGTTTGAAGACCTGAAATTTTTTTCTTTTTTATTAGAAAATTTTGTACCTGTAACCAGGTTTCTCTTGCATACAATCGCGTACAGAGGCCTGCATACGTGGTTTTCTCTCATGGATAGTCACGTACAGTACGCGGGTTGCCCTTATACATAGTCACGTTTAGCATTTGAATTTTTGGGTTAGGGTTTGCTTGTCCCTATCTCTTTATAAAATTTGTTTGCTGGTTGGTCTTCCTTATGAGCATTACACTGTCAGTTTGATTACCTTGTTGGACACCTTGTGCTTTCTAGTAAATCCCTTGAGTTATTTTTGTTTGTGTTAGAAAACAATATCGCAGAGCAATAACAGATATATAGTTAAATCAATAAACAAGATGCAAAACACATTGAAACATTACAGAGAGACACAGATATAACGTGGTTCACCCAAACGATGGGATACGTCCACAAAGAAATTTGCCAGTCCTTTTATTATAGTCTAGAAAGATGAAGGGATACACCCTACAGCAAAACCGTTGCACTTCCTCTTCATGCTCTCACAGTCTCTCTTCCAGTACAATACAATACCATATACAGTCGATTTCCAATGCTCTCTTTTATAGGGTAAATACCATGGGAAAAATTATAGGGTTTACACAATACCATGGGTCTACAATACTATTGGCCAACACAAATCCCCAAACCCCAAGGCAGGGGGAACGACTGTATAGTACTTCTGGGTTACAATTACAACTAAATAATATCTCTGGATCTGGAAGATTAGGCTCCACAACCAACAATCTCCCACTTGGAGACTAATCACAACAACTCTACCGCTACTGCACTTGCTGGACCTTGGACTTGGAAAATTTCTTCTTTTCACCTTCATGCTTTAAGGCCAACAGAAACCGAGCAAGAACTCAGTTTCTCTCTAGTTACTCCCTTTGTCAACATGTTTGCAGGATTCTGGCTAGTGTGAATCTTTTCCAGTTTTAACAGTTCTTCATCTAGAACAGATCTTATGAAGTGGTACTTGAGTTCTATATGTTTAGTCCTCAAATGAAAAACTGAGTTCTTTGCAAGATGAATGGCACTCTGGCTATCACTTTACAACCTACTATTCTCCTGTTTCTTACCCAATTCTTCCATGAACCTCTGCAACCAAATCATCTCCTTACTAGCCTCTCTAGCAGCAACATACTCTGCTTCCATTGTTGAAAGTGCAACAACCTATTGCAGTTTTGAAATCGAACTTACTGCTGTTCCACCTACAGTGAACACATACCCTGTGGTGCTCCTCCTACTGTCTTTATCACCATCCATATCTGCATCAACATATCCTTGTAGAACAATGTCTAAACCTCCAAAACATAATGCATGAGAAGTGGTACCTCTCAAATACCTGAGAATCCACTGTACTGCTTTCCAATGCTCTTTACCTGGATTATTCATATACCTACTCACAACTCCCACTGCATGGGAAATATCTGGTCTTGTGTACACCATGGCATACATCAAGCTCCCAACTGCCGATGAATAGGGAATCTTGGGCATGTAATCTATCTCTTCCTGTGTATCTGGACACATATGCTTACTTAGTTTGAAATGGCTTGCCAAAGGTGTGCTGACTGGTTTTGCATTCTGCATTCTAAACCTCTGCAACACCTTTTCTATGTACTCACCTTGAGACAATGTCAATTTGCGATTTTTCCTGTCTCTTGTTATTCTCATACCAAGGATTTGCTTTGCAGCACCCAAATCCTTCATCGCAAATGATTTAGCTAGTTTTCATTTGAGCACATTTATATCCTACATGATAGGCCCTGCAACAAGCATGCCATCCACATACAATAACAAGATAATATATCTTATGTTATCTAGCCTCTTGAAATAAACACAGTGGTCAGAATGACATCTATCATAACCTTGTTCTGTCATAAACTTATCAAATTTTAAATACCACTACCTTGGAGCTTGCTTCAGGCCATACAAGCTCTTCTTCAACATACAAACCAAATTCTCCTTCCCTTTGACCTCATACCCTTGTGGTATAAATCTCTTCCTCCAAATCCCCATGGAGAAAGGACATTTTTACATCTAATTGTTCAAGATGCAAATCTTCTACCACCACTAGACTTAAAATAGTTATAATTGAAGTCATTTTAACAACAGGATAAAATATTTCATCAAAGTCTATACCTTTATTTTGTGCAAACCCCTTTACAACAAGTCTAGCCTTGTATTGCTTCTTTCCTCCATCTTCTTCCTTCAACCTGTAAACCCATTTATTCTGCATTACCCTTTTTTCTGCATGCAACTTAACCAGATCCCAAGTTTGATTTCTTACCAATGAGTCCATCTCCTCATCCATGCCTTGCTCCCACTTATTTCTAGTTTCTACCTGCATTGCTTCTTCAAAACATTCTGGCTCACTAGAATTAGTCATCAATAAATAATACAGTGAAGGAGAGAATCGTTCAGGGGGTCTACTTAACCTGGTAGACCTTGTTATAGTTGCAGGAGTTTCAGGTACCTACTGTTGTTCTTGATTTTCTAGTGCTTTTGGAACTTCATTTTCCTTGATTTCATCAAGCACTGTGTACTCTGTGTTTTCCTTTTCTTCTTTCTTTCCCTGCAACTGATCTTTGTACATGACCTTTTCATTGAATACCACATCTCTACTCCTAATGATTTTGTGATTTTTAAGATCTCATAAGCGATAACCAAAATCATCAACCCCATATCCAATAATGGTACATTTCTTGGATTTAGCCTCAAGATTTGTTCTATCTTTTTATCAATATGGACAAATGCTTCACAACCAAAAGTTCTCAGAAATGAGTATTTTACCTGTTTACCTGTCCATGCCTCCTCTAGAATGCCACCATCCAAAGCACTTGAAGGCCCTCTGTTTATTAAATAAACAGCAGTGTTTACAACATCAGCCCAAAACTGTAAGGGCAACCCTACATGCAATCTCATACACCTTGCATGCTCCATGATCGTTCTATTCATCATTTCTGACACACGATTTTCTTGGGATGTTCCAAGGACTATCTTCTCTCTGCGAATCCCATTATGTGAACAGTAACTGTCAAACTCCTTGCTGCAGTACTTGCCTCCATTATCATATCTGAGACATTTCAACCTTTTTCTTGTCTCATTCTCAGCCAAATCTTTCCACTTCTTAAAAGTATCAAACACATCAGATTTTTGTCTAATGCAATAAACCCAAGTTTTTCTAGTTGCATCATCAATAAAATTAACATAATAACGAGAGCCACCAAGAGATTGTACTTGAGTTGGTCCCCATACATCTGTATGGACAAGCTCTAACTTTTCACTCTTGTTTTGTTTCCCAACCCTAAGAAATCTAACTCTCTTCTGTTTTCCATAAACACAGTTCTCACAAAATTCGAAACTTAATTGCTTTAGATCTGGAAGCAGTTTCCTTGAGTGGAGAATCTGTATCCCCTACTCACTCATGTGGCCAAGCCTATGATGCCACAACACTGCACCTATTTCTGTGGAAGCTACAAAAATAAAATAATCAGTGTTATGAGGACATAAATATAATGTACCTATCCTATCTCCTTTTGCAATTACCATTGATCCTTTAGTGACCTTCCACCACGTTTTTCCAAACATAGACAAACAGTCACCATCTCCCAACTACCCTGTTGAGATCAGATTTCTTTTCATAGTAGGAATGTGCCTTACATCCTTTAGCAAACAGTCATTTCCATTATTTAGTTTAATTCGTACCTTACCCTTTCCAACAATTTTACATGGTTCATCATCCCCCAATAACACATGCCCAAAATCATCTTGAACATAATCATAAAAGAATTTCCTATGGGGTGTAGCATGACATGAAGCCCCTGAATCTACTACCCAGTAATCACTAGTATTATCTAATGCAAGAATCAAAGCATCTTGTAACAAATCACCTGCTACATTAGCTTCTTGGGTAGTCTCTTGCTGCCTCTCACCTTTCTTCTTTGGTGCTCTGCAGTCTTTCTTTAGATGTCCTTTCTTACCACAGTTCCAGCATTCTATTTTTCCGAATCTGGACTTGGATCTTCCCTTTTTAGACTTGCTGAGATTTCCTGGGCTCCTTCCTCTCTTGTTTTGTCTCCCTCTGCTCTCCATGGTCAACGCATTACCTGATGTCTCACATGTGCTTTTCCTTCACATTTCCTCACTAAGAATAACACTAACAACATCATCAAACCTAAGAGTGTTTGAACTAGGGACAGAGTTACTTACAGCCATGACCAAGCTATTCCAGCTTTCTGGAAATGAGCACAAGATTAGAAGAGCCCTAACCTCATCATCAAAGTTCACTTTTACAGAACTTAACTGACTGGTAAGTGTACTAAACTCATTTAAATGGTCAGCAACAGATCCACCTTCCGACATATTCATATTAAATAAATGCTTCATTAAAAATACCTTGTTAGAAGTCGAGGGTTTTTTGTAGAGCTTACTCAATGCGCTCATCACACCCTCTGTTGTTTTTTCTTTCGAAATATTGAAGGCCACTGACGAAGCCAGGCACAGCCATATTGTTCCTAGTGCCTTTCTGTCAAGAACCTCCCATTCTTCATCCTTCATAGCCACCGACTGTTTTTCTTTTCCGCCCAATGATAGGTACAGATATTTCTGGTACAGATATTCCTCCATTTGTATCTTCCATAACTGATAGTTTTGGCCATTAAATTTATCGACCCTAAACTTTCCTTCTTCCTCCATTGCTCCCACTCGAACCAGGAACCCTTCTTTCCTGTGAGTTTACCAACCAAATAGACCTTTCGGCTCTGATACCAATTGTTAGAAAACAGGACCGTAGAGCAATAATAGATATACAATTAAATCAATAAACAAGATGCAAAATACATTGAAACATTATAGAGAGACACAGATATAACGTGGTTCACCCAAACGATGGGCTACGTCCATAAAGAAATTTGCTAGTCCTTTTATTACAGTCTTGAAAGATGAAGGGATACACCCTATAGAAAAATCGCTACACTTCCTCTTCACTCTCTCAAAGTCTCTCTTCCAATACAATACAATACCATATACAGTCGATTTACACTGCTCTCTTTTATAAGGGAAATACCATGGGAAAAATTCTAGGGTTTACCCAATACCATGGGTCTGCAATACTGTTGGCCAACACACATCCCAAATTTTTTTTTTGAGGGCTCCACCCCCAAACCCCCATTTTCTTGGGGGCGCTGCCCCCGAACCCCCCTTTTCGGGGCACTGCCCCGAACCCCAAGGCAGGGGGAATGACTGTACAGTACTCCTGGGTTACAATCACAACTGAATAATATCTGTGGATCTAGAATATTAGGCTCCACAACCAACAGTTTGGATTGTCTTCTGTTAGCAGCTTGAAGTGGATTTGCTTGTTTGGGTTATGGGTTCAAGTGTTGGTTGTCCGAATCAGTGATCAGGGTTCTGGACACTGTATTTCCCATTCTATCTTCGGATAGTGATTGGTTTGTCACTTTCCTTTTTGTGATCTCAGTGATTTCTTGTCATTGTGTCCGCCCAAGCTAGGGTTCCAAGTCTTCCTTAGTTGGTTGATCCTTGGTCTTATTAATCTGTTTTACTTCACTTTGCTTACTTTATACAGTTAGTTTATCCAAGCATGCTCAAGTTTTTCTGCATTTAGGTGCATAGTAGTCTTTTGAGCATTTTAAAAAGTGAAAAGAAAACGTTTAGAAACTTTTGCATTTGATTTGCATGTAGTAGTTTCGTTTTCAGTTTTTAAAGATAATCTCAAAAATTACAAAAAATATAGTCTTAGTTTTCATTTGCATTTATAAAAGAAAAAGAAAAAAACATGTTTGCTTTGTATGCATGTAGATTAGTTTATTAGTCTAGATTGCACGGCATATCATTGTTTTTGAAAAAATAAAAAGAATTTGTTCTTTTGTGGCTTCTAAGTTCCTACTTGGAAAAGGAAGAGAATAGTTTGCTTTTTGCATTTCATTTCACTTTACTTAGTCATTTGGTTTCAAATTTGAGTCAAAACACCACATGAGTTTCACGCCATTTAGCCTCTGACCAAAAACAAGCCTTAAAATAAACGATATAATTTAAAAATTATTAGTAAGTTTTATTTTATAGGGTCATACACGAACTAGCTCAGGCTAGACTTGTGGGATAGGGAATTTAAACTCCCCACAAGTGTTTAATTTCAGACGTAGCTGGTCAATCACTAGGTAAATCCTTTTGTATGTTGATTGTATCTGGGAAGCTCCTCTCAAACGAGAGTTAATCACGAGGTCACGTGGAGGCTTGTACTAAGGAGATAACCCTCCGATTCCTTGTCGAAACATAAACCAAGGTTTTTACGCATCTGGGGATTCTGTCCTAGACAGAGTTTTGGGCTCAGCTACCCTGCCCATGAGTACAAATTAGGCTTGCGAATGTTCCCCCAAAATTTCAATATAGTTAAGCTAGCCTTTAGTCTCTTTGACATCTAGGGTTCATACATAGGGACACGAGAAGGCTATTTCTGGTTGACCTTGGATGGGCTTGGAAGGTAATGCCGGTAGAAGGTGTGGGAAGGTGGTGGGTGATTCCTCTGCTTATGGCTAAAAACATCTACATGGATGCTAAGTAATTGTTTATCAGCTTTCTTCTAGAAAGCATATCTTATACCTGATTGTTTGTTTGGATTTAGGAATTTTTTAGTGAGTGTTGTGTGGTTTGTCTGTACTTAGTGTGCCTTTAGGTGTGTGCTTTGTAATTTTGGTTGCTTGTCAACCTCAGACTTTTTATTCTTGTTTGAAACTATGGCCAACACCCCTTTGAACACCAACCAAGAGATTCCCATGGTGGGAACTCCTTGTACTATTCCTCTCATGGGGAATGTTGGTGTTCCTTTGATGGCCACCTTGAATCTACTTAGATTCACCCTAGGGCTACTGGTGTGGTTTTTTTCCACTCCAACTACCCTGAATCCTCCTGATGCTTCACCTGTGGTTAATTCTCCTACTCCTTCTACCTCATGTGGTGAAAGTACTGATACTAGGAACCGACAGTCTAAAAGGAGTAAAAGAAGGAGGAATAGGAAGAAGGAACATAAGCAAGGGGGTACCCATTCAACCTCTGTAGGTCATGTTGAACCTAGTCTCTCAGCCTCTGTAAGCCACGATGAGGGCAGTCTCTCAGCCTCTGCAAGCCATGCTAGGGGTAGTCTCTCAGCCTCTGTACTTCATGTTGGGGGCAGTCTCTCAACCGATGTACTTCATGCTGAAGACAATTCATTAGCCACTGCTAGTCATGTTGACACTGTTGAGAAAAATGGTAGTTTGAAAGGAAAACTTAAGTTCCCTTGTAATATATGCGAGGAAGATCATATTACTCACCAGTGCCCGGCTATCGCAGAGGTACGAAGAGTGTGGTCCAAGACTCAAGAATTTGCTTCTCTTGAACAACCTATAGTTTCTCAACAACCTACTCAACCTTTGGTTGATTAAGTGGTCGAACCAATCTCAAATTTGGTCGATCCCACTCTTCTTTCAAAGAGTGATCCTGATGTGATTGAATCAATGTCATATTTGGTCAATCCCACTCTCCCTTTAGAGAGTGAATTTCACGAAGCTGTTGAATCGATTCCAATGTCAATCAATCCCACTCTTCCTTTGGAGAGTGAAGTGTTTGCTAGTCGCATTTTCTTCACTGCCAGTTCAGATCTTACTGAACAAGGGGGCACTGAACTTGTTTCGGATCAATCCCCACCAAGCTCTCGAATTGCTTCCTTTGATTGGGATAGCCTAGTTGAGCCACGCCTTCCTTCTGACGCACCTTTTCAAATAAAGGTCAAATTTGAATCATACATGATTGCTCATTGTATCGTTGATGAAGGAGTCTCAATTAGTGTCTTGTCTGCTCATGCTTGGTGAGGCATCGGATCTCCCAGCCTTGTGTCGACTACTAGTCAATTACTAGCGTTTGATAGAAAAACTTGTATAGCCTTGGGAATTCTCACTCAAACACCCGTTACATTGGGTGGGAAGACCGTCCTAGTTGATTTCATGGTGATAGAAGACCCCTTGGACTTTAATATGCTCCTTGGACATGATTATGTCTATGACATGCAACCTGTGGTGTCAACATTCTTTCGTGTGATGTACTTCAATCATGGCAAAGAAATTGTCACTATCAATCAGTTGGATTTTTTTGATCCGTCTCCTGACCCAACTAGAGACTAGGTTTTTCCTTTATTGATTTCAAGTGTTTCTATAGACAGTACCCCACCGCAGGTGAGCTATGTGGCCTTATGTCCTTTGCATTCAATTGCTACTGACAAGAATCCTTTGTTTTCATCCTTAACTTATCAGGACATGGTCCTAGTAGTTGACTAGGTGAGTCATCCTATACAGACCATGAAGCCTTCTCTCCACTCTGTTGATCCATTTGAAAGTTTAGACATATGTCCTATCTCAGATAATCTCCTTCCTTCATATGGAGTCTTCCTAGATTCTTTGATATAGTCTAACCTTCTATTTTATGTTGGTTCAGTTTTTCCTAAGTCTAACCCTGATTTTCCTAGTAATCATGACTTTTCTTCTTATGTTGGTCTTGTTGATTCGTTCGAATCTTCCTTTGAATAGCAAGTCAGTGATCCTGATGAGTTTGATTTTTCTTATGAATTTTTCAACTCCTGTGATACTTAGTTTTTTCCTGCAGAATCTATCTCCCTTATTTATCTTTGCTCTCCTTATGAGGTTTATCTTGAAGATTATAAACCCTCGAGACTTGGTTCTAAAGAATCTTCTTCAGTTGATTCTGCCTTGACTTTACCTTTTGTAGAAGATAGCAAAGTCACATGTGTTTTTGCCAAAGTGACCTGCATCAAATATTTTCTTCTGAATATGATTCTGATGTTGTTGTTTCTTGGAGATAGTATTTTTAGTTGGATTCACAACTGTTTACTGTCCTTGTCTTGTTGTTCAAGCTATAACTACATTTGCATGTGCCCCGCTCATGCTTATGATCCTGACGCCGACATTCACACTTTTAGCTCGTTGTTTAAGCCCTCATATTTGTTCTCATTGTTGCTAAATATTGTATCATTTTGCCTTTGCAACTTGCCACCTTTTACCTTGAGGAGACATTCCCCAAGTGTCCTTATCTTGCTCACTTTCCTTGCATTATGCATAGGTTTGTTCCTTTCACTTGGAACTAGTTTCGCTTGCCTCTGACACTCGTCTCCTCACATTTAGAGCATTCTTTTTGCTCTCCTTTGAGCTTGTTAAAAATAGTAAGGAGGCCATGAGTTGAATTTGTTGGACTCGTTAAAACTTTGCAGGAAAGATATTGAGTTTCTTTAGGCCCAAGTTTGGCTCCTCAAAATAGACTTGACTTCCAAGTAAACTTGTTCATTCAGGCTCGTTAAGAATATGTGAATGGGCATCCGCATTGGTGGTAGGTTATCTCTTTCTCGGACCATGTGGAATAACACGAGAAATGATCTCTCTCTTTTCTACTGAACTAAGAAGAGTATTCTCAGGCATAGGTTTATCACTTTTCTGGACCTGAGGGACTAAACTTACAAAAAAGGAACCCCCGGTATGAGCTTAGTTTTCTCTTTTTCATGCTCTGAACCAAAACATGAAAAAGATTTCGAGTGTACTTTATGTCTTTCTCATGCTCATTAAACCCTAGAGAACAATGCATCGAGTTTATTTTTGTAAGCCCCATTTCTTGTAATCAATTGGATCTTTCTGAGTGATCTTGCCTTCCTTCACACTCGTAAAACTCAGGCTATGTGATGCTTTTGAAGGATCATTAGGTAGGTGGTAGTTTAACCTTTTTCGGACCTTCCTGACTAAATATGAAAAATGTGTGCCTTACTTCTTTGGAATCTAAGAGAGTTCTTCTGTGGTTTGTTTTATACTTTTTTGGGCTCAGGAGACTAACTTGGATGAAAAAGCACCCCCCTGGAGTCTTCTTTGGAGTTTTCAGACTATCTAAACTATGAAAACATCATCGATCATGTACTAGTTTGAGCTCGTTAAATCCACAAATTAGTGACACTATCAAGAATTATTCCCTCTTCTCTTCAAACTTGTTAAAAAATGAAGAGAGACCTAAGTTGACTTTCCTTGACTCGTTAAAATTTAACAGGGAAGGTAAGGAAAAAGTTTTCTCTTGTTTTGAGTTAGTGGCAGCATGTCATCCTTGAACATAGCACTCTCTATTTTTTTTGATACCCTTGTCTCAGTGTTCACTTTCAGTTCATCTATTACTTCGAGTTTATTACTCCTCCTCTTGTCTATTCTACCTTGGGTCATCTCTGTGTCATGCTCATTGTTCAACAACTTAACTCAATGTCTGATCTCTATCCTGATCCCATCATTGTCAGATCTATTATCTGTTGTGTCTCCCTTCCTTTTCCTAGTTCCTAGTCACTCTTGTGATCCGTTGGAGGATATCTTGCCTTCCTTATCATAGTATGGTTCCATTTCATCACTTCTTGATGATGAAGACCTAGAGTTTTGACGTTTGTACCTCTGGATTCACTTTTAGCATTGGTGAATTCCTTTGCTTCAGTTGTCAATTATCACCTATTGATTGACAAACTTTTAAATCCTCTCCATGTTTGACTTCAACCTACATCTATTCACATGTCTTGGATTATACTGGTTCTTTGGGATTGTTTATGAAGACCTTGGTTCCCTCACTATGGACTAAGTTGCGCAAGATTATGTTCTACCTATGTACACAGCTTCCAGATCTTTGAAGACTCATCATGATTGTATATTGTGGCTTTGATCCACCTTTGTAATATACGTGGTCTTGTACTCGTATTATATGATGTAATCAAACATTTGTAAAGGAGCTAGTGTTCCAGTATATTGAACATAACATCGTCAGATATGACTTTGTATATGACATTATATGTATTTGTTTCAGATACTACCTCTGCTCCATTGGATTTCTAAGTTCTCCAAAGATAAAGATTATAATGTATTTCGGCCATCTCTTCCCTCTGACCTCACACATTAGGGGGCATATGTTATCAACTCAAATGGCACTTCTCTGTCCGAGTGCCAACACTTCATATGTTGGCGCACAAAAGGACATTTATGGATTGAAGGTTTCCTAAAACACTATAGATAGGCATGTTATGAAATACATTCACTATCCACCTAGCTTGCCATTTTTTACCTTTTTACATGTTGAATATTGTACGCGACTCTTATCACAGCAACCCATGTACATACACGACTATTCCTACAGCATATCGTGTACTGTACGTGAGTATTGTCATTGCAACCCGCATACAGATCTGTACGCTGGTTTCCCTTATAGCAACTCGCGTGTCATACACGGGTTGCCAGTATCAACACTCGCGTACATCTTCATTTGACATTAAAAATAATAAAACATGATTAATGGATATTTTTTAAGCCTTAATCATTAACTATCTTAACTGTCTCAACCTCCTCAACCTTCGAAACTACTCTATTTCCTTAAGTATAAAAAGAGGCCTTGGGGAGGGCATTAATCAATCATACTTGGAGAGCAAAGTTATGCTGGTGGTATCTATTCAGATGTCTTTGGAGCAGTAGAACTCAGAATCTTTTGGTTGCAGAGGAGTCCTTGTTTCAGGCATTGGGTTGTACATGTATCTCATTCACTATTGTTAATAAAGAGAATCCTTCTTCCAACTTTGTGTTGAGTCACTTTCATGTGTCATGGTTTGATGAATATTTATGATTGAACACTCTATATATTGTTTATCTAACTTGTCATATATACATGCATAAGTTTGTACTTGGAGGATTTTCTCTTTGCAGGTGAAGGAGGTGCATCCCTTAAAGATTTGGAGAAGAATCAGAGCGAGAGAAATCAAAGCTTGGATCAACCATCGTTAATCAGATGAGTCCATTCTATCTTCCTATTTCCTTTCTTTACTTTAAATCTGATTGTTTGCAAGTTTTAAGAGTACGTTGGTAACCCCAGACCTTTGTTTATAAGGGTGTTTATTACTAAACAATAGGGGAATGCTTTGTTGCCTCCACTATAGACTACTTGATGGACAAATCATGGATTTGGTTGGCCAATGAATCTAGAGTGGGAGAATTCATTGAACCAACCATGCCATCAGCATGGGATCTAGGATTGGGTTTCTCGACACTATGGGTAGACTGTGGTGCCTCAGGTATGATTTCATATAATATCCCAGACTGAGAATATATCAAATCCATCTACTGGGCCTTGAGGATGGCCTCTTCTTTACTGGTCACCCCCAAAGTGGATACATTCTTAGATATATAACGCAATAAATATTTAAGGAACCACTCTAACAAGAACTCGAGGAGGGGGGGCATGGTGGCTTTTATAAGCCTCTTTTGTCTTTGCCACTCTTGGATATGATTTGAAATGTGAGTGTCTTTGTCTTGCCTAAAAGTAGACAAGATGTCTGTGCTAGCATCATACTAGACAAGAAGCTGGAAGTGGTTCAAGAATACATTTTCTAAGTGTTGATGTAATTGTAACTTCAGAATTTATTCACTTGTATTTATTATGTATTGTAACCCAATGTTTATTTCAGGATGTATTGTAATGTATTTGATTCATGTCATACCCCGATGTTTATTCCAGGAAGTTTCTATAATGAGAAAGTCATTTCAAGTCATCGTGGGTAACCCTCGTATTGGTCAAGGGTTAAAGTCCCCATAGTTATGGTGCCCTTGGGTTATTAGACTATCCTAGTGAATTCGACCCTAGGTGATTCATTATAAGTTGGGGCAATAGTCCCCACCATTGTGTTAAGGATAAACCTCCTTATTGGTCAGAGGAGGCAAACTCCCCACAAGTTGTGGGACATTGGGGTTATTCGACACTCCTAGAGATGTCGGCTCTAGTAAGTAATTGTTAAGTGAGGCCGACATGATAGAGTGGGTTCCAAGTGAATGGAAGAATATAAATAGAGAGTGAGTCTCTCTATTTAGGACACGCACACTCACCCATTGGGCCACATGAGTGAGAGAGGAGAAGCTCTCTCAGTGTGAGAGAGAGAGACTGTTGCTGTCAGAAGATCAACTTACTGTTTTAGGGTTTTACCTTTTTGGTGCTGATTCTATCTTTGAGGAATTTGCAGGGTTTTCTCCTTTATGGTTTCCCCAGGGAAAATTCTTTGTGTCTCTTTTCTCTTGTGTTGTGCTTGTGTTTTATTGTTGTGCATGTTATTCTCTCTGTTAAAGATCCTAAGATCATAATGGTAGCTTATATGATAAAAATCTAACAGTGTATCAGAGATAACCTAAGAAGAAGAAATTGTGCAGCCACAGAAGCTAGGGCTTCTTAATTTTTGTGTCTCTCTCCACAATCCATCAGCAAACGTATGCTAGGCTGACTCTCCATTGAAGGGTACATCTTTCTGTCGAAGCGGAATTCCATTCCAAGCATTTTTCAATTTTCAATTCGGAAATTAGGACTTCTTGCAGAAGAGGAATTTTTGAGTGATCTCAGCATATGGATTTTTATCCTCATCAAAATCGAAGTTTAGAGACCTGGATCAAGAAATTTGGTTGGGTGAAACTCCAGGAAAGTCAAACCCTAGTTTGACCCCGAGCTAGAAAAACCCTAAATACTAAAACTGCTAAGTTTTGGTACATTCGCTATATCCCACAATTGACAAAGGCTCATGACCTAAAAATCGCAGAGGCCAAATATAAAATCTTAATGTACACTTTGGAGGGAGATATGATCCCTCCAAGTTAGGGTTCTAGCCTCTTCTAGAATTCATCCCTAAACAGGATACCTAGGGAGAATTGAATAATCTTGGGCTACAAAGATCCAAATGGAATTCCTGAAGATGTTCCAAAAAGGGCATAGAATTTAATTTTGGTGGTATGAATATCAGGCTCAGAAGATTAACCAGTGACATGTGGCATGCCATACAACTTTACTATTGTGAACAGTCCTGTAACAGGTCACCTTGGGAAAAGGATCATAACTTCGAAATGGTGAAATCAATTCTGATGAAACCTATGGTGTTGGATTAGGGACATGCGATGTTACCTCAGTACAAAATTTCAAAGATAGAGGAGTAGTAATTGTGGAGATATCACAAAAACAATAACATGAATTTATGCAGAAGAAATTGGAAAACTAGGGCTTCCTGTTCCGAGAGCTTCCCTCCACTGTTTTTAGAAAAGGGGTACATTCGAAAGCTCCATTTGAAGGGATATATCTGTCTATCCAATAAAATTTGAAATATTCCAAGTTTTGAAAATTAGGTTTTCTGTGACAAACCCTAGATCAGCCAGCTCTGGAACCAAGACAAACACCTCAAATTGGTAAGATCTAATCCTTCACTATTTTCATTTGAGGTTCTCATTTCAAAGTTATCTATCACATCAGCTTGATGATAAGCTTGGTGAAGTTTACAACTTCCAAGCATAGAAGTATTTGATCTCTCTATAGAAAATGAATTGGACACCTACATGAGTAGAGAGGTTCCAGTTCCAGATGGAGATGAGGCTCAAAGCCTTACTCAAGAAGAACTTGGTCAAGACCAAGAATATCATTACTGATTCAGTCATGGATCAACTTGTACCACAAGTGTCTCCCCAAAGACATCGGAGTTGTTTAATTCCTTGACCAAGCTATTTGAAGGGAAGAACATACATCAGAAGATGACCTTAAGAAACCAGTTGAAGAATGTGAAGATCCAGAATGCAAAGACCATGTAGTCATAAGGGTCTCTCAAATCAAAGAACAACTTGAAGTGGAAGTGAAGAATGCAGATGTGGTGATAGCCACCTTGAATAGCCTCCCAGGATCATGGGATTCATCCATGCAAGAAATGTGTGCTAGAAGGAAGTGATTACTTTCAGCAGACTCTGGGAAGAAGAAGAAGCTCGACTTATAAGAATAGAAGAGAAGATGGGAGCAATTGAAGATCAAGATATCACCATCAAAAGAAGATCCCTCAAGCGATGAGGAATATGAAGATATCAACTCTTGAAGAACCTCTTATCCATATTAGAATTTGGATAAGAAATGATGCTATTATGAATAAAGAAGACGATGAAGCTGAAGGCTCAAGAAGGAGTCTACCTATGAAACAAATAAAGATAACTATTCAATTGACATTTCATTATTTTGTTATGTATTTGTTTATATTTAGTTGATATATTATGCATGGTAGGATGTTTGCATTAATGACTATATACTACTACTTTGAATATGATGGGTAAGTAGCTCTTGGTGCTATACAAACTCTCCATTGCTACTTATGTAGAATGAAACCTCTTTGCTGACATATTGGATTAGTGCACAATCTCAATGTTTTCTTGGTAGAGATGGAAGGCATCTAGAAAAGTTTCTGTGAGATATGGATGAATGTTGTATTGGCTAAAGTAGTTGCAAGATCATATATTTATGCATAAGAATTTTCCAATATGAATATTCCTTATGAAATGTTTCTAACCATACAAATGAATTTGAATTGTAGGAAAGATCGCATGCATAATCGCCTACAAGAAAAGAATGATGAGACCTGTTCTGAAGAACAAGTGACAACAGTTCAAGATGAAGAATAATATGACGAATGTAGTGACATCATTGATATAGAACCTTCCAGCTATGAAGAAGTTCAAGAAGAATGATGTCTACGATGTAGTATCGATATGTGAAGGGAAGTTCATAGTTCCATCATGCAGTAGATGGAAACATCGTGGGATACAAGGCATAGACTATGAAGAGACATTTGCAGCCACTGGAAGTGACGTCACATAACATGCATAATCATGTGTGCAAATGAAAGAAGGCCTTCTACGAGTTCAAAAGACACCCATGGGATAACCCATACATGATGAGCTTGTTGAATATCTTAATCTTTGCTATAAGGTTGATAAAGGATGACAAGCTCACAGATGGATGTGAGAAGAACTTTTGAAAAAGTTCAAAATAGAGGATCTTGGTATCCAATGATCCTAGATGGATACTACTTGTCACTCCAGTACAGAATGTTTCAGTGCATAGAGTATGGAAGACAGAGGGAGTATGATGCTCTGCTTCAAAGGGAGTGACTGTAGAAGATCCTGAGGTTTGACATGGCGCAACAGGATGGATAGATTATTGATGACTCTAGGCTTTACTGAGAGCAAAGCAGATTGCAACCTTTGCTTCAAGGTTGAAGATGGAAGACTAGTGATGCTCCTATTATGTGTCAATGCACTATTGCTCTGGGCATGGAGGTGTGGACAAGGGAAGTATGCACTGGAGATCCTGAATATGTTCAGGATGGCATACTGCATGACCACACCTATGGCATCGAACATGAAGCTATTAAGTGATGCTTCATCAGAGATGGTTGATGCTACGATGTATCATCAGATGATTGGGTCCTTGATGTACCTGAGACTAGATATTTGCTTTACTGTGAACACATTGAGACATGTTCACCTGATAGTTGCAAAGCATGCAGGGGTATAGTTGATTATGGGCTCAAGTACAATGCGAATAACAAGATTAAAATGGAGGTTTATGTTGATTCAGATTGGGCAGGCAGTGCACTTCAGGGTGTTGCTTCAGTATGGGATCATGTGTGATCTCTTGGGTTAGCAGGAAGAAATCCTGTGTGGCACTGAGTACAGCTGAAGCAGAGTATGTCGCAGCTTTTTCAACTAGTTGTGAGGTAGTATGGTTGTGGAAGCTACTATATGATTTATTTGATCTCCAGTTGGATGCTACTTGTATACATTGTGAGAACATGATTTACGTGAAGTTGTCATAGAATCCAGTGTTCCATGACAAGTCGAAGCATATCGAGATCAAGTATCACTATATCAGGGATATGGTGTAGAGGGGAGCACTGAAGCTCTAGTATGTTGTGACAAAGGAACATATAGCTGATGTATTGATGAAGCCATTGGCCAGAGTGAAGTTCGAGTACCTCAGGGAGAAGCTTGGTGTTCTCTAGATCGAGGTTTCCTCCAAGGGAAAGTGATGAGTCCCAAATCCATTATGACGAGTAGGTGAGATATAAGGGTTGAGCCATTCTATCATGGTGAGAGGATTTGGTTCCTTCCATGTCAGATATGAGTGTTGAGATCCATAGCCATTATGACGAGTATGTCATATAAGGGCTAAGCCATTCTGTCATGGTGAGAGGATTAAGTTCCTTCCATGTCAGATATGAGTGTTGAATGCCATTCTCAAAATGAAGGTACCTGGTCAGTTAATAGGAACACTCAGTCTTGGACTAAGAGAGCCATTCTGATGAGCAGTTCAGATGTAAGGGCTGAGCCATTCTGTCATGGCTAAAGGATTAAGTTCCTCCCATGTCAGATGTGAGTGTTGTCCATTCTGTCGACTAGGACAGATGTAAGGGAAACTGCCACTCTTCGGGAGAGTGGGGGCACCTAGTCCGTTACTAGGTAGCTCAATCTGGGAATGGGGGCCATTATGGCGAGGGTGTAGGATTTAGATCCTACCAGTTTAGATGTGAGTGCATGCCCTTCTGACGAGGGTATAGGATTTGGTTCCTACCAGGTCAGATGTAAGTACAGAGCCTTTCCATCATTGTGAGTAGGATGTGATTCCATCCTGGATGAAAGTATGGAAATATTTCATCATTGTGAGTAGGATGTGTTCCTTCTTGGATGGATGTAAGTGCAGAAATATTCTATCATTGTGAGTAGTATCTGATTCCAGCTTGGATGAAAGTATGGAAATCTTTCATCATTGTGAGTAGGATGTGTTTTTGCCTGGATAGAAGTATGAAAATCTTCCATCACTGTGAGCAGGATGTGATTCCCTCCTGGATGAAAGTACGAAGTTCTTTCATCATTGTGAGAATATGTGTTCCCACCTCGATGGAAGTGAATACTATGCCTTTATGACAAGTACGTCAGATGTAAGTGCTGAAGAAGACCTACATGATGGCTAGGCCTACAAACATCATGAAAGAAAGCTGGCTCTATAGAACTTCCTTTGACGAGAAGAATCATGAGATAGCACATATAATGATGATTAGAGGAGATCCAGATCGAGCTATGATCCAGATCCAGTTATGATGAATCCGAGAGATCTAGATCGAGTGATGATCCAGATCTGATGATGATGTCCAGCGATGATCTAGATCGAGTGATGATCCCAATCCAGTGATGATGATCCAGATCGAGTGATGATCTAGATTCAGTGATGATGATCCAGATCAAGTGATGATCCAGATCCAAATGAAGATGACTTACAGATGAATATGACTTGAAGATGAATATGACTTTGAAGATGATGAATAGCTAATGATGACCCAGATGATATAGAGAAGAAGACTTGTGCTGACAAATTGTGTCGAGAAAATACCTTCCTAGTTAAGAGGGAGTGTTGATGTAATTGTAACTTCGAAATGTATTCACTTGTATTTCTTATGTATTGTAACCCGATGTTTATTACGAGATGTATTGTAATGTATTTGAGTCATGTCATACCCCGATGTTTATTCCGGGAAGTTTCTATAATGAGAAAGTCATGTCAATTCATTGTGGGTAACCCTCCTATTGGTCAAGGGTTAAAGTCCCCACAGTTATGGGGCCCTTGGGTTATTAGAATATCCTAGTGAATTCGACCCTAGGTGAGTCATTGTATGCCAGGGCAATAGTCCCCACCATTGTGTTAAGGATAAACCTCCTTGTTGGTCGAAGGAGGCAAAGTCCCCACAAGTTGTGGGGCATGAGGGTTGTTAGACACTCCTAGAGATGTCGGCTCTAGTAAGTAATTGTTAAGTAAGGCCGACATGATAGAGTGGGTTCCAAGTGAATGGAAGAATATAAATAGAGAGTGAGTCTCTCTATTTAGGACACACACACTCACTCATTGGGGCACATGAGTGATAGAGGAGAAGCTCTCTCAGTGTGACAGAGAGAGAGATTGCTGTTGTTGGGAGATCATCTTACTATTTTAGGGTTTTACCTTTTTGGTGCAGATTCTATCTCTGAGGAAGTTGCAGGGTTTTCTCCTTTATGGTTTCCCTGAGGAAAATTCTTTGTGTCTCTTATCTCTTGTGTTGTGCTTGTGTTTTATTGCTTTGCATGTTATTCTCTCCGTTAAAGATCCTAATATCATAACGGTAGCATATATGATAAAAATCTAACACTAAGTCCCAAAAAATGTCAAACACAGTAGAGGGAAATTCAATATACCACTTTGTTGCAACGCCATTTAAATTTCTTTGGAACATCCTCAACCGAATAGTGTCATCGTTCATTGAGTTGGAAGAGCACCATAAATAAAAAGTGATGATATGGGCACCTGGATCTTCACCAGTTTTTCCCTCAAACTTGGGAATGTCCGAGGGTAACTTGGTTGGAATAGGTGGCCATGTGGCACTATGTTTCACCGGGTCATTCGTCAACTTAGACAAATCTAGAAATTTTAAAGTTGCCAGGAATGGAAGTTTAGGCCTAATCGGAGCCTGGAAAGCATGAGTTTGGGAAGTATAAGGACCTGCCCCCTGGTTCCCAAATGTAAAGGTGGGGTTGCCCCCAACTGCTGGTTGTGAAGTATTTGGACTACTTTGAAATGGATTCCACCCATAAGCCAGTGGATTATTTGTGTGCAGTGCAGTATAAGTAGTAAGAGTCCCACCAAATGAAACTGGAGTATGAAAGACCCATGGAGTTATCCCTTTGCTAAAAAGTGACAAGGGAGAGCAACAATTCCCACATGTCATCCTTTCCTTCTTGCTCATTAAACATGTTGCTTCTTTCTTAACAACAATTTCTCATCATGGCTAAATTCCATTTAGGGAGGTGTTGGCACCGGGATTTTAAGCCCCCAAGGTCAAGTAGGGGGGAGGGGCCCACTCCCAGGAAACAACAGAACTGCTTTAGACTATGCCTCTGGCCCTGTGTAATCAGATAGGGATCTCTCACTCGTCTTTGGAGTCTACTCCACATAATATTTTTAGTTAAGGATAATCAGGAGGCCAGGATCCTGAATGGGACAAAGTGTGTAAAGGTGAGATGCAAGGTGGGATTATCGGGGTGGGGACCATTGGCAATGGAGTTAAAAAATTGCGTAGGGAACACTTGAAAAAGGAAAATAAAGGCATGGGGTTGCAAACAGAGGCAAGGTAGTCACTGATCTCCCAATTAGGAGATATTTAGCGAGCGGTTGGAGGATGAGAGAGAATAGCCCATCGCGGGGAGCACCAGTGAGATGAATTCCATGCAACTTTAGAAGAACAATTGGTAAATGTCTAGAACGATAGCCAGAGCATAAAGAGTATGAATTCAAACTACTATACACTAAGTTGCAGACATGAAAGCAATCAACCGAATAGAGTAGAAACGGGAAACACATTGCATGTAAAAGAAGATACATATTGGGAAAAACAAGGACACATGAATCTCTACCATGAGAAGCAACTCTTCCTCTGCAATTTTTATTCCTAACATAGGAATCAAATATTATTTACAATGGAGAGCCTCATCCCTATAATGTTTCCCAATCCAACAAACTCCCCCCACTTTCCTCCCTCTATTAGGAGTGTATTTATACTATTCTAATGCTGAGACCACCAATTTGAAAATTGTTACAAGTCACTTCATGCATTAACAACATAGTGAGTGGAAATGTTGCCACGTTTTACAAATATAAACAATAAACATCATGGAACTGGCAGTCACATTCGGCCAGAGTAACAGTTCGACGTGCTTGGCTGCTACGCCGGATTGGGAGTATGATGCCTCCGTCCATGCTCGAAGCGTGTGCTCCCGTCATGTTCAAATGCAGCCTTCCGCATGGGCACACACTGGCAAGGTTGCTTGTATATTTCCCTGGTTCAATCACATCCACCACCTCCTTCCTCTCTGGGTAAGACTGTTAGCCGTGGGCTATGGAAGAAGTGCCGCATTGATTTTGGTTGAGATGAACCTATGGGGTGGCATGTCATTCTTGTACTTCTCACCTCCAGTGAGGTGAGCTCTCCCACACGCAATAGGGTGTATAATATCTACACCAGCCCCATCAACCTCGTAAAGTGGATTTCACAATAGGGCTGTTAGGGCTTTAAACCCCTGACGCTCCCATCTGAACAAATTCTTATACAAGGAATAGTCAATGACTGACCCCTTCTACGGAGGCTTTGGTGGGAATGATGCTATCAAGGGTTCTTGGAAAAACACTTACGGGGAGTAAGTGTTTAGGCCCCGCGTCGTTGGGGGCACGAGTATCACGTCTGGACCTCGATGGCTGGTGTCATTCTTGGCATGCAACACCAAGGTGACGGGAGAGTGTGGAAGCTTCCCACCAACTGTCAACACCCCCAGATGGACAATCTTCTCAAACTAGATCGTCATCATCAAACTCCTCGAGCATTTGCAGATTCATGGAGAAGTAAAACTTAGGTTGTAGAGATATGTTAGTACACTCCGATGGATCCAAAAGTAGTATATATAAGGCTTCGAGACTAACCCTAGTAATGACTGGTCATCATTTGTTGTAATCTCACAGATCACATAAGGTTACCAATAATACACAATAAAACATATATAAATATAAAACAGAGACAAGAGATAAGAACAAAGAGGTGAATAAACAGATTATATTAAACAAATGAGTCCATACAACACAAAGAACTGAATTGAGTTCTCATCTGGCTCAATAACATAATATATATGATTACAGAACGGTTAAAAAATAACTACCTGTCGGTTCGATGAATCGACATGACCTTAGGTGGCCGACCTAATCTCTAGTTTTAGTCAGCTGACCAACTTAGTCGGCTGATCGACTAAGTCGGCCCATCGACTTAGTCGACTGATCGACTAAGTTGTATATCGTTCAAATCAAATTATCGACTTGCTCCTTCTACATCTCCCCCATGAACAAAATGTTTCTTCATCTTGAAGAAACAAGGAGGCACAAAATTCTTGCTGGCCTTTAATAGTTATTACAGTGGGCTATGAAGTCTGATGGTTGGTCTTTTCTATACGCAGAATTCTACAATGGCTGGAGCTGTTACTGCAAGGTGATGCTGGAAATCTATCCAACTCTGCAAAAAAATTTGGATGTCAATGGTGAGTGTGGTCAAGCCTGATAAGATCGACATATTTTCTGAGATGGAGACTTCAACTATCCTCTCCATGTAGGGACCCATGAACTAGTCCTTCTCCTTTGCAGTTTCGATAAGTCATTTCATCTACGAGTAGATGATGTCAACTTTCTCTAACTTAGGGAGAGCTTGTTGCACCCACTGATGTGCTTCCCTTTCCAGTTTCTACAGTTTGGCGGTTTCAAGCACTATCTGTACTTATATTGTCATTCTGAGTGCTTCCTCAGTGCTTTTTATGCTCTCCAGTTCCTGAATCCCTTACCGATTCTGTTGTGTTTGCTCCTAAATTTTTCCATAGTGATTAGGCCAGTCTCTTAGTACTTCTTTGGTTACGACAAACTCCTCCATATGATCCTGCAGTACTTTATATGCTTCAGAAAATGCAGTGTACTGTGACATTAGGAGTCGGGCAATTTCCTCTTTTTGTTCCTCGGTTTCCTGAATATGAGCTTGGAGGGTCGACACCATGCTCTCAAATAGCTGATACACTCTTTCAAGCGATTTATCTGTGTCGATCTCTATGGGGCCCGGCATGACGGACTGGGACAGATTCCTACATTTGTTGAGAAACTCGACCTGTTCTGTGTTTTTGTCCTGGAGTTCTTTATTTCTTTGCTCACTCCTCATCTTTGCTTCACTTGCTAGGTTTTTAAGGAGTTGTCCTAACTCTGTGTTAGTCAAGGAGCTTGTATGCTTCATTCTAATTTAGACCTTGGAAGTCTTTCCGTGATGCTCCTTCTTCTGTTTCTCCTTCCTCTTAGTATGCTTGTCTTTATCTGCTTCTTGTGTACCTGCAATAGTCAAGGCAAGATCTTTGGTTTGTGGGTTAGAGGCTGATGGTTTTTCTAGTTGGGGAGGTGGGATGACTACCACCTCTGGTTGTGTGGATGCAGTCAGTTGTGGTGGGTCTTTCTCTGAGTTAGGGGGTGGTGGTGGTGGTGGTGGTGGTGATGGAGTTGGCGAATGGTCGAGGGTGATTAGTTTGGGGGAGGCATGGTTGAGTGGTGGGTTGTCGAGTCGAGGATGTGAGTTTAGGTCAGGTTCTCCCTCAGTATGTGTAGTGGTTGGTAGGTCAGATTGGGGTATGGGGTCAGTCGATGCAATAATTGAGGACTGACGTGCAATCACTTTGGATTCTTTGTCGGGATTTCTTTCGAAAGTTGATGAGATGGTTGCAATGATTGGGGACTGTGTGCCCTATTGGTGTCCTCTAGACATGAGGATAGGTGCTTTGGTAGAAATATTCTGAACCGATGTAAAGAATGCAGGCAGTTTCTCAAAGAAATCTTGCAGGTCCTTATCTCTATCGAATTTTTCTTTTATAGCCTTCGATATCGCACTTTTGCATAAGTCGAGGGGGCTGACTAACTATGGTGCTAGTTCTTGTTCCTCATTTATTTTCATCGGTGATGGGGGTGGAGGCATCGACACGAGATCGACGACATTTTTAGGCATCCTCGTAGTCTTTGCTTTCTTCAGTCGACCTGCTTGTGCTCTTGCATCAACAAATCGCTGGAACTGGGTTTCGATGGGAATTTTATTTTCTACGGCATCCTCTATGATGTTGAAGGTCGTGGTTTCCAGTTCCTCCTCATCGTCTGATGATTAGGCAATGATAAGCTTGCAGTTACCTTTACCTGGTTGTTGTTCTTCTATTTTCTTTTTCTTCCTGGCTGCTACTATTTCTTTTGAGAGTTTTCAAATAATTCCTTTTGTAACAGCATACTCAGGGTTATCGGGTTCTGTCTCGCCCATTGGTTCCTGAGTCGGGATGACACTTTCTGTAGCCGGAGGAGTTATCTGCTGCTGTGGTTGCGACTTTGGCTTTGTGGTCTGGGGTTCTTCTCTTTTTGCAGTTGGAGGTTTGATGGTTATCTGCAGTTGACCAGTGTGTTCGACCAGTGTCTCTTGTGACACAAATGTGCTGATATAGAGGTTGAGCTCATAGTCTTCCTCTTTTTCCTAGTCCGTGAGCGGCTCTTCAATCAAGAAGTCGATCGGCTTTGCTGCTGCTGGTACTAGTATTTTTTTTTTGGCTTATCAAGACAGTTCCCAAAAGATCTGGTTGACAGATGGATAGTAGTCGAGGGCTTTAGCATTTGAATTATCACCCTGCATGGACCATACTGAGGTATGGTTGAGCTCTATCTGGATGTGGGAATTTGCCGGTAGATTTTGTCGGATTTTTTGAGGCACCTACCATCTAGTCGTGCGGACTTTGAGCTGTTGAAACTAGTTCCCCAACAGTACTTTCATGCACTCAAGTTTGTGCAAGGATCCTTTCTGGGAGAATGGTTTAAACCTCCACATGTTGAACTTCGATGGTTCTTGAAAGACTGAACTCCCCTCTGGGTAGATGTGGTACATGACAATCCATAAGATGAGCGAGGGGAACTTGATGATACCCCCCATTTCTTGACATCTCTCACAGATGGTCTTCACCATGTTGACGACATAATCACCCTATCTGTATATTCATCCGCCGGTGGCAATGGTGTCGACAGCTTCTAACATTTCTAACTTAAGGTCACTTCCTTGACCTGCCAGAGTGAGTTTTATTGCAATGATTTTGGCCACAATCTGTGGCATTCGGGTTGCGATTTGGCTAATCATCAACCCCTTGGAGTTTTTACTGGAAGGTGACCCAGTGAGCCCTTCAACCAGTCCTTCTTTGATTCTGACTGGTATAGGGTCCCCTCCATTAGCCAGACTGATCAGCTTGGAGATGACATCTCCAGAGATGTCAACTGGCTCGTTGAAGTAGAACCAACCATTGTGATATCGACTAATGATGATCTTGACAACAGTTTCCTTTGTGCCACCAAAGCTATCCATAAGCGACGTGTTGGCATAGCCGAAGAGAGTGCTGCATTTGATTTTATTCACTGCTTGAGTGGCCTTTTTGTTGACAAAGGCCCATTCTTGTATTTTGGTCCATAGATTTTTCCATGAACCTTCCTGTACTTTGGCGTTTTTGATGTTTTTCAGCTTGTGGACTAAGGGTGTATCCGCAGCCTGTATCTCCTTGGATTTGGTCAAGGCTCTAGTTTGTTTAGGGGCCATTATGTCGGTTTGGTGGTTGATGTCACTAAGGGGTTCTCATATTTTTGTCGACTAGATGCTTTGATGCTCTGTCTGTATAGGTTGCGGTGAATGATCCTTCGATGATCCAGTATTTATAGGCGATGTTGTAGTTCTGTGCGGCGATGGGTGTATTAATGGAGGATGTGATTGTCCAACTGGAAGACTCGAATGTGTGTTAATGGCGAATTGCTTTCGGGGCTCGATGTCATGAATGCGTGATGGCACTATCGAAGTCATCGGTTGATGTCGGTGATGAGAATGGTCGACGGAAGTAGTCGATCGATGAAAGTGGTTAATGGTGCTAGGTTGATGGTCATGATGGTGGTTGTCGATATGGTGATCTGCTGCCATGGTTTTTTGTCTGTAGGGTATTATTTTGTTTTTGGAATTTTTAGTTTTTTTTTAATGGATTTTGGTTGACGTTTATGGTCGTTATATGATTTTTTTTTTGAATTAGTTTCTGTAGCGTTTTAGTCAGGCTCCATTAATGAGCTTCTGAAATACTATGCCCTGTAACGTCCTTAGTTAGATTGATCCATTGGGATGTATCTCTTCAACAACTTAAGGTCCCATCCATTATGTGTGGAGCTTCTTAGGTTTACCTTTGACCCGACTATTGTATAGTAAAGCAAGGTCTCCAACCGACAGGTTTTTGTTCTTGATGTTGCGGTTGTGCCATGCTTTCTGTTGTTGCTTCTGGATTTCTTGGTGTTGGATAGCCATGAGTCAGTGCTCTTCAAGCTTGCTGAGTTGAAATAGTCGGTCCTTCCTTCCCTGTTTGACATCGACATGTAGTATTTCTACGATAATAGGTGTCTGTTGTCAGAAGTGTAGTGGAACTACTGCTTCTTGTCCATATACTAGTTGAAAAGGAGTTTGGTCGGTCGATCGTTTATAGGTTGTTCTGTATGCCCATAAGAATACAGGTATTTTCTCATCCCATTCGTCCTTGTCAGCATTACATATTTTAGTTAGTCCTCTTGTTAATGTTTTATTGAAATCTTCAATTGCTCCATTCGACTGAGGATGATATGTTGTACTCCGACAGTGGTCGATTTGGAACTAGTCGGTTAGTGTTTTGATAGTTGAGTTGAGAAAGTGTGTCCCATAGTCGCTAATTAGGGTTAGTGGACATCCAAATCTAGTGATGATATTCTCATAGATAAACTTAGTAGCTATCTCACTAGAACATGTATCGATCGGTTCAGCTTCTGCCCATTTAGTGACATATTCTACTGCAGCAATGATATACGTTGCACCTAACCTTTTTGCTGGTATAGGAAATGGTCCTATGAAGTCTATGGCCTAGATTTCAAATATAAGACTGGGGTTTACTGATATCAAAGGAATTTCTGTACTAGGCAAGGGTCGACCTAGTCTTTGACATCTGTCACATCAACTAACAAATTTTTTCAATCTCTGTGGAGTGTCGGCCACCATAATCCTGACTGTTGGATTTTCTTTGCAGTTGTGTCTACTTGGAAATGTCCTCCTACAGGTCCAAAGTGTGCTTCATGGATAATGTGGTCTCGTTCATGTTCTAGTACACATCTTCTGAGGATATCATCTAATCCCATTTTGTATAAAAATCCATTGATGATGTTGTATGGTGCAACCTTCATAGCTAAGATCTGCTTTTTCTTGGTGCTCATACCTTCTGGTGCATGTCCGTCTTCTAAGAACTGGGCTATTTCTTCTAGTTCTGTTGGGACTGCTTCTATCCGAAATAAATGTGCATCAGGTAAGTCGTCATCGACTCCTTTCGGTTCTTCTCATGTGTCGATTCAGAATAAATGGTTGGGATTGACATTTAACTTGCCTGGTTAGACAACAACTTCAAACTCGAATTCTTGGAAGAGAAGTAGCCATCGACAAATCCTTCCATGATGGAGTGGTTTATTGATGAGATACTTCAGGGCCTGATGGTCGGTATAGAATATAAATGGATTAGCTAACAGATAATGTCTATATTTTTGTAGGGAAAAGACCATTCCTAGGGCTTCTCTTTCTGTGGTCGAGTAGTTTCTTTCAGCCTTGTTTAATTTTCAGCTGTTGTAAACTATGGGATAGTCAATTCCATCATCTCCTGGTTGAGTTAGGATTGCTCCTATTGCTAGGCTTGATGCGTCAATATGAACATCGAATTTGATCAACCAGTTTGGAAAATTTAGGATGGGGGATTTGACTAGTTTTCTTTTTAATTTTTCGAATGATATGTGGCATTACTTTGTCCAGTTAAACTCTTGATCTTCCCTTAATAGTTATTCAAGAGGAAAGGTCATATCTGAATAATATCTTATGAATTTTTTGTAATAGACTGTGTGTCCAAGTAACACCCTGACTTGTTTGGGGTTTATTGGTGGTTTCAGGTCGAGGATAATTTTAATATTTGAAAATTCAACCTTAATACCTTCCTTACAGACAATGTACCCTAATAATATCCTGATGGGGGTCACAAATATGCATTTCTTGATGTTTAGGGAGAGTAGAATCTGTCAACATCTCTTCAGCATAAGTCTGAGCCATTTGCAATGATCTTTTAGCATGGAGTATATTGTCCAGTCATCAAAGTATACTGCCATGGTCTTATAAATATATTCTTGAAATGTTTTAACCACAATTCAAGAAAACACTACAGGTGCATTCTTTAATCCAAAATGAATAACTTTGTAAGCAAAGGAACCAAATTCACACACAAAGGTTGTCTTCTTCTGGTCTTCTTTAGCTATTGGCACTTGGTTATAGCCTGAGAAGCCATCTGTAAATGAGTAGCATTCATGTCCTGCAACTTCATTCAAGATTTCATCTGCATAAGGGGTTGGGAATGGGTCTGTTAGGGTTACTTTATTTAGTTCCCTGAAGTCGACACAAATTCTTAGTCTATTTGGGTCATGTTTCTTAGGTTGTACCACCATTGGACTTGCCCATTCTGATTGGTCGATAGGGTAGATGATGCCTGCTGCTAACATGTTATCAATTTCCTTTTTGACTATCTCCTTGTATTTGTGAGCTAGTTTATAAGGCCTTTTCTTCACAAGTCGAACATCAGGTTTAGTATCAATTTTCATTTATCCCATTTCATGGACTAATCCTTTGAGGTCTTTGTAATCTCTAGAAAATACATCTTGGAATTCCCTTAGTAAGTGCACTATCTTTGTGGTCTGTTCTTCGTTCGAGTAGTCACCAATCTTTGCCATTTTTGGTCGATCATCATTTGAGATGTAGAATTCTTTAGTTTTGACTTTAGCATCTATCCATTCTGGTGCTTTGGCTTCATTGATCGGTCGAATTCCTTCTTTGAATTGTGAGAATGTGGCAGGGAAGTCAGCTGCAGTCATTCTGTCAGTATCTAGTTTGTCAGTTGTTTCGACATTCAGGATGGTGCAAATAGGTTTTGTTGTTTCGACATGGTTAGATTTCCATCTAAAGCTTTTTCCTTCTGTGTTTTTGTTTTCTAACTGTAATATTGTTGACTATGGCTTTAGTTGTGTTTGTATTTTGTTACATTTCCTTGTCGGTCGGTTATCTTGTAAGGGTTTATTTTCGGTCTGCTGGATAAATTCTTTAATTTGTTTTGTTGTTTTGACCAAATTTTCATTTTGAGGTATAAAGTTGAAATCTTTAATAAAATTTTCCTTGAGTTCATGCCATAAGAAGGTTTCACCTCTAGCTTCTTCCATCTTATACCATTTTTTTGTTAAGTCAGCTAGGGTTGATGGGAACAAGTGTGTCCATGCTCGTTCATCCTTGTATCCAAGTCTTCTCCACTCCTTTTTACAGGTTTTGATATGATCTTCTGGGTTCTATCCTTGAGTGAATACAAGTATCTGAGCTTGTTGGGTTAAATTTTTTCCTTCAAACCTTTCGACAAAGTAAGTTGAATAAGTTGTCCAGGTCTGTAGTCTTTTTTGATGGGTATCCCACCATCTAGCAGCTTGTCCTGTAAAAGTTTCAACTAGGCTTTTAAGTAGGCCATGTTCACCAATATTTTTGGAGACTTGTTCAACATGCATGACTAGTGATTCCCTTTCCTTATATCTTGGTAGTTGTGTAGTATTAAGGTTGGTCGGTTGTAAGGTAGGGTGTTCCCTAATTTTCTTTTCAAAGATTTTTGGGACAATGGACACTATGAAGCACTATTGGGTGGGCTTTTTCTGCACTTTCTATATAGTCCAGCACCCTCTTTCTTGTGTTTCATAGTTCTCGATCTCCTAGTCATATAATTCAGCATCGAAATTATAACCAAATGAGTCTTGGTCACCTAAGTGATGTTCTCCATGGATGTTTGGTTCTGTGTAGTCTGCGTTGTTGTGGATTTGGTAGAGTTGTCAAACATAGACTTCTTCATCAATAGGTTTAGTCCAAGGTTCCCCTTGAGATGGATGAATGGGTACAATGACCTTTTGTCCATTTCCTTTTAATTTGATTCATTCCTTGTCCAAGGATATGGATGCTTTCATCTTTCTACCCCAAGTTCACCCGACTAGCAGTGGGAAGGAACTGGATCCTTCCTTTGGGTCGATGATTTTGAAGTTGACCTTGGTCAAGATTCCTTTTATGGTCGTGTTGATGTTTTTCTAGAATCCAATGGGTTCAATTAGGATTTTTTCAGCTAGTTTCAGGTATATGCTTGACTCATAGAGTCGAGGTCTGCCCATTTGTTCCCAAGTGTCATGAGTCATGATGCTTACTTGTGAGCCAAAGTCGAGCACTGCTTGTCAAACGTGGTAACCTTCGATTTCCAGGTCGACAAGTGGGTCGGCATCACCTTTGTCTTTTTTATTTAAGCTACAGATGTTCTTTCCTTGTTTTTCAGAGTTGGTACCTTTTATTTCATACAGTAAATCAATAAACTGGGATATTGAATTGTCTATTTGAATGAGCTGGATTAATTCATTTATTCTGTTAGGTCGACTGTTATGAACATTTTCATGTCATGCAATTTCTTTGAATACATTAGTTGCTTCTTTATATGTTTGTTTTTCCTTCAGTTGGTCATGATAGACATTTTTCTCTTTTATTTTACTGATTCGTGGGTTATCAGATCCTGTTTTTGTTCCTTGTTGAGTTACAATATGTAAATTTTTGGTGGTTATTACATCATTTTTTTGCACACAGGACAAGACATTAACATTTTTTTTCATATTAATTTTTTCTAACATGGTAGGGCAATCCTCTAGTGAGTGATCCCCTACCCCACAGTGAGTACATAATTTGAGATTATTTCTGTCCTTGTATGGATAGTCTATGTACCGATGACCCTCTTTATAACATGTGAAGCACTGGATGGGTCGACGTGGTCGGTTGTCATGATTCCCAGGGAATCAACCTCTTCCTCCGTATCCTGAGTGTCAATTGTCGTATCGGTGCTCATATCGTCCACCATCGTATCTCTATCCATTCTAATCATTTGCTAGATTGTTTTTCTCATTATACTGTGCCACTGCATTAGTTTGTTAGATCGCTTGATAGTTCCGTCGGTTCTTTAGGTTCAACTGATAGTCAGCTATGTTATGACTTTTGGTCTCGCAGATGGCACACCAGGAGGCCTTGCCATTATTCATGTTGAACGGGAAATATTTCATTGAGTGATCTCTGTGCTCCTAGAAAATGTCACAAAAGGACTTGGTCTGTATGGATCGAACGTCCTGTCAGCTGTACTCCTGTTGACAGTTATCTTTGGAATGGTTAGTCGTCGAGCATTTGGTGCACCAGATCTCCTTATTCTTGAGGCTTAGCTCCTTCAAATAATTTTGTACGTTCTCGAGCTGTTCTTCCAATCTGTGGTCCATGGGGTAAGTGGGTATGTCTTCATCCATCTCCACCTGAAGAGATTTTGTTAGCGCATCTTCGTAAGTTTTGAACGTTTCCAGACTAATGTGTTGGTGCACTTTCTAAGATAGACCTATAAGAAACCACTGGATTAGTAACTATTCATCTATAACATAATCCAGCTGGCTCAGGAGGTATTTCCAATGCTTATCGTAGTCACGGAAAGATTCCCTTGGATTTTGTGATGTGTTTTTTAGTTTTTTCGCGGCTAGGTGCTTAGCATCTGGACTTTTGAAAAATGACAAAAATTACACCTTAATCTTGGCTTTTGTTTCTCTAGGTTGTCTTTTTGAAAAGGTCATGTACCACATCAATGCCCTTTTCCTTAAGGCACCTACGAACTGTGCCATTTGTCTATCTTCATTTGTAACTTGGTTGGCCTCCCAAGTCGACTCGCAGACGAACCAGTGTCGTCTGGGGTCCTCATCCCCCTCATATAGAGGAATGTCAGCCAATCCGTGACCCATGTTGGAATCACTGTCACTGCCCTTAGGAGGTGGCGGTGGTGGAGGTGGGGGTGGTGGTGAGGGTGGTGGGGTTGTCGGTGTATTTGTCTCTATGGAACTCTGGTCAACGGAAATTACATTCCTATCGGTTGTCTATTCTTCGTCGACTTGTAGTCGGTTGATGTTGACTTCTGCTATCAATGGTCCACTGCAACTATTTGGCCACACTTTTGAATGTTCTGTTTCTTCTAAAGTTGTATTTGGCGGGTGGGGGCACTCCTTCATGTGTCAGTAAGAGCAAGTGGATACATCGGTGGGAGGGTGCCGCTTGAAAGGTCACCCAATTCCCTTCCTCTGGTCAATGTATAATGAGGTGTCGTCTAGTGTATGTGTCGTCACCTAGTCGACTCCATATACTAAAGTCACCAGCTCATATTCAGAGGTCTTCTTTGACAATAGTCTATATTCAAGTACACAGATTCAATGGAGAGAGGGTTGTTCCTTCATTGGGAGCTCTTAGTTGGAGAGCTTCTAGCTGCTCTATCCACAATTCTTTCTCTATAGGGGTCGCTTCTTGTTCCACACCTTCTTCATGTCAGTCATGACCCGAATCTGGCGCACTCTCTTCCTAGTCATTCCTCCTAGCATTCCTTCCTCTGTGCAGCTCTAAGGCTCTTTCTCGTCTTGATTCCCTTCTCTGATGCCTCTCTTCCCTTTCTATTTTCTGAGTGTCTGACATAACTTCATATGATACTATTCTCTTGGGTTCCCTTTTAGTTGAATTCTCATTACTGGTGCCTGGTATTTGGTTCTAGTCGACTAGGATCCACTATACTCTATCTTGACATATGACCAGCTACCCCCCCATAGCCTACTCGACGATTTTTAGAAAGCCTGGATAGTTTGGTCTATTTGCTTAGGAAGTATTTCCACTCCCTTTCTGTAATGAATTTTTCCCACTTCCTTTGCTTCTCTACCTAGTTAGAGCTTGATGGTAGTTCATGAAGTGATGGACGAGGTTCGACAATATGTCCTACTCCTTTCTTGATCAAGAATTTGAATAGCAAGGTCGGTAGGGAACACATAAATTGTTCGATGAGATCTATGTAAAATTTCTCTTTGACTGTTTCCACTGAAGTTTAGTCTTCGACTGCTTGTTCCTCACAAAAGTTGTCGACGATTTTCTCAAACCACTCTGACAAGTTTGTTCTACCTCCGCGGATCAGTTTTTCCAACAACTGTTGTTCTTTAATCCCTTCCGGCTTTCTCATCCAGGAATTTCTTCAAAAGTTGGGGCACTGATTCGACAAAATTTTCATGCGTCTCTGTGAAAAATATTTCTTTTGCTTGTGCGATTGTTAATCTATTGCTTCGCACGTAATTCTGCAAATAGTTTGCAACTTTACATTCCCACCAGTCCTTAATCTCCTGCTCTAGTATCATCTGTTTGCATACATTCCAGTCGTGTAATACCGACAATGGAACCAATGTTGTAGTATCACATATCACATAGGGTTACCAATAATACACACTAAAACATATATAAATATAAAACAGAGACAAGAGATAAGAACAAATAGGTGAATAAACAGATTATATTATACAAATGAATCCATACAACACAAAGAACTGAACTAAGTTCTCATCTGGCTCAACAGCCTAATATATATGATTACAGAATGGTTACAAAATAACTACCTGTCGGTTCAATGAACCGACAGTACCTTAGGTGGCCGACCTAGTCTCTAGTTTTAGTCAGCCGACCAACTTAGTCGGCTGATCGACTAAGTTGGCCCATCGATTTAGTCGGCTGATTGACTAAGTTGTCTATAATTCAAGTTGACTTATCGACTTACTCCTTCTAGATCCCATGATGCTCCCATCCGAACAAATTCTTATACAGGGAACAGTCAATGACTGTCCCCTTCTACAGAGGCTTTGGTGGGCAAGATGCTATCAGGGGTTCCTGGAAAAACACTTACGGGGAGTAAGTGTCCAGGCCCTGCATCGTTGGACGCATGGGTATCATGTCTGGACCTCGATGGCAGGTGTCATTCTTGGCATGCAATACCAAGGTGACGGGCAAGTGTGGAAGCTTCCCACCAACCATCAAAACCCCCAGACGGACAAGCTTCTCAAACTAGATCGTCATCGTCAAACTCTTAGGGAATTTCAGATTCATGGATAAGTAAAACTTAGGTTCTAGAGATATGTTAGTTCACTCCCATGGCTCTGAAAGTAGTATATATAAGGCTTTGAGACTAACCATAGCAATGACTGGTCATCATTCCTGCACACTCTATCATTGAGTGTATTTGGTATCAACATGTGTGAGGGCACGAGAAGAGTGATCCTTTACTTGCTGGGGATCTAGTCACTTAGTTTCATCAGTTGTGGCATCTTACCGTCTGCTATGGGAAGCATCTGTGGATGACATCTGGTACAATAGATCCATGTTGCAAATTTCATGAAGTGTATGCTCCCACATTTCCTTGCTCCTTTGAAGTAGGAAATGGAATGGTCTCCTACGTCGTGCTGGCTTTGCCTCATGTGAGTAGCAGATTCACCGGTTACTTTCCTCATTTCCATAGGCCAACTCACACAAAATCCACCTATCTTTATGTGACATGACTCTGCCAAAGGGATGATTCCATCGTTGCATGTGCTACAAATGGCGTCGAAGAAATCGGCCAATCCGCAAGGATGTAGATTACACGTGTGAATGTCTCCTTCGCTGTCATATCCGCACTGAATGTGAAACCTATACCCTAGGAGCCTTCTCAACCATCTGATTTGAGGAATATTTTACATCCACCATCCACATTCCAATCCTTCTATCGCCAACTTTTCTCCTTTGAACACTGCGGGCAGTTCTGGATCGTGACATGTTCTCAACCATCGATCGCGGACGAACCTTCATGTAGCTGTAGATTTGAGTGGGCCCCATTATCTTTCGCAATGAGAAACCTTGGTATTCATCCGTGCTATTCCACACTGTGAAATAAACCGTGGTTGTATATTTCTCTCCTTTCTTATCGTGGCCGTTGATCTTCATAATTTGCTACCCCTCTTTCACGATTTTAAATCACGGCTTTACCTCCGCAATTATGGCTTGCAAAATTGATTGAGGTCGTAGATCTGACTCAGATCTCATCTCAACTGTAGAATGTTTCTGACCACTAACCCATTTCGCAATCTGGAAACATGACTTTGGTCAAGCATGTTCGCTCGCGTGAAATGGTTTGGAGCCATTGATCCACCTCTGATCAATATCAACCTTTGATTTTGAGTCTCGCTCAACACCTTTAGCACACCTTCCATTTTATCATTTGCCTTGCACTTTTGATAACCTAAATTAGAGTTCACATGAATTCCACAGGAATGGGACCCTCATCGAATTCCTATCAGGCTCTTAAATCAGCTGTTAAAAATGGAGTGTTAACAAGAGGATTTAGTGAAGTAGTTAATTCCATTTATTTCATGATAGTATTTCACACAATGACACATGGAAACAAAGGGCCAATCCCATAACCCCCTCATACCTCCCTAGTGGGTTACATAACCCCATCATTCATGTTTCCCCCATAGCCATCATCTTGGTTATTTTTATTATCATGGTGAATATTTAAAGGTTTTTACATCCTTCACAGCTTATTAGCACATGGAATATCTGTTACATTTTTAACATTAACCTATTATTATATTAGGATATTTAACTAAGAGAATAACAAGCACAACAATATAACACAAGAGATAATGGACACAGTGTTTTTCCTTGGGGAAACCATAAATGGAGAAAACCCTACAACTTCCTCAGAGATAGAATCAGCACCAAAAGTGAAACCCTAAAATAGTAAGATGATCTCATGACAGCAGTAACCTCTTTCTTCCTTGCCCTAGTTTCTTCCTCTTCCTTAGCTATGCACTACAACTGAGTGTGAGTGAGTGTGTGATAAATAGAGAGGCTAGATCTCTATTTATACTAATTCCTGACTTGACTAAACTCAACTAGGGCCGACTTCACTAGATGAGTCTAATAACTCTAGTGCCCTAAAACTGCGGGGACTTTAACTTGAAATTCCTTGAACTCAAGTGTCCAAGGCAGCAGAGGAAGTACCTGAAACAAATACATATCAATGTCATATAAAAAATCATATCCAAGGATTCCTTGTTCAATATAATCGAACACTAGCTCCTTTATAATATTTTATTAAATCATATGATATGGGTACAAGACCACGCATATTACAAAGGTGAATCAAAGCCATAATATACAATGATGAGTCTTCAAAATATGGAAGCTGTGTAACTGATCATAGCATAATCTTGTGCAAGTTAGGTTATAAATGTGAAACTAAGGTCTTCATCGAAATCCAAAGGATCCAATACAATCCCTACCATGGGAATAGATGTTTTGAAGTCGAACATGGAAGGAACTCAATGGAAGGCCAGACAATGAATGGAACTGATAACTGAAGCAAAGGAATTCACCAAAAATGATAGTGAATCCTAAGGTACTATTGTTAAAGATATAGGTATTCTTCTTTAGGAAGTACCGATGAGAAACCATACTGTGATGAGGAAGGCAATGGATACTCGACCAATAGATCACAAGAGTGACTAGGAACTAGATATGAGAAGGTATACACAAGTAATACTCAGATAGGATAATGATGGAATCAAGATAATAATCAGATGAAGAGATAAATCCTTGAACAGTGAGCATGACACAGAGATAGCCCAAGGCATCTTTTAACTTATAGATAGGACAACTATACTTATTTGTCATGTAGGAGACATGATCAGATTCACCATGTATAAAGGACAAGTGGAGGAGTACGAAACTCGAAGTAATAGCTAAGCTGAAATTGTAAACTAAAACATGAGTATGGGAAAGTACAGAGAGAGGTATGTTCAAGGATGACATGCTTCCATTGTTTATAACCCAAAGAGAGTACTTATTCCTTATATGATCCAGGAGGATATTGGTGGCCACCCACCTATTCCACTTGGACCCCCACCATTGTTTCTTTCAATTTTTCAGTTTTCTTAATTGTAGCACAATTTACTATTTTTTGCAGTTTTCGGGTCCTAAACTTCTGGAGCCGTTTTGAGGCCCTAAATGACATTTTTTCGACATCGAATGGTTAGGCAAATACAAATTTGCTGTAGACTCAATTTTTGTTATTTATGGATGTAGTCCTTGAATATATATTTCTAACGATGTATCATGCACATCAAACGGAGGCAGTATGCCAAAGTGCCCGGGAAATTGATGTACCAAGTTACCCAACGGGGCCCACATTCTGGTGTTTCACCTCGTAGGGTTAGGTTTTTGGATGTGTAGGATTTCCATTATTTCTCAATAATATATAGGCCTTCAAGCCTCATTGTAACAAAGAGTTCAGAGGCATGTAGCTGCCACATCTCTTCTTAGAGATAAGCTACCAGCACTCTAGCTAGTTTATTTCCATTATGTATGTAAACAAGTTTCAGTTCTTTGATTAATTAAATGTGTTAGAATAATCAACCCATAGTTAGCTACTTTAGACATTAATTAATCCAATTTTTTTCTTATTTACCTAGTTTCCATATTCCACCTTATGCAAGTTGTCCTCCACACATCCATAGTGGTCAAAATTGCTAAATTTGAGTCATGGACCACTTGGGAAACCTCTTGGAATCAAATCTACTTTATTCCTAGCCTCCCTAGCGCATGTCTACTTTTTCTTTTTTATTTCCTGCTTTTCCTGAGTTTTAAGGCAATTGGGAAAGTTTGACTAGGTGAAGTTAACTTGTTTTTTGTCCTCATCATCCTCCACTCTTTTCTCCTATGAAAAGCATGTATGAGTTGTCCTTCCACCACCTATTAGCTTGCCTAATTGATTTTTCCAATTCATGAGCTCCTAGATAGTTTTGGAAACTGCTTTATGCACCTATGGGGGATTTGCTTAGATTTAGTAAGCCTACTTTTGACTAAATTCGAATGACATCCTTATGCATTTGAATCTCTAATGTAATTTTTTATTGTGGCAGCCTATGACTTCACAGGGTTGGCTATTGTACACTTATTCAATACAGATTAGTGTTCTGCTCCATATTCAGTCTCCTTTTGTGAGTAATTTGCATGTGTAATTGGCAATTGTTGTGAGTGTACTTGTTCTAACACTTGGGTTCAATTTCCACATGGTATCAGAGCCTTTGTAGATCGATTTCTCTCCTTCCAATTTGTATTTCAGGTTCGACGTCATTGACTGGGAGCATTCTGCTGACTGAAGGGACAATTTCTGAGCTATGGATTAATCTAAGAAGATCATCTTGACTCCATTTAACTTCTTTGAATGGAAAGTAGAGATGGAGATACTGTTGAGAGTGAAAGGCCTCTACAGAGTGACTATGGCAACAGAAGCAGAGCCCAATGTAGCTGCAGAGAAGATTAAATGGCACAACAGGAGGGATGAGGCCTATGGTCTCCTGCATCTGAGCATATCTAGAGACCTCCTTTTCCATCTTGATGGATTGACATCACTGAATGAAGTATGGGAGAAGATTGTTGATATTTTTGGTAAGATAGATGAGATGAGGGGACATCAAATTGAAAATGAATTGATCTCTCTGAGTCCCAATAGCTTTGAATCCCTGCAACTCTATTTTTCCCAAGTTCAAAGCACTTGTTTTGCAGCTAAAACAATGTGGGATCGAAAAGAAGGATGAACAACTAGTTTTGGCCATACTCTTGAAGCTTGGCCCTGACTATTCAATGTTTTTATCGACCTTCTATGCAAAAAAGTTAACAGCTCGAGCCTGGAAAATGCCTAGCCTTGCAGATTTCATGGAATCTCTCACACAAAACAAGATAAATTGGTGATGATGGGCACCATCAAACCATCCAAAGACCAAGATCTGGTTGCTGGAGATTTGAGGGTGGATTCAAAAAACAAGAAGAAAGATAAAAATCCACCTGAGAAAAAGAGAGACAAGAACAAGTCTCCAGAGGAGCCTCAAGGTTCCAAGAAGAACCCCCAGAAGAAGAAGAACAAAGGAGAAATGAGCAAGTGCGCATACTGCAGTAAGGGCAATCATTCTAAAAGCTATTACATGAAGAAGCAAATAGACATGCTGACCCAACTCCTGGAGAAGAATGGCATCTCCCTTCCAGACAACTCAAAGAAGAGGGAAGGAGGATCAAATTTAGAAGACAAAGAGAGAGTTCATGCATTGGTTGCTGGCGCATCAAGCTCACCTAGTTTCATCATTAATTCTGGAGCTTCAAGACATATGGTTTTGACCAAGGAGGCATTCACCTCACTTGACATGTCAAAAGGTCCACCAATTATACTGGGAGATGACTCTCTCACTAAAAGTTTGGGCAAAGGGAGGATTGATCTTGACCATGGTAAGTTCAGCAATGTATTGTATGTTCTAGGTCTTGCCTCTAACCTCTTATAAGTGTATCAGATGACCCACACAGGGTCTCCAAAGAAGGTCATATTCTCCCCTGATGAATTTGAGATCACAGAGATCTCAAGTGGTAAATTCATTGCAAAAGGAGTTTCAAATCACACTTCGAAGGTATACATGTTCTCACACTTCCTACCTTACTCAAACCCCTCTTCTCTGCTGATTCATGCTAATGAGGAAAGCAAGCTTTGGCATGAAATATTTGGCCACCTTAATTACAAGTATCTTTTTTATCTTAGTGAAAAAGAAATGGTCAAAGGGTTACCAAAGATTAAGTTTTCCAAAGGAGTCTGTCAAGGTTGCATCTTAGGAAAACACCCAGAGCATAAATTTGAGAAAGCTAGTCATGAGAGAACCTCTGCACCTCTTGAGTTGATCCACAGTGATGCTGCTAGTCCATTTCCTCATATGTCAATGAGTTAAGACAAATATGCATTGACATTCATAGATGACTTTTCCAGGTATTGCTGGGTTTACTTCCTGAAACACAAGTCTGAAGTTTTTGGCCTCTTCAAAGTCTTTAAGGCTTTGGTTGAAAACCAGTCTGGGAGGAAACTCAAGGTCCTTAGATCTGACAATGGTGGTGAGTATGTCAATTATGATTTCATTCAATATTATGCAGATGTAGGTATTCATATGCAACATTCTATTCCTTACACACCACAGCAGAATGGTGTTACTGAGAGGAAGAATAGATCACTGAAAGAGATGGAAACCTGCATGATGGAGGCTAAGACTTTACCACCAAATTTTTGGGCTGAAGCTATAAAATGTGTAGCCTATATCCAGAATAGGGTGCCTCATAAAAATCTTGATGGTATGACTCCTTTCGAATCATGGAGTGGGCACAAGACATATGTGACCCATTTTAGGATTTTTGGCTCAAGGGCTTGAGCTAGAATCCCAACAGAAAATAGGAAGGCTTTGGAGCCCCAAAGCCAAGAGTGTCTATTTGTTGGGTACTCTGAAGATTAAAAAGGGTACAAGCTAATAAATTTGAGCACAAACAAATCCTTCATTGAAAGGTGTGTTCAATTTCAAGAAGAGCCCCTAGCAGCAATGGAAGTTGGAGAATCCTCTTCACCACCAGAACCTCTGAATGTAAGTGAAGAGATAGTTGAACATGATGATTCTGATATGTTTGATAAATATTATTTGATTGCAGATCCTAACAGTCCTACAAGACCAAAATGGGTAGCCAATAACATTCATGTAGATGGAGAACTAGCTGGAAATCCTAATGATCCTAGGAGGACTAGATCTCAATTTGAGAGTGCTCTGTGCATGAAAGATCCTATGTTTGCACAGAAATGCTATCTGATGGTTGAATCATATCCACAGACATATGAAGATGTAGCAAATGATCCAATATGGAAAACATCCATGGAAGAAGAGTTCAGCTCACTCCAGAAGAGCAACACTTGGGAGCTGGTTGATCTTCCCCCAGGGAGGAAGCTAGTTCAGTGTAAGTGGGTGTACAAAACCAAATTTGCGGCTGATGGTTCACCTCTGAAGTACAAGGCCATATTGGTAGCCAAGGGATACTCATAGGTACATGGCATAGACTACAATGAGACCTTTGCACCAGTGGTAAAGATGGACTCCATCAGGCTAGCATTAGCCATTGTAGCTTCAAAGCAGTGGGAGGTACACCACATGGATTTGAAGTGTGCTTTCCTGAATGGATATCTCACTAAATATATTTACATGCAGAATCCTTAAGGATTTTCTACTAACCCATCCCTTGTGTGCAGGCTAAAGAAGTCATTGTATGGGCTTAAGTAAGCCCCCAAAGCTTGGTATGCCAAGATTGATATATTTCTTCTATCACTGAATTTTGTTCGATGCAAATCAGATCCAAATTTCTATTTGAAGCTGATTCATGGTTCATTAATGATCATTGTTTTTTATGTTGATGACCTTCTCATTACAGGAATCTCAAAGGATGAAATTGCCTCCTTGAAGGATGTAATGAACCATGCCTTCTCAATGACTGATTTGGGCTTATTGAGCCAATTCTTGGGGCTTGAGATTGCTCAAACCAAAGAAGGAATCAAAGTACATCAGTCCAAGTATGCCTTGGATTTGCTAAACAAATTCAATATGAAGGATTGCAAGCCAAGCAAGACTCCTTTCCTTTCAGGAGTTAAGCTTGAAGAAGTTGATTCTTCACCTATGGTAAACAATACACTGTATAGGCAATTGATTGGATGTTTGTTGTATCTTACACATACTAGACCTGATATTTCTTATGCAGTAAGTGTGGCTTCAAGATACATGGATCAGCCTCATGAGATCCATTGGAGAGCAGCCAAAAGGATCCTTAACTTTGTTCAGGGAACAAGGACTCATGGGATCTTCTACAAAGCTAAATCTGAGCTTGATTTGATTGGGTTTACTGACAGTGATTGGGCAGGTGACAGCACAGATCAAAATTCAACATCAGGATATGTGTTCATGCTCGTAGAAGGGCCAATTAGCTGGTCAATCAAGAAACAGAGTGCCATTGCACTCTCATCTACAGAAGCAGAGTACATAGGAGTTGTAAATGCAACAACTCAATGTTTATGGTTGTAGGGGTTACTTGGAGAGTGTGGTTTCGAATCAGAGTACTCAGCTACTATCTACTGTGATAATTAGAGTACCATTCAAATCTACAATGATCCAGTTTAGAAGCAGACTACCAAACACATTGAGATCCATATGCACTACATTAGACAGATTGTGCATGATGGCACCATTCACCTACTCTTCTGTTCATCTTCAAAACAAGTAGCAGATATCTTCACCAAAGTTTTTTGTGAGAAGGAATTCAGCAATCTAAAATCACTGCTGGGGATTTTTGATCATGCTGTGAAGCATGAGTGATGACAAGATTTTCAAATTTTGTTTTACTATCCATGTTTAAGGGAGGATTTTTCCCACTAGGTTTTTGCCTCTTTCCTTGGTTAAATGGACATGCAGTATGTAAAGGGTGACTAAGCATTGTTGCTAGGCCCTATAATTTTCTGATATTTTACTCATAAGTCAGGCTTAAGGGGGGGTGTTAGAATAATCAACCCATAGTTAGCTACCTTAGACATTAATTAAACCAATTTTTGTCTTATTCGCCTAGTTTCCATATTCCACCTTATGCAAGTTGTCCTCCACACATCCATAGTGGTCAAACTTGCTAAATTTGAGTCATGGATCACTTGGGAAACCTCTTGGAATCAAATTTGCTTTATTCCTAGCCTCCCTAGTGCATGCTTGCTTTTTCTGCTTTATTGCCTGCTTTTTCTGAGTTTTAAGGCAATTGGGAAAGTTTGACTAGGTGAAGTTAACTTGTTTTTTGTCCTCATCATCCTCCACTCTTTTCTCCTATGAAAAGCATGTATGAGTTGTCCTTCCACCACCTATTAGCTTGCCTAATTTATTTTTCCAATTCGTGAGCTCCTAGATAGTTTTGGAAACTGCTTTATGCACTTAAGGGGGATTTGCTTAGATTTAGTAAGCCTGCTTTTGACTAAATTCGAATGGAATCCTTATACATTTGAATCTCTCATGTAATTATTTATTGTGGCAGCCTATGACTTCACAGGGTTGGCTATTGTACACTTATTCAATACAGATTAGTGTTCTGCTCCATATTCAGTCTCCTTTTGTGAGTAATCTGCATGTGTAATTGGCAATTGTTGTGAGTGTAATTGTTCTAACACTTGGGTTCAATTTCCACAAAATGAAGTGTTATTTCTACTGCATCTTTGTTTCTATGGTTATTTATTTATTCTGTTGTGTTCATGCATAAATCTGGATCATTATCATTTCTATTAAATTGTAACGAGTCCAGGAAAGTCAACTCAGGTCTCTCTTCATTTTTTACAAGCTTGAAGAGGGGAGAGAATAATACTTGATAAATTCACTGATTCATGGATTTTACGAGCCCAAACTAGTACATTCTCATTAGTATTTTCATATTTTGTGAGTCTGAAAAATCTGAAGAAGACTCCAGGGGGTTCATTTTCATACAATTTAGTCTCCTGAGGCCAAAAAAGTATAAAACAATCCACAGAAGAACTCTCTTAGCCTTCGAAGAAGTAAAGCACACCTTTTTCATACTTAGTCAAGAATGTCGTAAAAAGGTTAAATTACCACCTACCCGATTCCCCTTCAAAAGCAGCATATAGCCTGAGTTTTATGAGTGTGAAGGAAGGCAAGATCACTCGGAAAGATCCATTTGTGTACAAGAAATGGGGCTTACAATAATAAACTTGATGCTTTGTTCTTTAGTTTTTAATGATCATGACAAAGAAATAAAGTACACTCAGAATATTTTTCATGTTTAGGTCTAGAGCACGAAAGAGAGAAAACTAAGCTCATACCCGGCACTCATTTTCCATAAAATTAGTCCCTCAGGTATGGAAAATTGATAAACCTATGCCTCAGAATACTCTTCTCAATTCCGAATAAAAGAGAGTGCTCCTTTTTCGTATTATTCCACATGGTCCAAAAAAGTGATAAACTATTACCAATGTTGATGCCCATTCACATATTCTTAACGAGCCTGAACGAACAAGTTTACTTTGTAGCCAAGTCTATTTTGAGGAGTTATACCTAGGCCTAAAGAAACTCCATAAGGGAAGAAGCCTTATAAAACAGGGATACCATGTAAAAAGAGACCAAAATGAGGCTCAATTTGGCATCAAAAATAGCTAAGAAGGCTCCCCTAAACCTATGAAAAATGCAGCATGAGTACCAAAAGATTGAAAAGTGTTATAAACTATGGTAATCATGGAAAGGAGACCCTATCCATGGAAGAAAATGATGTAGGCGAGGTAAAAATGGTTAAACACCATAGTCTGTGGTCAAAGAAGTAATCCTAAGGTTAGCAGCGGATAAGGTATAGATGCATAACGACATATGAAAGACCCAAATCCTACCCTATATGAGGAGATAATGACTTTTAAAATACTTCAAACCTATTGCATTAAGAAAAAATACATGGTATTAGTTCAATTATAAAAATAGTTTTCAAACTATAGGCTAGAAACCCAAAAATTTAAAATTTTTCTATATATAGTTCAAAATTAGAATTTAAACATACCATGTCATATTTTTACCCATTTTAGTAATATTTCACCTTTGACTTGGATTGCTCAACAAGGACAAAGCAGTGGACAATTTCAAATTCCGCAAGTGTCAGGTTAGGTAGCTTTCCCTTCTCTTTCATTCCAAACATTAAATTTCATTTTTATGCAAAATTTTAATGTTTTGGGCCTGCCCTAGGGATTTTGTGCAATACACGCGGGTAGGCAACTTATATAGCCGCATACACTCGTTGTACACATGACCTGTGCAAAGGCAACTTGTGTGTGACATGCGACATGTCTAAAAGACAGTTGCGTCTACAACCAAAACTAAAAGAATTGGATGGGTTCTAATGATTAATGATGGTCAATTGGGCAAGTTAAATCATGGTTTTAGAATGGAGGGAACGAGAACATGAGAATATGGACCGTGATTCTCTCCATGATGCTCCCATTGTGCATGCATTATGACAAAGTGGGTTACTAAAGTTCTTCTTCACATATCCAATATGGGCCAATGTCTACTTGCTTGAACATTTGATCAGCAATTAGGATCAGGACCTCTAAACTTTTGATCTTCGAGGGGAGATCTTGGAGATAACTGTGGAAGACATGTATTTCATCACGGGGTTCTCTCGCAGGGTTATTCCTATGAACCTCGAAGGTACTGGCAGTGGTAGTGACCCTATGAGTGTTTAAGACTATGTGGACACCTATTAAATGCCAGGGAGTCAGAAACAGGGATCATGGATCCCAATTGTTCATATCGCTAGCTTCTCACTTCTGGTAGTCGTAAGTACAATAGTACAGATTGCAGGATCTTTGTCATTACATCTTGCCACTCAGAAATAAATGAGAGTTGCAGTGGAGTGTTTACAGGGAACTATGTTTGATTGGTGCTAGGGTATGATCATGATCATGAAGAAAAAAATATCTGACTATAAGAGAGGACACCACAAGAATTTTGGGTATTCAAGTATATTGGTCGCATTCTTCTTTAAGAGAGTGCCCGCTATCATCCCTGTGGTACCACTTCTAGTTTTCTGTCCTCGCCATCCTAGACTCAATATGTGGGGATAAGTCTTCCTTCGCCAAGGTGGCGAAGGATTAGTCCAAGGTGTATACGATGATGACTTCCACCTATGGTGGGGACGGAAGTTACTGGCACTTGATAAGTTTCCTTACTCAGGTTTAGATTTTTGACGAGACAATCATCTCATCCTCCCACTAGGAGGAATGTGGGGAGAGCTAGTTATTTTTATTTTTATGTTTTTAAATTTTTATGAATTTTTTTCATAACATTATATACATATGCATAATAGTTTTTAATCCATTTTAATTTTTAAAATGTAGATGTTGGACCTGTACGCCCTGATGGGAACCCCAAGATGTATGTGCGACCTGTAGCAGGTGAAGACCAGGGTTTACTGAGGGTACTCAAGGGAAAGATGGCCAGGATGACACAGAGAGTTTCGATTATATGGATTGAAAAAATCCATGTTATTATGCAAGAATTTGTCGTAGGGATTCCACCTACCTAGATACTCCTCATCAGGAGGATAGCCAGGGTCGTTCCAGTTTACATAGAAGTTGAAGAGAATGTTGCAGCTGAGGAGGCTAATGATGTTAGTGATGTGGGTGACCAAGCCTGTACCTATAGGAATTTTATGGATTGTGATCCAAATTTTTGTATATTTTTACAGTTGTGACCGGATCTTACGATCAAAACTCGACCTATCTATGGAAATATTTTTACACATATATATTTTTTCCTAGTTATTTACATGTGTTCCAAATGTATCTGTTCTATATATTTTACAAAATGTGTGTTAAGTGCCAATCTAGAATATAGTTTGCATATGCATGATTTAATGTATTTTCATCACATGGAATGTGATTAAATGAAATATAATCTAAATTTATTTCAAGTAATCTAACCTACAAAAACTGACGTAACAAGGTAGGGTTTTGTACCTAATAAGCTCCATTGAGATGGGAAACCACTAGTTGAGAGTCAACTCTAACTTCCAACTGGGTGATGCAACATGATAAGGCATCCCATAACAACTCAATAACAACCCTGTACTCAGCCACACTATTGGTAGTAGGACATAGGCAAGCACCTCCAAAGGAATATAGATATCCTGAGGGTGAATAAATGACCCATGTGGATGAAGCCAAGTTACAAGTATGACGAGTAGCGCCATTCGCAAAACCTACGAACCACTCAGCTGACATCTGTAACAATCACTAGATGATATAAGAAACGCTAACGATCTAACTATTGTACATAAAATTACATACATGAAAATACAAGAAAAAGCACTAAACCTATGCATAGTACTTCTTTAGTCTTCATCGAGCAAATTTATAATCGAGATAGGTTTGGATTCCATGGTCAATGATATATGGATATATGCCTAGTAAATATGACTAGGCACATGCGTTGTGGAATTATTTTAACAAGGAAGTATATGTGGAAACATATTCTGGGGAATAATTTGCATCAATATGCACATTTTAGACAATGTCAGGGTTTGCAGAGACATTGATAGGATCAACATCATCAACCAATCTCATGTAGAACTCCTGGTTTTCAATTCTACTCAACTCTGCAAAAAAGTAGGATGTATGGTGCAAATATTTGTAGATCTTATCTCTCCTATTCATGGCTTCCAAATTGGCTTCATCCGAAGGTAAAACCATGTCTAAGCAGTCTCCTTAATATAAAGAGTTCTCCTCCCACGAAGGCATACAAATTTCTTCCAACTCCTCTGAGACTGTAGAAGGAGTCGAAATATGATCAAAAGTGGTGTCAACAATAGCTTGATAAGCCAATTCCACTGTCAATAAGTGCACTTTAGGTTCATAACGAAAAGGAAGGGCCCAAGGATCCATTCTATCAAAAACCATCTCGACAGAATTCCCTATACATGTAGAACCTAGATATTTTATAGGGGATGGGATATCAAATGTTCGCATTAACGATGAATACATTCGAACCCCTAATCTCTCATTATCAAGACTGACCTAATCAACCAAAGGTATAGTGGACTCATTAGTTTCCAAACGGCCCTTCCAAGTGAAACTAAGTCGGTCAATAGTAACCAACTTCCCGTCGTGTGAAAAAAAAACCACTCGAAGAATAATTGATGAAATCACACACATGGCGTAAGTTCAACTCTACCAAAAAATCAAGTTATAGTCCAAAGGAGCATCAATCGCCTCAACTTCAACAGACACGGCTTTCCCTGCCAACTTAATCTCAAAAGCCAGTAGGATACCATGTGGGCGGAAAGACCTATTGTTGAAAGCAGTAAGCAAGGTGTTTGATGGAACTAGTTGTGGGGAAGCTGAAGTCTTCCAGTAAGAGAGAGACATAACACATGTAGAAGCACCCTTGTCCACAGCTATATGCCCAATGGTCTTACCACCATGAACGACATCTACTGACAAGGACACATGATATGGTAGGCGCATCTTAACATCTAATAGATTGAAATTTTCCATCAAACTCGAAGAATCCATGCTACTAAAAGGGCATCCCACTGAGTGAGACAACTCTGAAGCACTTCCAACACGAACATCACACAAGGGTTTTGGGCCAAATCTTCAACCACAGAGTAGTTAGAAGCATCCCTAGATTTTGGGTTGTGAAATTCCTTTTTAAAGATACCTTTCAGTATTTTGGGCATTATTTCAGCATGTTTCTCAATTGTGATAGGGTTAGACATTTCACCAACAGACTTACCCTTCTCGGGAGCCTCCATTTCATAATTTTTATTTCTTGTCTGGAGCAAGGTAATATATTGTACCATGTTGATATAATTTTTGTCAAGAGGGGCACCATAAGTTCCCCAACTACATTAGAAATAGAAGATGCATTTTGTCCTTGGGGAAATGGATCCTTCAGGACAGTCGGTTGTTGGCTTTGGAGCAGCTTCTGAGCTTGATCAATGAGAGGAAATCGATGAATTAAGTGATCTCCATAGCACAACACAAGCATAACAAAAGCATTAAAATTAGTCAATTACTTGCTCAATTGACTTGGAAGGTTTATGCTTTTTCCAAAGAGCATTTCACACATTTCATGTCTTCCCAACATACATATGAACTTATTCATCTTCATCCTTTCACAGGAATTTTATTAATCTAGTATTCATTGCTTACTTCAATCAAAATAAACACAATCAACTTTCAATTGTAACATGCATTCAACAATTTTTTTGTTTCTAGAATACAACAATAAAAAAATGAAGAGAAGAGTAAGATTTCCCCCCCTCTTATTCATGTTCTAATTCTAATCCCCACAGTTGTGGTTCCATGCTCCTTGGCCTCTTTCGTTTCAATTGTGAATTCCCGATCTCCCCATTCCTCAATTTGGCAATGGAATTTAATGTCTAAGGTATGTCCAAGGCTTCACAACCATGGAACCTCTCATTGTTTTCCTACAACACCTTTATTGCTAGGGTCATCCCAAGTCCACTAACACCATTTTCCATTGTTTCTTAGGCTAATATTTCCATAATAGTCACATGTCCTGATGCATCCTTAGGATGCCTTCAAGGTTCTTGCTTCCAACATTACTTGGGTTTCAACAAATAAAAATGTGTGTATAAGTTTGGTTGTCATACAACTTATCCCTTTTAGGAGTAGCATATACACATGAAATTATACATCAAATAAAATAAGAAATTTCATGAAACCAAATATACTTATCTAATGAATGTCTTCACGTTGTTCCACAGATGTTCTACTTCACATTACAAGCCTTAGATCACCTATGGATATAATAATGAATGTTGGTAATCACACTAGTTATGCCACAACATTCAATAACCTATGCCAAGTCAGTGTGTTGGCTGGGTTTATAAAGAATTTATGGTGCTAAACCACTCCCAGACCTAGTTTACCCTCTCCATTTCCAAGCTAGCACTTATGTCTGGGTCAACAGGCCAAAGGAAGGAAACTACACCATAACCTTTTCCATTCAAGGAAATCAAGGTGCTAAGCTAGTTCCATGACTAGGTTAACAAGCACACCATAACCATTTGCCATACCAAGCAATAAAGGAAATTCTCAGCTTGGATTCCCCTCCCTATGAACCAACATTTTCCCTTGAGCCAAGCTACACCCAAGCTTTACCTTGCACTATCGGCTTCCTCAACCAGTTCATGCCTCACAAAAACAAACCGTCTTATCACGGAACCAATTCCCAAACATGGAATCCTTTTCAATAACTCAACTCTGTTCTTCATTTCTCTTCTTTAATTTGTAGCACCACATTGCATGTTCATTACCTGACAACACAAGAGATAATCAAGCTCATCAATATTATTGATATAAAATTGTAAACATAATTTTATAAAAATTCACTCTCTAATATTGAAACACCATAAATGCCTCCATCCCCTTAGGGTGTAGTCATTACCGATAACCATAACATGACACAATGCTAGAAAGGAGTGCACTCCTTTATGATGTGTTCCATGTAGGTTGTAATTGCAATTCAAGCAGTCATAAATAAAAACATTTTCTGCATATTAATTTCTACAATTACACACACACACATTTATAACAAGGGTTACAATATACTTACATGTTAGTAGATGTATTTTCTCTTCCCTTTCACAAAGAATTGGGATCTATTCTTTGAGTTAACATTCCCTCGAGTTCTTTTCATTGATCTCAACAGTACCTTGGGTTTTCTTCCCCAATTCCTTTTGTGTTTCCTCTCTCACGGCCAACATATGCCCCACAACATAATTTCATCATCTCATTTGCGTTATTTTCCAATGCACAATTTACATGATATGTTAACACAATTTTCAATTGTGTTTCATACTGAAACTCATTTTTCCACACACAAGCTTCCTTTCATGGAGTTTGGCTCTTGTAGGATTTAGCACACAACTTCCTACAATGCATTCTCCTGACATGATTCCAAATTTGGCAAACTATCAATAATATAGTATTTAGTAATTAAATTCAATTGTGAATATGCTTCTGTTTTCTATAGAATCAACGATACAACCGTGAGATTCTTGCTCATATTGCTTGGATTTGGAAAATGGAAACACATTATCCCTTACGTCTTGCACCAGCCTCTATACACTAGGATTTTCACCTTCCATGTGTCCTTTCTTCTATATTGATATCATCCAATCCATTAATAATCATTAGCAATTATTCAAATCTATTTTTTTTACAAAATATAATCCCTACAAAAATCAAATTTGCATAATGTGGGTCTTCTTAAACGTATCCCTATGCATGGTATCCTACATCCTTGATTACAGACTTGCACATGTTTCCATACCCAGTCAAAAATACATGCAATGCATTCATGACCTTTTGTGAAACTCTACTCTCCCAATAGGGAATCTAGTAGCTATCCCACAGGATTACATTCTTCAAGCAATTCCTTTCCCTGCACTCATAACATCTCATGGAATGATCTTAGAATTGACACGATATATATCATTCCATCTCTAAATGAATTGCAATTAAATTTTTAGGGAACATCCAAACAATGCATCCCCATGCACTTCCATAATGCATCTTAACACATGCAATCACACATAAGCATGCATAAACATGAATTTACATAACCCATTCTTGCATAGTTGGATGCAGACATAGGCCTATCCAAATAATTCAACTAAATTTCCATCATGTCCGTACCCATGACTATTGCACATAACATACATTACCACAATAGGACCATTATTCCTCGTTTGCTTTGGTTATTAAACTTATAACCAATACACACATACAAAGTTTTATATTCCTTCCTATGAATGCATCAATGCATTACATGCAACCCAAGTCATGATGATTAAGATATGCTTGAAGGAATTCTTACCCAATTCCTTTTCAACACTTATGTACTTAGCATAATTAAATCATTGCTTGCATGGCTTCCATTAACACTTTTGGCATTACCTAGTAAATGGATATTTGACCAAGGATTGAAAACTCCTTCCCCAACCTATTGACCATAGATTTGTTTCTCCATCTCCTTCTTCACAAGGCTACTGGTTACTTGAATTAGTATGATCAACATCTTCAACCATCTCTACTCATGCAATCACCAATCATAATAATTGTCATTAGTGACTTATTGCATATCTAAAGCATCAATGCTCTCACTCTCATGAAACATCACATTTATGCATAAAAATATTACTATGCATTATGCATAATGCCCATTAATGCAAATTCATTTCATGTTTCTAACTCTTGCATTATCAGCATTCCCATGCTATGATTTTATACCTATGAAACTCAAAATTTTAATTATAACAACAGGAGAAGAGTGGAGGGATTCTCCTTGTAATTTTATATTGCATCATGGAATTACTTCGCCATGCTATGGCTATCCAACTCATGTATTTTTCACCAAACACACAAATTATTAGCTATGATTTCTTACCAAACAACAATACAATGCAATACACATGTACAACTTTTATACTTGCTACTTCTAGGCCTTCAATCCTTATGCTATAAATAGAATTAGTTTATAGGTGAGAAATTTCCCTTTTATTGAGTTTGTGGTATGGGAATTATCCATCCATGGATGTTGTATCTTCCTCAATGACCACACTCTTTATGTATTTCTAAAATGACCTGTATGCATCACAACCTCTGGTCACACAACTCTACTATGCATATCGCTTAATTGGACCTGATATTTCTTCCCAAAATTTCTCTGATTTCTTCTTGCAGCTGTGCATTCTATCCCAAATAGCCTGAGTGTTGCAACCAAATATCTAATACCACTCTGTAGCATCCCCAACCAACTCTGTATCATTCCTAGGAACCTCGATGTCCTTTTGAGGTGACAAGAGACTTCTTCGAATGACCAAACTTAAAATTTTCTTTCCTATGATGTTATCTGATACTCTTTGGTTTTATCCAAATGGTCATCGAAAGGATATTCTTTGATATTGGATCTCAATTTCTTCCCAATCCATTCAATTATGATGCCATAATTCCTTATACAATGCACAGGGATATTAGTAGCTCTAATATTGGATTATTAGGATCTTAATTAGCTCCTTAATCAATCCCAACGTTCCTAATCCACCTTAATGATCCAATTTGTTGCTTCTAACATTGTCCATATTGATATGGTATTAACATGTTGATCCAAAATTTTTGTTTCCAAATCTAATCCTTCCAATGTTTGTACAATCAAGAGTCAAAATTCAGCATAGAAAAACGGCTCTCCCGCAGAACCTCTCCCACTCCGATGTTCTGACATTAATAGTCAAAAGTCAGAATGATAACATGTTCCAAGACATTGGCTCCCGAGGGCATTCCCAGTTCGAAGAACAAAATTCAGCACGATAAATATGCCTTCATTCAAACACCCCCGGCTTCACAAAATCTAACACTTATGACATCAGGAGTTGAAGGTAGGTACCACCAACTTCACCTTTCGACTAGACCTCCAATCACTCTCTCCCCGAAATTCATATATCCGGCTTCAGAATTTAGCACCTGCATATGAACCCTTCCATGTTCAACCCACCGACCTGAAGTAAGCATGTCAACATCGGCGCATAGACACTAAATAAATAGCTCTAATTGACCCTGACGTGATAATCGATGACTGATATTTCTTCGATATTTACATGCCAACACTTAGTTGATTTTCCATTCTATGCCACAACATCTGCACTAATATCAACGGCCTAGATTACCTCTTGCTTGACAGTCAATGGATGTGATTTCTCCAATGCTTACAAGCCAACACTTAGCCAATTTTTCCACCTTTTTCCACAGCTTTCACACTGCGAATTTGGCCATGGATTCTCTATGGATTTATTACGAATTGAAGGATAATTATTCATCTCAATCAACACTTGATTGAGATTATTCGAGAGTTAACATTCTGATGCAAACGTTTGTTGTGGAACCCTATCAAACATGATTAAGACGTGACTATAATCCTCTAATATCCTATTACAACTTCACAAAACATATAGAATAGGTTCAAAGGCCATCCAACATGCACAACTAGTATTTAAATGCTTCATCTATGCCATTTATGCAATCATAAGCCTAATTGAGCACACGAATCCATTCAATATGTTCCAATTCAATTGCACGTGGACTTTTAACCCCAACCTTGTGGGCTCAAACCTTGGATGTCTCTAATACTTATACAAGTACAATGAGACAAATACAACATAACACATAAAGGAATCTACAAGGTAATTCACACATAGACTAGCCTATTCATAACAAAAAAGGACTCATACTCCCTTTGTCCTTATTACACCTTCACAGAGCTTACAGAACTTACACAAAAAACATTAAACAGATACAACTAGAATATAATTGAGCTACAAAACAACCCCATGCATAATCTAATGTATTCATCATGGCCTAACAACAAGCAATTCATGTATGAATGAGTATATTCATTACATGCCTAAACACAATAAATCATATGCATAGATAATTAATTTCAAGAAATATACAAGCATTTCTGTGAACAACTGAAGCTAGCATTCCATATAATTCAACCATGAATAATCATTCATTCATCACACAATCAATTCTAGGAATTCATACACATAACACTTATTTTTTTTAATCGAATCTTGTCCAAGCAACTCGCTCTATGGGTGTAATGTTCCACCCAACCCTATATCTCTATTCATCCTATATTCTTTCAGCACTTAGAGACCACCCTCAAGATACACTATATTATCCACTAAGGATTCTCTCAGGCTCACTCATAGCACTGTACATTAACCATCAGGATAATCCATCACTCAGTTGTGTTTATCAATCCAACAAACAAGTAAATGTAACCAATGTCAAAAAGTGTGCTCAACCATGAAACTATGGAATCTCAATGGCCTCAAAAATTCTCAGAACCTTCTTCTCCTCCATGCACAGCTGATGAAGGTTCCCTTCTCTACCTCCACAATCCCTCAGGTGTTTCCTTCCCTCAATTATTATCTTGGTCATGTATAGAAGATCCTAACAACTAAACTAGTAGATATCTTTCCTTCACAACCTTCCCAAATCACAGGGATTCTCAACATAATCGCACACACATGGTTATAGTGAAGTTTGTGCATATCTATTCCACTATATTTTGTGCGATTGGAATGGGTGAATGCATAATGAACGGAATCATTGAATGCATGCATATGGGTTTCCTCTTTTTCCATGCAATTCCCTTGGACCACACTTCCATGCATAGGTTGACTTATGTGCTAAGTAACAATGCCCACCTTCCATCCTTTCTTGCATGCTCATTAAACTTGCGGTTTCCTCCTTATCCACCATTTCTTATCATGGTTAAATGTCATTTAAAGAGTGTTTAATGAAGTAGTTCATGCCATTTATGGCATAGGAATTCACAGAAGGACACATGGAAGCAAAGGGTTAATCTCATAACCCCCTCACACCTCCCCAGTGGGTAACATAGCCTCATCATTCATGTTTCCCCCACATCTAGCCTCTTGGTTACTTTTATTATCATGGTGAATATTTACAAGTTTCTACATCCTCCATGGCTTACTAGCAGATGGACTATCAACCCTAGTTTACTTTCCTTGAAAACATATCATACACTAATAGGGCCTTGACCTTGAGCTCCTCATTAGGAATCCATGCCAATACATTTATATCATACAATAAACCAACATATACAATGGGGATCAAAATGGGGACATTATAGGAAGGGTGTAGAAGGCCACATTGAATTCATCAATCAAATTATTTGCAATAATTGTATATGAGCAAACAATATCCCTTTCCTTTGATTTTAGACATAAGTGAATTTTTTTAACTACAAGATACAAAGGTATTTGGATTTCAAAGAAACCATATCTATTGTCATAATGTTCGTCATAAACATGCATATCATCGTCAAATTTCAAGAGATGTAGTGCATTTAAATTAAATCTACCAACAATATAATATAACTTATACCAATAAACTTTTACAATACTTTCAATCTATCAAGGTTGCAATATCACTCTAATAATTCTAGCTGAAACAATGGCTAGCATGTAATAATGTCTAGCACATGGTTAAGAACTTTGAGGATTAAACAAACAAACAAAATAATTAAAGCAACTAACAACTTAGGATTAGTGTTCAATAGATTGGAAAAAGCTAATATATAGAATTATGAAATCAAGTTTAATGCAAAACCATACGAGTACCTAATATTCGAAAGAACAAGTTTTATATATAAAGAAAAAAAAATGAAAATTGATAAAAATTGTACTTTAGATATACAACACTATGCAAACCAAATGATTTAAATCTAAAACTTAACTGTTGGTTAACAATAAGTTCAGAATTCCCATAATATAACCTTGAAGTTGTTGCATGCAATAAAATGGAAGCACACCTATAATCTATTGGAAATGGAACCCAAGGAATAAAACCAGAAAACTACTTTCTAATAAGAAAAATCATCAATTTGTCTATTTAAATGTATGGAAAGGAAAATATATCCATAGTGCATGAAATAAAAAAGAAAGAACTACTTTCTAATAAGCATAATCATAAAGTTGTCTAATTAAAAGTATTGGAAGAAAAGTAAATCCAAATTGCATGAAATAAAAAGAAAACATTTAGGATATAATATTAATTATTTTCATTAATGATAATAATAATAGCTGAAAATAATAACTATCATGAAATTCTATTTAACTATGTCAATATTTCTGGTTAACATAACAACCAACTAGCATTGTATATTTCTAAAAATATTTTCCGATTATAAAATATCAATTTTACAACTATTTGGATTTCAAAGAAATTATGTTTTTTTTAAGCTAGTATCTATGGAGTTTTAAATTAGTGGCCTTACATAAGGAGTGTCAACCATTTATCGTCTATTTTACACCTCGTGGAATTCAAAAAACCATGTTCACTACCACTATAGACATAAACAGAAATCCACGAGGTGTAAACCTATTTGAAGAGATGTAGTGTCTTAAACCTAAGCCTCTGTAAGGGATTAAGGCTTGAATACAACTCTATCATAAGAATGAATGGAACTAATATTTGAGTTTTAGATTCCAAATAACAAAAATAAAAATAAAAAATGACTTTACCCTTAAGATCCTTTTAATTCAAGAACATTTCATAATATTTGGCATAAAATAGGCTTATGTAGAATAAAACAAACCAATAAAATGACAACAAATTTCCATTCAACATAATAGAGGAAAAAATAGAAGTATCCCAAGGCCTGCAAAACCAAAATACTAGTATTAAGGATTTTCAGGGTTAAACAAAAGATCATTTTGAGAGCCAAAAAAATCAGAACCTATATTTAACCATGAAAGCAATAAAAATACACAATTTTTTTCATGAAAGTAGTCACAGGTACCCAAGTTTTGTAGTTTTATCGGCCCTAATATGTAGTAGATAGACAAATCTATGATCAAATCTTCCATTGGTGATCAAAAATTTAAGTTTGAAGTTAAACCTATGAAGAAATTTGAGCTTAGCGTGCCTCAATGACCCAGAGACACCCTTACACATGATGAAACTTATACATGGCATAGTAAAATATATGTATCACTCTGTTAATTAACTCATTACCCTTTCATTTTACATACGAATTTTCATACCTTTCATTTTTACCCTGATTTAGAAAAACCCATAGACAAAAATGTTAATAAGACCCATTATACAAAAAGGTATTGACCCATTAATAAATTAAACACATAGTTTTATTTAAAAAATAATAATAATATTTTTTTAAACATTTACTATTCAAATCCAAGTTATGGAGGATTACATTTGACTTGGTGTACAAACATATATTTACAACTTTCTATTTGAATCTTGTACAATGGTGGAAATCTTGTTGTTATTTTTCCAAATTATGTGTATTCTATGAGCTACAATTAGCTATAATCCAAGAAGGTGATATCTACATTTTGTGGACAACAAGAATTTGTAATTGATGTCAATCTAATTAATTTATTTGTATCGACATTAGACGCAACCGACACTATAAACTAGATTATGAAGATGAATGAAAATACAGATTGTTATGCGTGCAACAATGAAATGGGGGCATAGTTCATTTCATATCCTGCTTCCCTTTTAAATAATAATTATTTACTTGTATATTTTTTTTATATATTTAATCAATTTTCTCCTAGAAATATAGATAATCCATAGTAATATATATTGACTCGCCACCTTCAATATTAATTGATAATATTCAGTGTTTACAATGTCTATTTTCAAGAAAACTAGTCATTTCTCACACTATATGTAATGTTGACTATCCAAGTATTCCCATTTCTATATCATAGTATGTGGCTAGCTAGAATTGTTGGTGTGTGTGATCAATCCCATATTGTATAAGGGAATTCCACATTATTCTTAAGAATGAAAACATTTCCAACAAATATTTTATGCAAATAACCATGTATTGACATAGTACTCGAAACAAAGTTAAGCATAACGACAAACATATAGTATGGAAGAATTTAGAATGAAGGAAATTTTTAACGTTGAAAGATAAACGACTCTATACTTTTTTGCATATATTCCACTCTCTATAGATCTATCTGTGGTTGGATACTCCATCAAATTATTTATTTTTGGTTATGTGAATGGGAGATCCATTGTAATGAGAACAGATAGGATTGAATTAGTGAAGAGAAAAAAAAATTGTTCACTACAACGAAGTGCAATGCGATTCCAGAACCGAATTTTGAATAAATTGATATGAGTGGGATATGAATTCTTCATCACCTTTCTGGAGAACCTGTGGTGTGATAGTTCATTCAAGAACCTAAAAATAGTTAAGTGACATGTCATACCTTATACAAAACACACACTTACAACAACAACATTATGTTGTAATTAATGGTAGATGTGCATATCAACACCAAGAAAAAATGACCTACAGTTCAAGAAGAAGAAGCTAACATCTATATAATAAGGTAATGCAATGCTAGCTTTCCATATAACCTAATTAGTAGGAAAAACTTCAAGGATCGATGTTTTTTTTAAGCATAGAAACCTTAGTGTAATACCTCAGTTTTGACCCTACTTGCATTAAAATACATAGGATACATATGTTGTAAATAATCTGGGTGCGGAGCTAAAGGCCAAGGCCCCACCATATATTTGGTTATGTTGTGTTTTTTGATTAGGAATGATCACCGATGGTATATCAGGACATGTGGCCTATATTTAATTGTGGCATCATGTAAACACACATTTTAATTAAATAACCCAACCAGCTATGTTCGCAACAACTAAATTGAGAAGGAGCATGATTCCAAAGGATAAGGAAAGGGGGATGTGGAACATTGAGTCATGGGGGAAAACTATGTGTCACCACCACCCTTGGTTATTTTTCCTCTTTTTTTTTAAGTTTGAGGCAGCGATTGGCTGGCTGGAAGACCACTACCATGCCCATGCTTGCTCTCCTCTCCCCACGATGCATCTGTTGTTCTGTCCACTCACCAGATCGCGAGTCTGTTCGTTCTCCTCTCACGCAGGATGAGATAAAACGTTTCCACATTCCATTGTGGGGGGGTTCGGTCCCTTTCTACCTGACCGATTGTTGGCTTGCAAGCATGCTAGTTCGGCCTCACGAATTTGAAGGCTTGCGGATCGATTTCTTTCCTCTATTCACGCAGATGCTGTGCCTTTTCCACCATTGCCAGGATGCACAATGTTCTGTCATTTTCCATCGTTGAATCATGCGCTAAATACTGCTACTCTATTGCTAGTCGTGACCATAAATTTCTTCCACATTTTTGTTTAGTTGTGTCTTTTTCCATCCCTCACAGTTGGCAGTTTTGTTCTCTTCCCATTTTTCTAGTCTGTGTAAATCTCACAACGATAGTATTAAAGATTGGTTTGTTGTGGGTTCATGGGAGTGTGTTAGCTACTATTTTCCATGATGGCATGACTGTGTTTTTTCCTGTAAATGCTTGAATAGTTGTTTGGATACTTGCATGCAGTGGATTTGTCCCTGGATTATTTGGGGTTGGAGAATGAGGGCTTGAGGTGCTTGATAAACCTGGTGGGTTGAGAACCACACGGAGAGAGCCACTGAGCTAGATTTCTTCTCCACAGCCCCTAAAGAGCACTGGAGGGAAGATCAGGGTCTGAGGGATTGCGTTGCAGAGAAGGGACTGACTTCCTTGCGTTGGGTGTGTGTGGGTGTTCTAGAATCTAGGCTGGTTCTGGTGTTGGTGTCTGCAGCTCTTCAGTGAGCTCACCAGCTTAGCATTATCCTTTCCCAACTCCTGGATGGCCTAATAAACCCAACTCTATTGTCTTGGCTGATCTGTTTTTTCGCCTAATAAACCCAACCGTGTTGGCTTGGATGAACTGTGTACCCTTGTGGTGTTGTTACCTTAGCTATGTGTAAGCCTGTTAGTTCCTTATTCCTTGGAGAATCATGCCCAGCTCGAGGGTGGCAGTGTTGCTAAGAGATTAAAGAGCACACTGTCCTATGGTTGGGTGGAACATTGTAGCGACGTAGTTGGTTGCGGAACAAGCTCTTTACAAGATAAGTAATTTTGTCCATTTTACTTTTGCAATCCTATTTACTGTTAATGATCATGATGAACATGTTGAATGCTTGTACGAATGTATGTTTCTTCTGCTGTGTATGATAATAATCATGTATGCATGTTTTAGTTCAAAGCATTCCGTTTCAACATTTCACCCTTTTATGAATGTACATGTTCATGGGGCTAGATGCCCAGATGTTTTGGCATGTAGTGGCGTCCTCTTCTTCGGTCGGAGGGTCAGGGACGTTACACTTAGTGAATCTTATTAATTTTTATACTTTAAACCATAAAACACTAGGTAATAATTTTCTAAGAATATTCAAATTGCTAAGGATTTCTAAAAATTGATCACTCAATCTATGGTTTTAAATCTCACAACATTATTGAATGCTCATTAAAACATCCAAGCTATCCTACCTTCTAATGTGATTGTATTGAAACCTACCTTGCTATATTGGTTGGTCAACAACCTCGTATCGATACTCTTGCTAGCTAGTTAGTAGGTTGTTTAACCCTCTAAGCATTAGGCTAGTAAGCATCCATCCATCCATTGTACTGCAACTTCCTGGGAATAAAACTTTCAATAGGACTAACTTGTCCAAGCTAGTAGTTCAAGAAGGTATAAGGACAAAATATTTATGGTGGTCAGTGATAATTAGTTTGACTAATTGTACTCTCCCTAGATAGTTGTTGGGATGAGAATCTGTCAAAGTGAGTGACCAAACCATATAGACAAGCAATTGGTTTGGTTGAAGTTGTTATTGAACAATATTTATTCAAGCCTTCACCTTGTCTACCGATTGTCCAATAAAATAAGGTATTCATATACTTTCTAGATGATTTTGGCATTTTTTAGAGTAAAAATATTTTACCCCATGCAATTTCGGTGACTCAATTTAGAAAAAAAAATGGAAATTGTCTAATCTTGTTTTGGAAAAAGAGGTAAAAAATTAGCCCATGAGTTAAATTCCCCCCCTAAAAGTTTCTCTGCTAATGAGTATTAGCTAGCATACAAACAAAATAGGGTTTTTGATCCATCACTCCAAGTTTGTGATGGATCTGTGTTAGTATAACATATATATTCAACTAACATAGGATATTTCTAAAGGTCAAACATCTTAAGAGATAACTCACACAAATAGATAAAAAATCAATGCATCCAAGTTTTATGTGGCTAAAACCCTAAGAAATGGAAATAGTCCATGACCCCAACCAAACACCTACTTGAGGCAATATATTAAGCAAAGGAGAAAATATTTTACATATGAATTTATCACAATTTATCATCAAGCAAATGATTCTCCATGCTCTTTAAATAGAGATCATGGACCAAAATTTAGGAGATAAGCCATAGATCATAGTTGTTAAGATTGATGTGAAGTTGAATTGTTGGATAAAACTATGTCTATAACATATTGTGACTATCATATTTCATAAGTACAAATGCATACTAATGCATTACTTAAAAACTAAGTTGATCTTAACTAAATCCTAAGTGTCTAAATGTCCTAACATACCCCATTAAGAACAACTTTGGGTATGATTTAAGGATTTACAAAAGTGACTCAATAGGAGAGGGAAGGAGGCATTAGATCATATTTCCCCTTAATGACAATTTAATCGACTTGTAACCATGGTCCTAACATAAAACAAAGTTTTAAAAACTTCACTTATGTAAGAGACTTTGTGAATATGGCTGCAACTTGATCATTTGTAGGGAAAAAGAACACTTTGGGAATGCAATCATGAACAATATTTTTGATGAATTTCATATGTAGATTAATGTGTCTATTAAATTGATGTTGTACTATATTTTTGTTGAGCTTCATGGCACTCTGATTGTCACACCATGGGTTACTCAAATGTTGTTGATTGATTCCACACTTTCAAAGGATCTATCAAGGCCACAAGGCATCCTAACTTGCATTAGTTATGCTTTGATGCTCTACTTCCATTGAAGAAAAATAATGCACTTGTTGTTTCTTACAAGTCCAAGTGATAGGTACAGACTCAAGAAAACATAACTTGCAATAGACTTTAGATCATAAGGGTTTCTAACCCAATCTAAATCAGTGAAACCAAACAACAAAGGATTCTCCCATTAACTATAATGAATCCCAAATTCAAATTTACCTTGTATATACCAAAGTATCCTTTTTAGTTCTTTCTAATGGATTTCAAGGGGTTTTTTCAGATACCGAGAAATAAGACCAACAACAAAGGAAATATCAGGATGGGTTTGAGTCAAGTACAAAAATATGTCAACTAATTAATGTTATAAGGTAGCATGTAATTTAGGCGTAGTACAAGTGGCAGTAAGTTTGATTCTAAATTCAAAGGGAGAGGGAGATGGTTTACAATTATCCATGTGAAAGCGACGAAAAAAGTCACAATAATAATTTGAGTGAAAAATAAATTTTTCCTCTTTGGTTTGCAATACTTAGAGGCCAAGAAAATAATGCAAATGTACGAAGTCTTTCATTTCAAATTTATTCTCAATGATCGATTTCATAAGGTCAATAACATAAAAAAAGGATGATGAGATGGTTTCCTGTTTTCTTGGTATATACATTAGTGTTGGAATGGAATTTAGAAAAAAGTATCAAGGAGAAAGCTATTTATTTCGGAATAAAAAGCTCAAGGGGATTTCTTAAGGCCATAGCTATATTTATTAAGGCAGAAAACAAGGATGGAATAATTTTGAACATAGCTAGGGTGTTTTTCCATTTAAACTTCTTCTTGTGAATCCCCATGTAAAAATAAGGGATTGATATCCATTTGATGGACCTCCCATTTTTGTGAAGTGACAAGGGAAAGAAGAAGGAAGATGAAATTCATTTTGGTAACAATGGAAAATTTTCATTCCTTCAAACTTAGAAAGTACTTTAACAACTATCCTTGTCTTAATTTTTTCAACATTTCCATTAGATGCATACTCAGCTGACTCATTTAAATTTGACAAGTTTTTGTTGTTTTGGAATAGGTATCATATCCCAAGTATTATTTTCCATTAGGGAATGATACTCTTCATTCATTGTTACATCCCAATGTGGGTGGCTAGAAGCTTCTACAAATGTCTTTGTATCATGAGTCTCTAAAACTTTATCCAAAAGAGAAGAGGTGCACTAGAATTGTGGATAGGTTTGATGTGATCTCAGGGATTGTCAACAATATCACTAGCTATTTTGCATGTTGTATGAACCCATCTAAGAAGTGGTTGCATTGGTGCAACTAGAGGAAAGCGAGTAGGCATAGGTTTATTTTCATCCTCACTATCATTATTAGAAGAAGAGGTTAGATTAGGTTCATACTATCAAAGAAATTGGGAGTAGAAGGTGGCACAATCATTGAAGATGGATGATAGGAGGAAGGTGGCAGAAACATTGAATTAGGTTTGCAGGCCAAGATATTTTCATCAAATTTAACATCGCTTCTAATAGTAATTTCCTTGGATTTTGGTTGAATAAGTCTGTAACCTTTTATATCTTCATAATATCCAACAAATATACACTTTTTTTTTGTTGGCTAATGGGAAGAACCCCTGGCTAGCAGGTTTTCCGTTGGCTAAGTTACCACGAACCAAGGGCATCTAAGCCATCAAAATCAACAGGGGATCGCACCCGGACTAGACTGCACCAAATTTTAACATGGTTGTATTTTTTGGTATCCGTGGGATTTGAACCGGTGAACTTTCATCTTAGGGGGGCATCTTTTTAACACGGTTGTATTTTTTTGTATCTGTGGGATCTGAACCGGTGACCTTTAATCTTAGGGAGCGTCTTAACCATAGCTCTCCACCAATTGTTCTACATATCAAGGATTAACAAATATGCACATTTCACTCTTTGTCTACAATGCTTTTTTTTTTCATCAGGCATGTGATTCCATGCTTCACTACCAAACACATGGAAGTGGATTACATTTGGTTTAGTGTTACTCATGGAAACTTTTAGGGGTGAAATTTAGCTGATGGGTAATTTTTTACCTTTTTTCCAAAACACGATTCGACAATTTCCATTTTTTTCTAAATTGATTCACCCAAATTCTATAAGATAGAAAAAACATTACTCTAAAAACACCAAAATTGTCCAAAAACTATACAAAATCCTTAGAAATTTGAATCTTTTTAGAAAAATATCACCCAATATTTTATGTTTGGAAATTTATGAATTAGTAAGATTTGCCAAGGTTTATGTACTTTAAAAAAATTATGGAACCTTAGTGTTTTTCCCTCATTGCTACAAAGTTATTCAAGTCTTATATGTTTTAAATCCTTGGAGGGAGTGTGATTAACAATGTAATTGGAATAATTAATGCCTTTAGCCCAAAATTAAAGACTTAATCCCTTTGCTTGGACCACATATGTAGCCATTTATTTTAATGTGCAATTATTTCTCTCGACAACACCATTTTGTTGTGTTGTGTATGGAATAATATGTTGAATTTAAATTACTTGCTCAATGTATTAAATAGTAAATTTGTTGTTTACATGTATGCCTCCATTATCTGTTCTTAACTTGTGTATTTGATGTCCAGATTGTTTCTTTATAAGGGACTTATAGGTGAAGAACTTCTAAAAAATTTCACTCTTAAGTTCTAAGAAGTAAACCCCAAGTACATGTGGAGAAGTCATGAATGAAAGTTAAGAAATATGTGAAGCCAGAGAAATAAGTAGAAGGAAGCATACCACACAAATCATTATAAGAAATTTAAAGGGGTCCATGGCATTCCAAGAGGCACAAACTATGAGAAATTTGCAAGAAGACCTATGTGGCATAGGTCTAATAGGTCTTGCATAGGCTATCTTTTAACTAGTGAATTTACCAATTCAAGGAAGGAAGGACAGGAAAGAAGGTATAACCTTGTATATGACCTATCAATATTAAATCTTCCTAATCATGTTGTTTAGAAAGATCCCATATATTCATGGTTCATCTTATTATAAACACGTATCTATTCATTTAGGTCCATATTATCCCAAACCATTATTTAAAGGGATAGTTTTATTCTTATTGGGATTGAGCAATTCAATGAATAATAATTAATAAAAAGTGTTTCTTATTAAATGGATACGGTTATTCATATACAGCCTATTATTCTCATTTAAGGTGATGATGGAAGAGTTAGTTGGATAATCAATAGTGGGTTTGTTCCATTGAAAAGTGTGTCTACCCATACCTAATAAATAGATTATTGATCTGTTACTTCTCCCACTTTTTATTTTTGTAAGCTAGTTGTTGTGATGGGTATAAGTAAGACCAGTCTGAAGTTTCCTTAGTTCATTAATTAGTATCTCCTATTCTTGGAGAATTTCTTTTTAATAACCTTATGCCCGGAGGTGGGATTCTATCACATCATTGTAGTATAACACATGTCGTTCGTGGAGTGGTTATAACACATGTGTGTCCTTCTCTTGCTCCGTCCATTTGGGTGTCCTATTGTAGCTTAGATATACTAATACCTCTCTCCAAGTGGGGTTCCTGGTAATTTCCTTGCTTGTGGGCTATTTATTCTCGGGTTTCAAAGAGTTAATCCTTTGGTTAACTATAATGAGTAACTCAAATGGTATTATCCCGTTTTTGGTTCTGCAAGGGAAATAAGGGATCATAATTATTCAGGTTGAACAACTCATATTCTTCTTCCTTTGTTAACTAAGGTGAAATGAATCCTCATCAAACTTTTGAGACCTTACACTCAGCCTTGTAATTTTACCTTAGCATTAGAACTATTAAAAACTCTTCTTAAAATAATGGTACAACAGAAATATAATAGCATTGATACAAATAATACATAGGTAGTATGACTACCCTAAAACACTAAATCAAGTACTAGTATCACAAGTGCTTGTACTTAGTGCTTAAGATGAAATATAGTGTCTATTGAACAAAGATTATGAAACACTACTTAGCAGCAGCTTTGCTAAAGAAATATAACAACTATATTCTAAAAATGCTCAGCTAAAACTCAAATGGGTAAACAATTTCTATTTCATTCTAAAATAATGGTGCAATAATAGAAATATCACATTTAATTTAATTCCACACTTTGTCTAATCACAACTCGTGTTGATTATGTCATAGGCATAATATTGGGGCATGAAAAGTGAATTTGATCTATACGACAAATAAAATTTCAGGAAATTCATTTACCAATAGGGGGTGATACAGACAGATAGATTCCTAAAGCCTTTCAACATATGGCATTCATTAGAATAAGTACTCCATCCAAAAACTAACAAAGATTATAGTGTGTTTCTCTAAAGTTTGGGCTTCCATGGAGAGAGAAGCATAAGGAAGTATTTAGGGATTTAACTATATGGATTGTTATTACATGTACGGATTATTATATATTCCCACTTATATTTACTTTGTTTTTACAATAACATAATCTAACTACTAGATTTTGTCTACTGTAACCGGATCCCCATAGCTATCCCATGGGTTGAAATGTGCCCATTCATTGAAATGAGTGCAACACAAACAATCTATTGATGATAAACCCAGTAACATCTTTCACCTCTCTTCACTGGGACTCTACTCCTATACATACATATCTATAGAGATAAACCCCATATTGGATGGGGATCATGAAAGACTCACTATTTGTATATCTAGAGATATACACATCTCTATTATATCTCTACATTAATACATTAAGATACAATACTTGCATATCTACATTTACCTTCCTTTTATCCAACTTCACTACCCTTCACAAATTCTTTACCCATGAACCTTTGACTGACAGGAGGTCATGGTTTTTACTTCCTACTGTCTGTTTCCACCTACCCTAGGAAGGGTATTAATCCACACCATCTTCTTGTTGATATCCCACACGCAAGACAAGAAACATCTCTACAAGAGATGAGAGGAATACTAGTATGTAAGTTTTAAACATGTGCAAAGAAGCAAATCATACAGATTCTTTTAAGAAAAATAGAGATCACACCACATCATTCACACATCAACACATATATTTACGCTATTAAACCCTTAACTAGAAAAATCAACAAACCTTGGAGCCACACCTGTTATTTTTCTCATTAACATTGTGAATCCCTCACAATACATAATATAGGTATCCAACAACAGCCAATACCCTAATCCATTCACTCAGATTAGAAAATAGGTTCAAATCCCTTTATTGGGATTAAATTACATATTTTTAGAAAATTTCCAAAATAGCCAAAAACAACCCAGAAATTTTGGCTTATTGTGCTTCAATTAGAAATGGCCTAACGACCATTTCCAAATGGAAATATCCTACTGAACTTTTTTTCATGAAGGTGTCGACAAAGATACTCAGGCGCGCTGCTGATAGTCGCACCTCCCCCCCCACATGCATATGCAAAGGATATAACATAAACCCACCATTCTCCCACTTGTAGTTATCTTTGCATATCAATGATTCATGTACTCATAAAGTCATAGGTTCAGGGAACCAATGGCCATAGATTCTCTACACCAAGAGAAATTCCATGTACTAGCAGACTTTGTTAATGAGCTTGCAACATTCTTCAAGGTGTCAACCTTCTCTTGTAGCACCTTCTTGTCTTCAACCATGTCTCTCACAAAGTGATATTTCACATCAATATGCTTTGTATTAGAATGACAAGCATGTTTCTTTGTCAAGAAGATTGCACTTTGTCCATCACATAATAACCTTACAGCTTTTTTTAGAAACCCAAGACTTGAACACAGTCTTTACAGCTATACTACTTATTTTTTGGCATGTGTGGTTACCATGTATTCAAATTATGTAGGTGAGAGTGCAAATGCATATTGTCTCTGCAAATGCATATTGTCTCTTTCTCATCCAACTGATAACTCCTCCAAATAGGTTAAATACATACCCACTTCTATATCTTCTGCAATCAATATCTCTAGGCCACTCTACATAAAAAATCCATGTACATTTATTACTATGTCTAGTCCAAGTATTCCTTGGTACCGGATTGCATAATATATGGTGCCACACAAGTATCTAAAGGCCCTCTTTGTAGTTTTCCAATGCTCTTTCCTTGGCTTTGATATATATCTACTCAAAACTCCCACTACATGAGCAATTTCTAGTCTAGTACAGACCATTTCATACATCAAAATTCCAACTGCACTGGCATATGGAACTTGTGACATATATTCTTCCTCTTCATGTGTCTTGGGACACTGCACTATAGATAATTTACACCTACAAAAATAAGAACCTTAACAGGACTACTTTCATGTATGTTAAATCTCTGTAGTATTGTCTCAACATACTTTCTTTGATTTAATCAGATCTTCCTATTTGCATGATCTCTTCTTATCTCCATTCCAATAATTAAGTTCTCAGCACCAAGATCCTTCATGTAAAATTTGGAGGATAGCTGAGACTTCACCTCCTTTATAAAATCTCTTTTGTTTCCAGTCAGTAACATGTCATCAACATACAGTACTATGCTAATGAAGTGATCACCAATCTATTTGGATTATACACAATGATCATCCTTACTTCTCACAAAACCTCATCCAAGTACTTATGTGTCAAATTTTGGGTACCACATCCTTGGAGATTGCTTTAGACCGTAAAGGGACTTTTCTAGTTTACATACCAGCTCCTTATTTCCCTTTAATGTGAACCCTTTTGGCTTCTTCATGTAGATTTCTTCTTAGAGCCCTCCACATAAAAACGATGTCTTCACATCCATCTATTCTACTTCAAGATCAAAAGAAGCATCAATACAAAGAAGAAATCTAATATAAGTTAATTTTCAACTTGAGAAAAAATTTCACCAAAAGCAATTCCCTCTACCTAAGAATATCCCTTTTCTACCATGCAAGATTTGTACTTCTCCACTTTACCTTATGCATTCAACTTCTTTTTAAACAACCATTTTTTCCCAATGTTTTTTCTTCCAGCTGGTAACTCGACTATATCCCAAGCTTCATTTTTGTCTCAAGAATCCATTTCCTCAACCATGTCCTTCTTCTAGAGATCAGTGTCCTCGAAATCGATATATTCCTTCACATTTATAGGATCATCATCCATAATAGACAAAGCGAAATGAGAGAAAAAATCAGGAAGGGAATACATTTATAGTTTCCTTCTTTCTTGAGATGATATACTAAAAATAGGGGTATGAGGTTCTTCTTCTTCTTATTCGGTTTCTTCTATTGAGTCATATTCTTCACCTTCTAACTCAAACTCTATTTTCTTTGGTTCCTTTTCCATTGGAGTCACTTCCTGTCTGGGTACTTCTTTGACCTCTCTAAACACAACCTCTAGATTGTAAATAGTATTATTAGTTATAGGATTCCAAAGCTTATAACCTTTCATACCATATTTATAGCCAATAAAGATACACTTATCATCTTTGTTATCCAACTTGCTCCTTTTCTCCCTTGGAACATGTACATAAGCATCATAGACAAAAAAAAGCTAGATGTTTAATAGAGGGGTTTTTACTATTCCATACCTCTTGTGGATTTTCGTCAACCAATGATGATGTGGGTGACTGATTTACCAAGTAGCATGTTGTCTCCACTGCCTATTCCCATAATTATTTTCCTATCCTAACACTGCTTAGCATGTTCCTTTCCTTTTCCATCAGCGTCCTATTCATCCTTTCGGCAACTCCATTTTGTTGAGGTTAGTATGGAGTATTCTTATGCCTTGTTATACTGCCCTTCTTGTAGAATTTCTCAAATTCATCCTCGTGGAGCTCTCCACCATTATTTGTCCTCAATGCCTTTATTTTATTTTTTGAATGGTTCTCTACAAGAGCCTTAAATTATTTAAACTTAGCAAATAATTAAGATTTATTTCAAAGGAAATAAATCTATGTGTTCCTTGATAAGTCATCTATAAACAAAACATAATATGCATATCTACCTAATGATGGAACAAGCACAGGTCCAAACACATCACTGTGTACTAAACCTAAAATTTTGTTTTCTCTTATAGCATTGAATGCAAATCTTACTCGATTATATTTTCCATATATGCAACGTTCACATAAATCAAAATCCAGAGTGCAATCAGTCATACCTTCAACCATACCTTTAAATTTTGATGCTTGAAGTCCCTTTTCTCTAATATGCCCCAATATTTGATGCCATAGCATTGTCTTTCCTCATAATGCAGTTAGGGTGTTTTCAACTTTACCTCCTTCCTCAAGAAAAACATAATTATTACATTCATCAATGATGGAGCTTCTAAATAGTTTGTATAGATTTCCAAACCAAACTCCCCTCATTGATACCATTGAACCTCTAACCATTTTGCATCCACCACCTCCACCCATAGTATTTACACCTGAAACATCCATATTTATGATTTATATCAAGTCTCTCACTAGATTTGGAATCTGTAGCACTCCAAGTAGAGCTCTAATCCTTCCATCCTTGAGTTTCAGCTTGACTATTCTACAACATCCAATGATACTGGTTGGTGAATCATATCCCAAGTACACATATCCTCCATTGTAATTTTCATATTCACATAACCACTCCCTATGAGGGGTCATATGAGATGGCACACCTAAGTAAATCAACCATATATCATGTTCTTAATGATTACCCATGGAATCTAGCTACACATCCCATCCTTTTTTGAGTAGAGTTTCATCTTTGTGGAAGGGTATTGGTGTTGAGTCCACTTAACCCAGGTTCAAAATTCCATGCCCATCCAACAAAGCCCAAGGCACCGGCCCAGCGAACTGTAACTTCATCAACAAAACCTATGACACAAGTGAGGTCTCACCTGAGATACCTATGGGGACTGCGAGATATAGAATTTTGTAGTTATAGAAGGGGATTTCTTCATGGAAATGTTTAAAAAACCAAATCGACCAAAGAAAATAGATGGACTATCATGGACTCATACCCAATAGACAGGTCCATAGACACATGCACAACATATACAATATACATATATAAAGCAAGTATACCATCATTGTCATCGACATTCCACAATATTATATCAATATAAGTGAGAAAAACTTAGAAATATTCAGACACAAGATACAAAGACATCAAAGACACACAGATTTAACATGGAAACCCATACGAAAAAAACCACAAAAGTACTCTTCATCTGGCATGAGTAATGGTTTAGAATGCTTTTGGTCTGTGAGCACAACTTGTAAACTTATCTTAGAATATTCTTTACAATAGATGAGTTTTATATATCTCTATTATTCTCTCATGTCTTCTTCCTTCTCTCATCATATTCTCAGGATCATCATTCTCTCGAGATCATTCTCAATATATTGTATTAAGTGGGATATATAAATATTGTTATATGAAATGTAAGGATCATCAGTGTCCTCTCGATCATCTGCACACAACATGGATCGACCTTATATACTTTTTACAATTCTTCCTCTAATTATCAACTAGCTATCAACTAATAGACAACTGGTTGTTCTAACTAACCCATGAAATCCCATTACATTAATAAAGGCACTATCGACCCATATTACATTCATTCCCATTCCCAAAATAGACTATTAGTCTAACCTAACTCACTCTTATATTTATTTTTACCTCAAAACATGTCGAATTCCTAGATTTGACTTACTATTTGCCTTTTTTTGATGCATCCTTACTCGCATTATGACCGGATTCTTCACAATTTCGAACAAAACTCTTATGCCATTTCCTAGGTCCAACAAGCCCCCAACACTAACTTGTGGCTCATCTCAAGCCACTTCAGCCATATATATTTGTCGCATCGAGTTTATTCTAAAACTCTTGATAGATTTTCATAAGAACTTATGCTTGTCTCTGCACATATTCTTTAACTTTCTGAATTTGGTCTGCAAGTTCGGAACTGATATGTTCCAAAGTTTCAAACTTTATCAATCCCAGTCCCTAACACACCCGCTCATGGACTGGGTGGATGGTTCCTGTAACTTTCTCTACTTCAAATTGGAGCTTTGCAACACGTTATGTTCATCATTGTTGTTGTGTTCGTGGTTTGGCAACATGTTGTTGCAATGTTTTTAATTCAGAATCCATTCTCATTTTCTCAATCGACGGTAATTTTTTAAATGTATGTCGAAGCCCGGTCATATTTGCCTCAGCGGAATGAAGTTTCTCTGTGAATTTCTCCAATTTTTTTCCATCCATCAAAGCTTCCCAAGAATGAGAAACTTGTCAATATGCTTTGGGACAAAGTGCCTCAACCTCCTGAATCTTTTGGACATTATGAGTTGCTTCCTTTTGTCACGCTGCCAGTACCTTGGGGTGTGTACTGAGAGCCATATTTTCTTCTAAATCTTTAATTCATTGGCGGAGGTTGGAAACTACCTCCCCAAGTTGAATAAATTGGGCCTTCGGGAACATTTCAATTGTAATTCCCTCTTAAAAGAATTCATGGCATGTGAGCAGGACATATTTCTCCAAATTTTCTTGTCCTACTACCATTTGTTTGTTTGTCTCTATGTATCTCGCACTTTGATCTTGATAGATGTGATGATGTTCTTCAAACATTTTAGTTGTTCAACTATCGCATTCTCTCCTGCATTAATCTCATTTGTTGTAGCCTATTGAATGTTGTGCAATAGAAACATAGGGATTGTAGAAAGGTTCACACTTACATAAACAATTTCCTTGATCATGGAATTGTGTTCTGTCGTGCCCAAATCAAGTTCCTTGGGAGACACTTGAACCTTTATGTAATTTTGTGGCGATGGTAGTTCTATAGATCGATCTTCAGAAGGAACAAATTTCCACAACTTAGTCTGGAATGGTTCTCGAGCGACCACTACTCTGACCTTTTTTACTATGACACAACAAGTCTACAATAAATATGTGATGCCTCTGACCAAGTCAGTATTGCGATCATCAATTTTCTTACAATTATTATTGGAAACTTCCTCCATTTGATTGGTAGTGAGGTTGTAATTGTTGTCAGTAAGGACACCAACTCGATAGGTTTTATCATCCATCCTCTTCTTGGGACTTTTATTTGAGTCTTCATATATTTTTCACTTTTCTCCTAGTCCTAGATCCATCAGGGTCATACTAGATTCTTCCTTACTTTCATAAGGGGATTTGTGTGGGATTTATTCTACTTATTGATCTCCTCCCTAAGTTCCAATGTTCCCTCCTATTGTGGTTCATTTTCAACAGATAATTGGTCATCTCCAACAAGTTGTCTCCATTCTTTGGTCTAGTATTGAATGACCATCTCAATGTCTTCATCAAATAACTGAAAATTAGTGGCCAACCATTAATTATCGATGTCTTGTTGCAGTTGTAGATAGATGTGGTGAGCCCCAGTAGACAATATTATAATATTGCAAAACCAATGGACAGTCTCCGCAACAATTTGATATTGGTTCCCTATGTGATGCCTCAATACATCAGCATGCAAATAAAACTCAATGTTATTTTTTGTTTGTTGACATGGATTGTTCTTATCATACCACGGGCTCTGGTAGCATACACCTGGACATAGAACAAGCACGTCCAGTCTATGGTAGTTTGGTGGCTCAACCCATGCAACAAAGGATATCAGAATTAAAAACCATGAATAGGTAAATGGATTACCTTTATCTTAAGTGTCAGTGGCATATGCTAATAATTCATTCAGCATATAGGTCAACCAAATCATTTGCACACCTGCAACGCACTGCTCTGTTGCAACAATGGTATTGGTAGTACATAGTTTCAGTCACATATTCCTCAGAATCTTATTGGATAGCACTTATTTTGTGAACCAAATAGTTGTGTCATTGATAGAGGCAATAGAGAATCCCATGTTATCTCTAATAGGGTTGCATTTCTCCTTCATCTTCCTGACTAGGCCCAGTTCTTTCTCCTTTCAGACAACGAACAAAATTGGGTTGACCCATGCAAGAGGAAGTCCAATGATGGAAGCAATCAGGTCAACATCCACTGAAATGCATTGATCCATCTAGATGCATCCTCCATGGAAGCAAACCAAAAATTATCTAACACACGCATTAAATTCTCTCATTCGACCAAAATGGGGCATGTCCATCAATGAAAATATGCCCGACTTCTACAGTCCTCATGCCCACTCTATAAGCACCAATTGAATAGGCCCTCCTTCAATTTCTCACATAGAGGTTATGTACTACGACATGTCCAGTTCAAGAAACTTCCATAGATTGTGGTCTATGAATCCTATCTTCTTCAAATTTGGTTGAATGTTTGTCATAACATAGACTCCTTTTAGGATGGTTATATTTACCAATGGATACTTAGCATTATTGCTTATAGTTACACAAGGAGCATCATGTTTCCTTGGGGGAATGTATCCAGGTAACATGGTCGCTAACCCAGATAATAATTATTTTGCATCATGGATAGCTCTAAATATCGATTGTGGAAAAACTCCATGACCAATTAGATTTATTCTTGGATGAACAACCAGCACCGATCATGACATAGCTTCTAGAGCTTCTTTGATAATGGGCCTTCTAGGGGGAACATCCATGCCATATCCTAAAATAGTTTTGGTGCTTGACATAAGGTTTTCCATAACAATCAAATGGCTTCAGCTTCAAAGGGGTTGTAGACAAATATCTTGGCTCAAGAAATTTGTCGATTGGATGCAAATGAATGAACAAACTTCCAAGCAAAGATGAAATAGGTTTCTGCATGCAGGAAGTCCTTCAATCATGGGGGTCTGCAATAAATGTAAAAGGTGTAGTATAATTCTCTCACATGGGGCAATCCTTCCCATCATTCCAATAAACCACCAATCAAACCATCACTTCACTAATCGTAAAAGCAGGTATTTATTATGCATTAATGGTAGATCTGACCAAAAAGCATGCTGTCAAAATCTCTCGTTACCTCTACTTAACTTCCCTCCAACTGTAACTTGCAACAAAATTTCATCATGTGATAGGCATATAGTCTACGACAACATTTTTGGTGTGTCATAGAAAGATAGTGTCCATCAAAATTTTAAAATTTCGATACATCTGGAAACTTGCGACACAAGTGAAAACTCGCGACAAAATTTGAGAGTTACACAAAATTGAGAACTTGCAACAAAAAAAAATATACAAGACTTTGAAAATTTTTATTTATTTTTTTAAAGGTATTATATTTTTAGTCGAGCGAAGTACATCTGTCCTGATAATGTTTCATTCGACTTCCATTTACCAGCTCATTAAAGGGTGTACCATATAACTTTTGTAACTGGACTACACATCCATCGGTGATACAGATGACAAAACATGGTCCCATCCAGTACATTTGAAGCTTTCTAGGATATCCTGCGACGAAGCGATCTTCTTCCAACTATACCAGTTGTGGAAATATTTATTCTATTCTTCCAACATCTGTGATCTCAGTAATCATGGCTATCTTGAGACTAGGTACAATATATTCTAGTGGGATGAATGCCTCTTGTCCATAAACCAGTATGAATGGAGTTTGGCTTGTTAAATTTTTGCATGTTATGTGATAACACATAATACTACAAGTATCTTGTGATCCCTATCATCCCTTTGAGACATTGCAGATTTTTGTCAATGCATTCTCCAAGATCTTATTAAACGCTTTGACATCGTCGTTTTCTTGTGGGTGATAGGGTGTTCTCTTTTGGTTCTAAATCTATATTTCCTCAGTTATTTTTCAATTAGTTGATTAAAAAAATGTGTACCTTGATCACTTAAAAGAATTTTGGGTATCTAAATTATATTACAACATGGCCAAATAAAAATCTTATAGGAGTCACAGTAGTGCAATCTCTTACTGGTGTTACTTTGGCCCATCTAATTGAGTAGTTTGTAGCAATGATTATATAGCATGCACCCATGTATTTTCTTGGTGGGTTTATGGGACCCACAAATTCAAAATCCCATTTATTAAATTCATGCAAAGTTACTTGTAGTACAAGCAGCATTTTATCTCCTCATGACAATTTACTAGTTCTTTGACAAATATCACATCTGTGACAATAGTCTCTAGCATCAGTATGTAGAGTAGGCCACTAGAGCCTGGCATATAAAATATTGTGCACTATTTATTTTCCTACATAGTTTCCTCCTAGGACACCAACATGTGCTTCATTCAGCACCATTGGTCACTCATGTTTTAAGACACAACGACGAAGTATTTCATCTAGCCCCATTTTATACAATTTCCCAATGATTAGTTGTAAATAAGCAACTTTTACAACTAAGTTCTTCTTTTGTGTTGTACTAAATCCTTCTAGTGTATATCCTATAGTTAAGATATGTATAATGTCTTTGAAGTGATCCTCAATCATCTTGACTAAAAACAATTGTGCATCAGGAAGACTATCGTTGAGACAAGTAGGCTCTTATCCACTATATAACCTTAATAGATGATTAAGTCCTGATTTCACTTGGCCTGGATTGAAAATAATCTAAAAAACAAATTCTTGGAATAGGAGAAGCTATCAACAAATCATCCACCCCAACACTCGCTTATTGACCAAGTATTATAATGCAGAATGGTCTGGATACAACTTGAAATGACCACCCAGCAAATAATGTCGGAACTTCTGGAGAGAATATACCATGTCAAATCCTTCCCTCTCAGTAGAGGTATAGTTCCTTTATGTTGTTGACGGTTTTATACTAGCGAATGAAATGGGGTGATCAAGAGAACCCTCACCTGGTTGTGCAAGTACAACGTCGAGCACAACAGATGACGCATCGACATGTACATGAAATTATTTTTTTCTAGTACGAAAATACCAATATAGGAGTTCAGAATATCTTATCTTTTAGAAAACACAAAATCTCTTGACACTTCTCATTCCATTGTAATTTAACATCTTTCTTCAGCAATTTCTCCATTGGATCCATGACCTCGGCATAACCTCGGATAATTTTTTTTGTAATATCTCATATGTCCCAAGGTAGTTATTAATTTTTTAACCATCATGCGTGGGGGTAGGTAAAAAATAATTGCAATCTTGGCAAGGTCCATCAATATTCCATCTCAAAATACCAAATGACCCGGAAAAATACCAGAAGGGGCACAAAAAATACAGTTCTTCAAATGAAGATAAATCAGGAGTTGTCCACACCAATCAAGCATCATTCTAAAATTCTCAATATTATTTTTAAATATCCCATATATCATCTAATCATCAAAGTATACTTCAATAAATTTATGGATAAAATATTTAAAAGCAGTTACTCCTATTCTAGAAAAAATAACAGGGGCATTCTTAATTCCAAAAGGCATTGATGTGTATTGGAAGCATCCCAACTCTATCGCAAAGGTTGTATTGTACATATATTCCTTTTCAATTTTTATTTTATGGTAGCCAAAGAATCCATGAGTAAACAATTACACTTCTTGTCCTCCGACGCTCTCCAATACTTCATCCTTGAATAGGAAATGAATCATGAAGGAAGGCATCATTTAATTTCCACTGGTCGACATAGCTATAGACTTCACCATCTTTTTTGTACTGGACCACCATAAGGATAATCCATTTGGATTCCTCGACAGGTTCTATAATTCCTTCATCTATCATTCTATCTAACATTATATTGACCTTCTCCTTATACCTTGGATTGATTCTATATGGTCGTTGTTTGATAGGTTTTGTGTAAGGATCCAGGGGGGTCTTCATTTCTCCTAGATCGCCACTAATCCCCTTCATTTGTAAAAACTTAGTAAGGAATATATATTGGAATTCATGCACTATGTATGTAATCTTATATACTATCTCATCATCCCAATAGTTTTCAATATTGGAAAATTTTGGGTTTTCTAGAGAACCAATATTCACCTTCTTTGTTCTAAGGGGATTATTAATTTTTTCATTTGATAAGCCTCATCCTCCTAGAATTCAATCCAATTTTGAACTATTGCAATGTTCTTCCTGAAGCTCGATGTCGAAATAGGGATGTCTTAACAAATATTGGTTCTTATAAATTGTAAAGCATCATCAATCATCGAACTGTCATCATCAAAGATAAAAGTATGTTTAAAACTGGTAGCAAGATCTTCCCATTCAACAGTTTCTCATCACAGCCCAATCGACGTATACCGGTTTCTTGGTATCACATCCAAAGTATGTATGCACTGATGAACCCATTCCTATCGCAGAGATGTCTTCCATTTCCCACGAAAATTTTCAATGTACTCAATAGGATTTGTCAATATCATATATTTCTGGCTGGTATAAGACATATTTTCTCCAAATATGATTTCTAACAGTATTTGGCATTGAGGACATTCTGAAATATATTGTTTATGAGAAACCCACCACCTGGTAGGTGTAGCTTCAATGTGACATCCAATGCTAACAAGCACCGAGGTTCCAATACTTTTTATTCAAAATTTGTAAGAAATTTATCTAAGTTAGGAGATCCTTCATATTTAGGTATATCACATACCTCAATACCTACCCATCACACATATTTTGTGATTCTTGCACACTTTCACATCGATACTTCATTTAGTCGATTATGTCAGTTCTCCAAAGCTTATCCTAAGTCTAACGAACAGGAGCTAATACTTCATCGACCTAGTTTACCATCAGTTGTTGAGTTAACATAGTCATCCATTAAAAAGTAGATATTGTAAATATTATCCAAATATCCTTCTTTTCCTTTGTTGTTTATTTGATCAACATCTCTCTATCCTTCCAAAGGATTAATTGGAGTGACCATCTGTAGCTTTGTATCTTCAAATGATAATATTCTATTTTTGAAATTGATGATTGTTTGATTGTCGATATCCCAGTCGATCCCAAGAAGTGCAGGATAAGGGTTTATAAAATGAATAATATCTATGACTTCGAAATCTACGTAGGTCTAGAGGCATTCTACTTCAACAAGAACCTATCTCAATTGACCAATAGGAAAGACCTTCGATTGATTGGATAAATATAGTTGAATAGGAGAACATACTAGTCTCATATTTACCATTCCTTCCCATATTTGTCTTGGTTTAATATTAACATGTGGCCCAAGTCAAGTATGATCAAATACATATCATAGTAACCTATATGAGCATTCATTCTTAACTTGTCACTAGTTTTCAGTCCTTTACCAATGTGATTAACTTTTTTCTCTGGTTGCACAGTTGGTTGAGGTTCCTCAACTAGAGCTGATATTTCTACCATAACATAATTATCTTCTATAAGTGCTAAATAAATTTTAAATAAATTCTTCAACTTGCTTACCTTCTCTATCTACTTTCTTTGGAATAACTGCTCAAATCTTTGAGGAATTTCTAGAATTGGTCCATTGTCCAATACAGGGACAATAGCAGACGTCAATGCCTAATTCATGTTGACGAATTCATCATGCGCATCAAAGGATACTCCATTTTATTTTTGGACATCAAATTATACTTTCTTTTGTGTCATCGGTCAAACTCTCGGATTTACGGATGATCCCGTCCAGTTGCAACACCTCCTCTTATTACAACATTAATATTAGGTTCCCAAGGTTCGGTATAAATATTCTGAATATTTTGATTTGCATTTTTAGGTTGTTTATGGTTTCCCATATTTCTGGTCTTCCATTTAACAATCAACTACGGGGACTCCTCGATAGTGCGGTCCAATACTTTACAATATGAACACGTCGATGTAGGATTAGTTCAGTCTCTAGAAAAATATCTCATTTTTCCACAACTATAACAAATAATTTATCCCTTTCATGACCAAATTCTCCTCCTCATCCTAGGCCTCTAAAAGGACCACCTGACCTTGGTTTAGGTTATTGTGCATGAGCTCACTCGGCTTGTATATGTTCATCATTTTTCATCAAATATGTGTCGATCGTCTTCTCCTGCAGCAATTGGTATGCTTGACAATCTTTCTAATCATGACCCACAAATCGACACAATTTACAATATAATATAGTAGGTGCACTTACTATTTTATGTAGATACAAACATTCCTTTGATTGATTACCTCTTGTCTGGAAAATTCGACACCAAGGCATTCCTTCTTAATTTATTGGGTTCGGTGCTCCTAATGCAAGATAATTCAAGAAAGTTGGACATGAATCTTTATGATGGGCTTTAGTTCTACATCTTGTACACCATATTTATTCCTAAATTTATTTTCCTTTCTTTATATCCTCTATTTTCAACATTAGATGGGCTAGCTATGACTGTATTTGCATCATTCCCACGCCATTTTCTCCAACCAACAAAGCCTCCAATTTCATGGAAATATCAAGAGCTTCACTCTAGGATACAATATTCTGATGCATCAAGGGAACACAGATATGCGGTAGCATTGCGATAATAAACCATTATTTATGTCAAACATCGGACATCTGGAAACTCACCTTAGCCATCAGAGTCTTAAATATTTGGTCGAAGTCCCAAACAGACTCAGTCGATAATTGACTGATTTATTTTAATTATATGATACATTGAGACTCAAACTTAGGTTTCTTAAATTCTTTGATTAGTTTAGTTTAGATCTGATCCAATGACTTATGAGGTATTCTAGTGGGAACCATAGAAAACTTCATGTACCAATCAAGCGCACGACCTATAAAGGTTGTAATAATCTACTCTCTTTTTATAGTCTCACCTTGGACCTGTCGCACTATCCAAATAGATTCACACAAGAACCAATGCTTCTCACGGTATTACAACTCATTCCTATTGAATATAGGTAACTTTATATCACTCCTAGACATTCTGTGTAATTGGGGTATTGTTGAATTTGAATTCCTTGACTACTATCTTGACTATTACTATTACTGTGATTTACAAAGCCACACTTCGATGCACTTTTAGGTCTTACCTTAGTTGCTGGAAATGTACATGGGGTCATGCGTATGTCGTAGTCTTGGCCTAGATCTGGCATTTCCTATCCATCTTTAGGGATAAGCCGATATTCCTCCTCTTTGTCACAATATTTTTTGTCAAGATGTGGTGCCATCTCATGGTCCCTTCCTTTGGTCACACTACAAATTCCTCTTCTTCTTGCATCCTTCTTCTCTTTATCGACCAAAATATTCTTCCACTCCCTAGGCGGCCACCCTCTTGATAATTCTCGTTATCAATAGATAACATATCAGTTTAATATTGTCCACCTTTTTCAATCGTTTCTTACGATGTCACCCAGGTCCTCCATGCACAATGATTTACTCATCGAATTCCAACCGCATGATCCCTTTTTCATAGACCGACATATTTATCTGCAACTTTAAATATTTTAGGTAGTGGCCTCGAGGTTCTTGGAACAACTCTCGTTATGTCTCACTATATGATATTATAGTGTCAAATACAATCTCAATAATATATACCTTCAAAATGCTATCTACCCATAAGTCGACATCCCTAGAGATAGGATTACTAACTCTTTCCAACCGTAGGATCAACTAAGGAGTCCACTCTGCGGATTCTCCACCTTGAAAATTTTTCGTCTGAGTTGCTAAATTTTTCTACCATTCATGCAGCATAATACAAAATTAACTAAAGAAAATTTTGTGAATGTCTCAATAAATATATATTTCTAACCATTATTTTGGATTAAGTCGTGATCCCTTACTTTCTTATTTTGCAAATACTCTCACTTTGTAATCCAACCAATATTGAATCTCTAGTTTCATTGGGTGCCGAAACATGTCCCCTTCACAATGATCCCAGCCCCATCAACGAAACATTTGTTGCTGTCGATTCCACTTAACCTAGGCTAAAATTTCCCTTCCTACCCAACAAATCCCAAGGCACCGTCTTGGAAGAGCGTAACTCCGTTAGAAACAACTATGACTCAAGTGACATCTCACCCAATACACCTATGGGGACTACGAGAACCAATATTTTGCAGTTATGGAAGAGGATTTATTCATGGAAATGTTTAAATAACCTGATCAACCGAATCAAATAGATGGACTACCATTGAAACATACCCAACAAGAAATAAGACCAATCCGTCAACACAATGTGCACAACATATAAAATATATAGATCTAAATAAAGTCTACCATCATTTTCATCGGCATTCCACAATATTATATCAATATAATTGCGACAAACTCATAAATATTCAATCACAGGATACACAAGAATCAAAGGCACACAGATTTAATGTGGAAACCCATATGGGAAAAACCACAAAAGCACTCTTAATATTGCATGAGTAATGGTTTAGAACGTTTTTGTTCTGCACACACATATTGTAGACTTCTCCAAGAATCTTCTTCACAATAGATGAGTTTTCTATGTATTTCTCATGCTCCCATTTCTTCTTTCTTTTGTCGTCCTATTCTTAGGATTGTATTTCTATTGAGCTCCTTCTCGAGAGATTCTCTTAAGTGGGATATGTCAAGATTGTTATATGCAACCTAAGGATCGTCAGTGTCCTCCCAATGATTCGCACACATCATGGATCAACATTATATAATTTTTACAATTCTTCCTCTAACTGTCAACTAGTTCTCAACTAATGGTCGACCAGTTGTTCTAACTAACCCAAGAAATACAATTACATTAATAAAGGCACTATCAGACCATATTTCATTCATGCCCATTCCCAAAATTAAATATTAGTATAACTTAACTCACTCTTATATTTATCGTTACCTCAAAACAGGTCGAATTCCTGGATTTGACTTACTCTTCTCCTTTTTCCATCACAGCCTTGCTCACCTTGTGACCAGATTCTTCACAATTCCAACCAAAACTCTTATTCCATTTCCTAGGTCCAACAAATGGGTATCCTCATATCCCTTTTCTTTCTCAGCATTATTAGATTTGCAATCCTCTTTATAGTGCCTAATTTTACAACATTTCCAACACTTCCTTATTCCTTTTCCTGGGAATTTATATCTACCCTTTGATTCAGATCTCCCCCCGGATCCTTTATTTTTGTTTCTCTCTTGGGGGGTGACCTCTCACAGATAAGGCATCAATGATATGATTATCCATGGTTTTTCTCCTCATCTCTTTTGATAGTAGGGATGATACTATTTCATCAAATTTCAAGGTCACTTAGCTAGCACTACCTATTGCAACATTTAGGTTGTCCCAGGAATCTAGCAAAGAAAACAATAATGTAATACATTTATCTTCTTCAGCCATTTTAATGCCAACATAGGTTACCTAACTTACCATATTGTTGTAGACATTCAGATGCTCTATTGGAGTGTCATTTTCATCCATTCTGAGGTGAAACCATTTCTTTTGCATAAACAACTTGTTCACAAGTGATTTTGATTGATACAAAGTCCCTAGTTTCCCCCAAAGCTTTACCGCACTATCTTCACCAGATACATTCAACAACACATAGTCTAATCAACGCAATCATATTGTACTTCTCTCCCTTCTTTCTAATTTATCCCAATCATCTTGTGACATTCCAGTGGATTTCATACCCAAATCCACAGAAATCCATTGTTCCCGATCTACAAGTAGATCCTCCATTTTGTGCTTCCATAGCTCAAAATTCTGGCCATTGAATTTCTCGATCTCAAATCTCCAACTACTCGTCATTCTCTTACAATGCACAAATTAACCTTGCAAATCTCCCATTGAACCAAGGTTTATCGCAAACCCAAGATCTATCAATCGCATCGAACCCTCAGCAACAAAGGCATCCTATGATGCCAATAATCAAGATATGACACCACATGTAAGTTTTAAACCTGTGTAGTGAAGCAAAGCATACAAATTAATTTAAACAATATAGAGATTACACCACAACATTCACACATAAACATAAAGATTTACCATGGAAACCCTTAACCAGGAAACCAACAAACCTTGGAGCCACACCTCCTATTTTCCTCATTATCATTATGAATCCCTCACAATACAAAATATAAGTATCTTGTAGCATCCAATACGATAATCCATTAACCTGTATTAGTAAATAGACTCCAATCCCTTAACCAAGATGAAATTACATATTTCTAGAAAATTCCCCAAAATAGAAAAAAACAACCCAAAAATTTTGGCTCGCTGCACTCGCATAAGAAACAATCTAATGGCCATTTTTGAAAGGAAACAACCTACTGACCTATTTTCGTGAAGGTGTCGGCAGGGATCGTCAGGCGTGTCATTGATAGGCACACCTCCTCCTCTATACGTACATGCATAGAATACAACATATACACAACATAGTCGCCATTTTGGATTACATAGTTGTCACAATGATCAATAATTTAAATGACCAAATTGCTTATGTGAAAGTTTTCTCAAGTCATCGTTATGAGAAACAAAAATTAAAGGAAAATAGGATGGCCCAAATTTGTTAAATCTATACAATCTGTTAATATTATTAACAATTCTAGTTTCTAGGACATGCTTAGGATATTTGAAATCCTTGATTATAACTTGATGAGGAGGAAACTCTACAATTGTACCTTTACCAGAAATTAAGTTTATTGTTATTGTTGTGCCAAGCATAGAACCATGTAAAATAGCAAAGTCAAAATTCCAACAAACAAATAAAAAATCCTCAAAAAAATGAAATTTCCAAGCACAAAACAAACCCTAAATGCCAAAAATGTTGACATGTCTCTTCAATTTTGACTATGCATATGAGTGACTTGGGGATTAGGGGTTATTATTTGAAGGAAAGAATAATAAAAAAAATTATATTGATAGGTTGGAAAAGAAACACACCTGGGAAACAAATATATATATATATATATATATATATATATATATACATACATATACATATACATACATATATACATATACATACATATATACATATACATACATATATACATATATGTATATGTCTATATGTGTATATATATATGTATATGTATATGTACATATATACATATACATATACATATACATATACATATATGTGTGTGTGTGTGTGTGTGTGTGTGTGTGTGTGTATTCTTTTTTGGATTCGGACCTCTAGTAGGTTTGAAGGGAACACATGTTGGTTTTTTAATAAGGCAGATAATACATGCTTCCATTTTCTAGGGATCCACCATCTAGACAACTGTTGTGTCAAGATATGGGTTCTAGTAGTTAGTGTGGACTCAGGGTTTTATGATAGGAAGATGTGGAATTTGAGGATTGGTGGCTTCAGGAGGGTGTAAGTAAGGCATATGAGGTGCATTGTGAGATTTACCTCCAAAAACATCTTGATATGTATGGAGGACAAGTGGACTCACTGGGGACAGCTAGCCAGTCCATGCCTACACCTGGTGTTTCATTGTTGGTTGTGGGTAATGTGGGTATACCCTCATAGGTGTTTGTATATGTGTGTTGTGGGGGTTTCGACTCCAATATTGGGTCAAAATATCCAAGAGGGAAGATGGCTGATGGGGACAAAACTGTAGGTAAGAAACTCAGAAGATGTTGTGGTGGGGATGGTTTGAATACGCGTTATGGTAGAAGGAAGGGACTTAAGGATAGGAAGTGGGTGGTGCAAGAAGATGGTCAGAAGATCGTTATGGCTAGAGATCTAGGGCTAGAGCACATGGTGGGTATGTCACTCACAACATTGGTGGGAAATTTTCATTACAAGGCTATGAATAGATGTGAGATAGATGCATGGGATGATGATGTGTGGAAACCTTGATTTGGATATTTCCCAAAGAAATCTATTCTCTCGAAAGGGTGGTACAACTTGACATTTAACCAGGTGGAACATGCTATCTTGGTTTTGGGAAAGACTTGGTTAAAGGGTCATGGGAGCCTAAAGGATTAAGAGATGGAATTCAAGATTCAACCTCTATACATAGAACATTTGATATCAACACATATGGGTTCTTTTACCATAATTTATGTTATCTATGTGGCACATGGATTCCTTTGAAGCAGTTGACAATCACCTAGGACAGTTTTTGCATGTGGGGGAAGATGTGTTAAAGGGTAAGGATAAGTGAATGGGGACAAATCTCGTGGATATTGATGTTACAAAGGGTTTTATGGATGAAGTGGAGATATAATGATGGGAAATGTCTTTCATTCAAAAAATTGAATATTGGGGAATCCCCTTTAGGTGCTCCGGATTCAAGGAAGTGGGACACATGTGAAAGGCATTCCAATACTCCAACACAAGATCAACCAGTGATGATTCATCTAATTTCTATGGATATTGGTCGATCAACGAGGCTGGTGATTTTGGTGGAGTAGACGATTAGGGACCGACTCAGTCTCCTACTAGGATGAAGGATAATGGAAAAGGAATACACGATCTTCCATCCATCAATGGTAAGATTCATGAATAGTATCCTTCTTTATTTGATTCATTTACTTCTTAAGACATATCACATATTGCTACTAGCATGTTGCATGAAAAATTACTAGGGAATAATATCCAGATAAGGGCTTTGTTGATTGCATGGGCAGACCCGGGTTTACTATAATCAACCAACAACACCCCTAGCTCACTGGCCCTTTCGGCGACAGACCGCAAAATGGCCTGAAGTCTCACTCGAAGTGACTCTAATGGGTTGGCCAAGGACTCAAGTGTCTTGGACAAGGTTCCGTGGAAATCCTACTTGTGACTCCTAGCTCTTCTAGCTGCGAGGTATCTCCCTTCGCGCACCACGCAAGCTTCTGCTCATTATGCGTGGCCTTTCCTCCACTCGTGGCTCTTCTAGCCGCGACGTCCTACCCTTGCGCACATCGCGTGGACTCTTTCCCTGTCGCACGACTTTCTCTTACCCGCACTATCTCCAACCTTACCGCATCGCCACACACCGTGCGACACGTAGCTTCTACCCTACGCTAAGTCCTCAACCTACGGTATCATGCACCGCAGCTCCTCTGCCAGTGCGGTATCGCCTTCCTGCGATATGCTCCTCCCACGGATCAGCGCACTTAGTGGTGCTCGTGTCGACATGCAAGACTCAACAACCAAGGTCGCTTGCTATGATTAATTAACTATCTATGGTAAGCTTAAATAGGTCTGCATACAACGTGCCAAGGATTTCAACTTATGTTTATCTTCTTATGGTGCTGGAATTGTATAACTCATTCATACATTAACTGTAAACAAAATACAAGAATAATCGATAGATGCAACAAATAAACATAATACGCAAATCAATCATAGAACACTGGGTTTAACGTGGTTCACCCCCAGGATGGGAGTTACGTCCACAGAACTGTGCTTCTCTATTATAGCTCGGGAAGGCGAAACACAGTTCTGCTGCACCTCATATGCAGCTCAAGATCTCTTCTCTTAGATCTTTCTTTTCTACCTCTATATTGTCACTCTTACTATATGCTCTTCCCTCTCAATCGACCCTTGCGGATCATTACATACATGCTCTCTAAGCCGACTACTGGTTACAGTAAGATTGCTACAGCTAGAACCAGAACCAGAGCTCGGCTTTTACAACAGTCCAACTTATCCTTCTTGTCTATCTCAATCACGACTGTCTAACTATCTACCCAACCCAACCAACTAACTTTTTTCAACACAAAATTATATATCTATATAAGCAGCCTGAAGGTCTGGCTTTTACAACACTGTGGGCCTGTCCCAACAGTAACCCAAAAACCCTAACTAGTGACAGTCGGTCCTCTCTGTCCTTGAGGTAGCCGCTTCCTGTCACACCACAGCTCTCTGCAGTCTTCCATGCTTCCCGGCACTGATCATGGGTACTATGCACCGCTTCACTCTTCTGTCCTTTGTCTTCAATGCTTGAGCCTCGTTGCTCCTTCTTCTTTATCAGGGTCGCTGAGCCCTCCTGTCTTCTGTCGCTGCCTTCAATGCAGTGGGTGAGCTCTCCCTTCTCGGCCACTCGGGTACCATTTCCCTTCTTGACTTTTCTATCTCAAAAGTCATGGTTTCCAGCTCTGCTCTACAGCTGGAAACGTGCTACGGCGTCGTAGCCCTGTCTTATCTTCTTTCCACCAAAACTTGTCTTTCCACTAAACTAGCAGCTTCTTTTGTAGCTGCGGGACCCTACTCCAATAGTCCGCTAACACTTACTTGTGGCTCGCCCTCGATCCACTACCTGCAGGATTCTCCTGCTATAGCTTCTCCTTTGCCTCCTGCGAAGTGCGTTGTAACTTTTCCCGTAGTCCTGCGACTTCATCTCCTCGGCATGCTCTCTTGCCGAGTCCAGCAATGCTTGATCAATCTTGGAGTCCTTTGTTTCATCAATTTTCTCTCTGGTGGTAGTGAACTCCTTCACCTTCTACTCGACCATGTCAACTAACTTTGTGATTTGCTCCTGAAAGGGTTGAAGCAGATCAGTGATGTGCAGCTCCTTTGTCCTTAACTGCTGCACTTCTTGCTGCAGTTGGTTCATCTCCTTTGTCTTCCTCATCTTCTGAAGAGCTGCCAGGCTCTTGATTTCTTCTTTCATGGCTGCTACAGTATTCTCTACTTGCTGTATACTCTGCTGGATTTCGACTTTCTCCGGTATCTCATCTAACTCGGCCCATGTGTTCATCGCGTTGGTTAGTACTACCCGGGCTTCGTCGATGCACGCTTGAATTTGCGTAGAAGTGAGTCAAAAGGCTTCCACTCGTGATTTTTGGTCTACTTGGGAGGTGTCTCGTACGCGAGCCTCCAGCTCGACGATTTGTACCTTGTGGTCTGCTTTTATCCTGGCCACTTCCTCGTCCATCTTAGCCACTGTTTCTTCCAGAGCCTTTGCTCTATCTGCTACTCTCCTTAACTTTTGTGGGGTAGGCAGTGCGAACTCGATGTTACATTTAGGTAACTCTAATGCAATATTCTATAGTATTTGTGAGAGCTCCTGATCCGTGTCTTGATATTTTTTTAACTCATCTACCTTTTTCTGATAGCTGGTAGCGAGTGCTGCATTTTGTTTCTTCAGCTGCGTGTTCTGCTTATAAGTCGCGAGCTCTCTTCGCTTGAGCTCTGCACTTATCTGCTGCTGGATCATGTGTAATTGGTCAATGTGGAAATCTGCAAGGTTAACCTCGATAGGTTTCCTGAACTGAACTGGTGGGTCCTTCATTGTCGGAGGGAATCGGATACTCCCTGGTGGAATCAACACGGTATTGAGGCGATCCGTTGCTAATCTTTCTTCGTGGGATACCGACGGTGTCGAAGTTTCTCCGGTGGTCACCTTTACTGACAGAGTGTGCAACATGGTCATTTTCTCTGTGATTGTTTTTAAGTCAAGGAGCTGCTTTTCTATTGCGCTCTGTATTTTTTCCTGTGAGGACTTCACCGAGTCAAATGAGTCCTTCAATGTGTCACACATCCTAGTTGCGATGAGTTCATAGTCATCGTCTATTAGTGCAGTCTTCAGAACTGGTTTTGAACTTTTCTGTTTCTTCCTCTTCTATGTCTCTGTGGTCCCTTGGCTTCCATTCTTTGTCGTGGGCGTCGTTGCTGATTCCTCCGGTAGATCTTTTCTCTTTTCACCTTGTGGCAGGACTTCTATTGTTCGTTGTGCCTAAGTGTCTAGTTTTTCTTTGCCTTTTACTGGTGGGTCTATCTGCGCGGTCTCTGCCAGCAGTGGTGTGGTATCTTCATATTCTTGTCACCATTGGTCATCGAAACCTTTGATGACATTCTCAACATCCTGCGCTGTCATCTTGAACCAGCCAGGAGCCCAATCATCCCTTTTATTCCTTTTGGGCCTCAGATAGATTATGTGGCTGTCTGCCATAAAATTAAGCCGGTTGTCAAATATATCCACAGTCTCTTTACTGATTTGTGGTGATTCTTGGATAAGTGTCTTCAACATCATATAGTGTTCGTGGAATACCATCGTATTAACCTGTTTTCTGGCTTGGTTGTTGCTGTCCCATAAACTGGCATAGCACACGCCTCGGGGCGCTCCTCCTGGAAGCTGTGGAAAATGGGTATTGGGCGGCTCCTTCCAGCCGACGAAGGTGCATAGTATCAACAGCCATGAGAAATGAAAAGGGTGGTTTGCTTGATCTTCGGCTGCCAAACAATATTCCTGAAGCATATTTAATAAAAATAAGGACCAATTGAACTGCTCTCCCTCGGTAACTTGTATGGCCAGGTTGATCACCGATCCTGTAACTTCCTTTGGTTGGACTTTGGTTAACAGTCTGCCTGCAAGCAGACTGGCTGTAAATCTGAGTGTCTCATTTTGTAAAATCATGATATCATAATCCATGCCTCCTCTCTGTAGCTAATACTTTTTAACTAAGGCTGTTGGCAGCTTAGAATCCTTGGTCTTTCCTGTTATCTGTATCTCGGGGTCTTTACCAGTCTTAGACAGGCCAGTAACTCGGTGTATCAAGTCGACATTTAGGTCGATTCTGTGGCCTAGCCAGAGATAGCCACCATGTACACACGAAAGGAGGACTCGAACCACGGCATTGACCTCTGTACTACGTCCAAAATGGGGTAGTCTCAACAAATTGAGCAGTCCTGAGGGCTCAAGAATCTGGACATGTGGTAGGGGAACAAGTTCTTATCTACTTGTCCTTGGGTTCCTCTCTAGTTGAAGATATGTATCTGGCTTAAATTGAGGGTATGTCTTGCCATCCCCCAAGTTGTAATCAATAAATTTAACAACACCAGCATAGCCTATGAGATCTCCATTTTCTTTTACTCGAGAATCTATTGGCGGAATGGGAACAGTAAGCTTACCGCTCTTGGAGATTTTGACGTCTGGGGCACCTTCAACTCGTGGTATGAGGTAGTCCACTGTACTAAGGACTTCATCTTCATGCTCGGAGCCGGATCCCTCTCTGAGCTGGGATTGGATTCTCGTCTTCGGTTGTTCTCTGGTTCGGGATGATCTCGGCGTGGTACCTTTAGGTGGCGTCGGCATAGCTCCTGCAAGGCCATGACGTTGAATCCCTCTCAAAATGTTTGCTATTGGTTTGTCCTTGGTCATAACCTACTTAGTACCAGACGGTGGACGTGCAGTGGCTGCAACTTCTGAAAATCCCAGCACTCTGTAACAACTTAGCTCGTCTCTGGGAGTTCTTAACACTTATGCTCTAGCTCTTGATTTTTCTGCAAGCGTAACCGTCCTAATTGAATAGTTGATGCTTTTATGTCCAATACAATAATCCCGGACACAACGGTCATCTATACTGAGGGCGTCGGTCATATTAATTTCCTGAATAGGACCGGACCCGTCCTCCGATCCTCAATAAATGCTAAAATCTGATCAACTGTCCCTTGGATTGCGTGTGTACCGGCACCGGTCTTGTCGGAGATTTACCAAATCTGGAAAAATTTATTATTCTGTTGCCAAATCTACAGTAAGGGATACTGGTCATTTCCTCATTAACTACCTGTCAGATGGTGACTTGACTGGCTCACTATCGGTTACAAAACTGAGTGCGTGGCACGGGGGAACATCGCACTGATGTGATGCGACTCCGCATCGTCTGCGCAAAACAATACCACCCTTTTTTTTTTTTTAAACCGCTCTGATGTGATTCCTCATTCTCAAAAAATATCTGCCGGTGTAGACTAGTTCCCGGTGCGATGCCTCCTTTCAACTACACTGGACATCTACACCACCTTAAACTGGATAAATTAGGGCTGAGAGGCGAGGTGGCTATCACTATAGATTTTAAGCCTACTGCCATTAATCCATGTGGGAAGAAGCTCCCCATTCAACTGGCTGAGCTGAACAGCACCTCCCTCTGTAACTTGCTGTATTTGATATGGCCCCAACCAATGCATTTTGAACTTCCCTGGAAACTTAATGAATTTGCTGTCATAGAGGAGCACTAGGGTCTCCGATCTGGAAAGTTTTATTCTTAATGTGTCTTTCATGCCAAGCTTTTCCTCGTGCTTTCTGCACTTTCTGATGGAATCCGGCGATGAATCTATCTTCTTCTAAGGCAAGCAGTTGTGCTAACCTTTCCTCCACTGTTCCTATATCAGTCATCTCAGTAATCTGAGCGATTCTTAAACTGGGAAGAATATAACCCATAGGAATAACAGCCTCCTGCCCATACACCAAGCTGAAAGGTGTGTGTCCCGTAAGTTTCTTGCATGTGGTTCTGTATGCCCATAATACAGCGTTAACTCTGAGATCCCAATCATTTCTTTGGCTACTGCAGATTTTAGTAAGAGCATTTTCTAGAATCTTATTGAAGGCCTCCACCGTACCATTAGCCTGTGGATGGTAGGGGGTGCTCTTATGGTGCTGAATTTGGAATTCTTTTGTCAAAGCCTCAATGGTGTGGTTCAATAAATGTGTGCCTTGATCACTCATCAAAATTACTGGGCATCCAAATCTATTGATGATGTTTTCAAATAGGAACTGTGCGGCTGTAGCAGCATCACAATTTCTTACCGCTTTGGCCTCTGCCCATCTAGTGAGGTACTCTGTTCCGGTAAGAATATATCTCGCACCCGTGCGCTTTCCCGGTGGGTTGATAGGACCCACAAAGTCTATATTCCATTTGTCAAATGCGCGCATCGTGACCTGTGGTCGCAGCGGCATTTCATCGCGTCGCGAGGGTTTTCCTACCCTTTGGTAGATATCGCAGCATCTACAAAAGTCCTTGGTGTCTCTATGCAATGTAGGCCACCATAATCCTGCCTCTAGGATTTTCTACGCAGTCGGCTTTCCCGCGAAATGACCTCCTGCGGTTCATGAGTGTGCCTCTCTGATAATAGCGTCCTTTTCATGCGGCATCACACATCTGCGCAGAACTTCATTCGAACCTAACTTGTATAGGTGTCCTACGATGAGGGTGAAGTCTGCTACTTTAACAACCAATTGCTTCTTTTGCTGCTTGGTAAAGTCATTGGGTGCTACTCCCGTAGTAAGGAATTGAATAATATCGGCATAGTAGTTGTCTGTGATCTGCACAGAAAACAACTGCGCATCGGGCAAGTTGTCTTCTAGGTTACTTGGCTCTTCTCCTGAGTCTATCCGTGACAGATGATCAGGTCTAGCATTCAGTCTTCCTGGTTTCACAATGATTTCAAAATCATACTCCTGGAAGAGGAGTAACCATCTGCAGATTCTCCCCCCTAACACTGGCTTATTGACTAGGTACTTTAATGCAGAATGGTCAGTAAACATCTTGAACGAGGCTCCTAACAGATAGTGCCTAAACTTCTGTAGGGCATACACCATAGCTAATCCCTCTCTTTCTATTGTGGTGTAGTTCTTTTCTACTATTGATAGCTTTCTACTGGAGTATGCAATGGGATGGTTAATATCTCCTTCTCCTGGTTGTGTCAATACAACTCCTAGTGTGATGCCTGATGCATCCACATGTGCGTGGAATGGCTTAGTCCAGTCTGGAAATACTAGGATAGGTGCTGTAACCATCTTTTCTTTGAGCATGTCTAGACTCTGTTGACATTCCTCATTCCATAGGAACTTTACATCTTTCTTTAAAAATTTCTCCATTGGTGCTGTAATCTTTGCATAGCCCTTGATGCAATTTCTGTAGTATCCGGTATGACCAAGTACTGTCCTGAGTTGCTTAACTGAGTTGGATGCTGGAAGATTTACAATGATGGTGATCTTCGTAGGATCTACCATCAAGCCTTGTCTGCACACAATATGACCCAACAAAATACCGAATGGTGCACAAAATATACATTTTTTCAAGTTTATAGAAATCTGGTACTGCCTACATTTCTCTAACATCAATCTTAGATCTCCTATGTGTTTATTGATTAGTCCAAATACAGTCCAGTCATCAAAATATACTTCTAAGAATTTATGGATGTATTCTTTAAATACAGCAACTACTACTCTAGAAAATATAGCTGGTGCATTCTTAAGACCAAAGGGCATTACCGTATACTGGAACGAGCCCCATTCTGTTGCAAAGGTGGTCTTAGATCGATCTTTCGGATGTATTCTGATCTGATGGTTGCCTGAGAAGCTGTCAATGAAGGAGTAGACCTCTTGTCCTCCCACGTTGTCTAATACCTCATCAGTGAACGGTGTCGGAAATGGGTCATGAAGCGATGCATCGTTGAGCTTCCGCAGATCGACACAGATTTTGATGTCCCCTTTTGTTTTCTTCTCCTGCAGGACCATGGGGATAACCCATTCGCTTTCTTCTACCGGCTCAATGATGCCTGCTACTAGCATCTTATCGATCTCGTCCTTGACTTTTTCTTTGTAACACGGATTTAATCTATATGGGCGTTGCTTGACTGGTCTAGAATCCTCCTTCAATGGTATCCTCATTACTCCCAGGTCTCTGACTATTCCCTTCATCTCTATGAACTTGGTGGGAAATAGGTCCTGATAGTCATGTAACAACTCTGTGATCTGTCCCACTGTTTCATCATTCCAATAGTCTCCAATAGAAGCAAATTTAGGTTCTGCGTCTATGCCAATATTGACCTTTTTAATCTTAATGGGCTCAGTGATTACTGGAATCTCTAGCTGTGGTCCCCCAACATCATGAGTCCCTTCTAACTCCGGAATTTTGGTGTTGCGAGGGTCCTCATCCACCTCCTCTGATTCTAATGCAAAATTATAGCATTCCAACGCCTCTTCTAGTTGGATAGCCCACTCAGGTTGGACTAGTACTGATATGGTACAGTCTTCAAATATCTTGGTCTTGATTATTTCTAGGGCCTGAGCGACACTTGGATGTTCTGATTCAAACGCGAAGGTGAGTAGGAAACTATCTGTCATGAGTGACCATGTGGTCGTCCCCTTTCGCAATTCGGTCTCTATGTACCAGTTCCTTGGAACTGTATCCAATGTGTGAATGAATCGGTGAACCCATTCATCCTTGGGATCCGACTAGTTCTGTTCGCATGCCTGAATGTGTGTCCTGGGATCAGTTTCTCCTATGTACTTCTGCTGAACATACTCTTTGTCGACAGAAAATTTGATCGTCATCAGTCTTTTAATATCATCCCATGATGTGATATTCTCTTTATGCGCATACCACCATCTTGCAGGTGTGGCTCATACTGCAAGGTCTATAGCTGGGATACGCTGCTCGTAAGGGATCTGTTGCTCGAACTGCTCAAGGAAGTCCTGGATATCTGTCAATCCATGAAATGATGGAAGTTTGGTGATCTCTGCGCCGATCCATTGCAGTGACTTACTCATAAACACACATCTACGCGCTGAGACTTCGTAAAGTCTGTTCTGCCAATTCTCTAGACCAACGTCGGAATCTGACGTGCATGAGCTGTCACATTGCCAACTAATGTTCCCTTCCGCGGTTGGATTGATATAGTCGTTCTGGTTTGCAGTCATCTGGTAGAGACTATCCATGTTACGTGCCTCCTCCTCTGCTAGGATACGTTCAATGTATCTAGGACCCTAGGAAGGATCTAATGGCGCGATGACCTGGATCTGCGTATCCTCAAAGGTCATTTGTCTTCTCTTTAGGTCGATGACAGCCTTGCTGCCAATCGCCCAATCGATACTTAATAATGCCGGATACGGTCGGATGTCACCAATGATCTCTATCACCTCTAAGTCCACAAAACTGCGTACTCCGTCGATATCAACTGGCACCTGTGGCAATCGACCTAATGGTGATACTTGCTGTTGGTTAGCTAATCTCAGGTGGATAGGTGATCTAACTAACTGAGGACTACCCATCTGTTGCCATGTCTTCTTAGTGAGAACATTAACCTCTGATCCTAGATCTAAGACGACCTCATCTATTTCAAATTCTCCAATCTGTGCTGTGAGCTTCATCTCTCTTCCGGTCCTTGTATGTCCTGTGATATTATGAACATCGCAGTGTGCACTGTCCAAGAGAGGGGTTGCTGACACTGATCTATGATGTGCTGTAGCTCGCCGATAGCTTTTTCATTTCTCAAGAGTTTCAAGCAACTATGTAGGAAGGCTTGTACACTTTCTGTTGATTCATCCTCGTCGCATCTTCCCAATGTGGTAGCCTACTGTATCTGTTCGCTGCTATCGCCACAAGGTGCTTGCTGCGGTACGCCCCTAGACGACGGTACCTGGGATCCTGATTGGGTAGGTTCATCAAAGGAAGCCTTGGCTTCATAAAATGTCTCTTTATTCTTCTACAGGTCGAATGATGTTGCTTTACTCAGAGCTTTGCGCACCCATGCCTAACTTGCGTTCTTTTCAATATCCTACGATGTTCCACTGGTGGAAGCACCGCTTCGAGTCACAATGTTAACTTTTGATCCTGGTTCCTCCGGTTTAGCAGCAATAAGCTGGATGTTCTGGTGTACTACTAGCTTAGGGTCTTTGATCTTAGCTATCAGGGTAGGACACTCCTCTATGGTATGATCGTAAGATTTACAGTATTTACAAGTGGTGGTGGGGCTCTGACAGTCCCTAGCATAGTGTCCTACAACTCCGTAGTTGTAACAAGTGATTGGTCCGCGACCTTGGCCAAACCCCCCTCCTCGACCAAAGCCTTCTCCTCTTGCAAATCCTCCTCCATGGCCTCTGTAAGCTTGATCAGGCGGTGGTCCTGTTGCTGGACACTATGTTTCTGATTGGACTCTGTACACGTCATGTTTTCTATCTAACATGAGATCATAGGCTCGGTACTCCTGTTCATCATGTCCGACAGACTTGCAGAAGACACAATATAGGTTCTTAGGTGCCTGTACATACTTCTGAAGCAAAGGGCATTACTGAGGTGGATGTCCTTGTGTTTTGCATATTTCACACCATGGCCCTTGCGTTCGTTGTAAGGGGTTAGGAGCCCCTGACGCTAAATATTCTGTAAAGACTGGACAGTTGTCTTTGGTATGACCCTGTGCTTTACATCGTAAGCACCATATGTCTTGCATAACCTCTTTCCCTTTCTTAATTTCATGTATCTGTAACGTGAGGTTGGCCAACTGGTTCTGTAGAGTTGTCATGCCTGCACTGGTTTTAGCTAAGGGTGAAGCTTCCAACTTCATCGCCATCTCCAACGCGTCATCCTATGTCTAGAGTTTCTACTGCATTAGTGGCAGTCTGATGTGAGGGAGAAGCGCTGCAATAAACCATTCCTTATGCTGCTCTGGTGCAAAGTCAAAGCTTACTTGGTCTATCAGGGCTTTGAATTTCTGGTCAAAGTCCCAAACTGATTCTGATGGAAGCTGCTTAATATCCTTGAGCTCTGTTATACACTGAGATTCAGACTTAGGTTTCTTAAACTCTTTGATCATGGCGTTCTTGACCTGGGAAAGTGTCTTGGGTAATGTAGTATACTTTATGTACCATGTCAAGGCTCTATCTCTGAGTGTGGTGACCAACTATACAAGTTTAAGGTTATCATCATTGATTGTTTTAATGGTCCACATGGCTTCACATAGGAACCAATGTTGTTTCGAGTCTTCTGCTAGTCCTGTACCTTTAAAGATAGGTAGCTTCATGTCATCTCCCATTCTATTTCTCTGTGGTGGGTTCTGACTGCCTGGACTACTACCACTCAGCGGTGTGGTTGAAGGTAATGTAGCAGTAGTAGGTACTGTCTGTGAACTACTAGATGGAGTACCCACGGGATTATTCTGAGTCCCTGTCTGTTTCTGTGGGGTATAGGGGTGGTAAGGAATATCCCCCTCTGGTTCTTCTGTGGTGCTAGGGCTCTGTTGTCTAACAATGTCTGAACAATATTCAAATACAGGAGAGCTAAAATCTACTTTATACTTCTTTACACTACGTGTTCATCCGATGTCATCAAAATCACTTTCAAACTCTTGTGACATTACTATCTTTACTTACTCATCTGAAACTAGATCCATTGTTCCTTTTTCATATAGCAGCATCTCAAGGGACAAGTTTAGAGATCTTAGGTATTTACCACGATATCCTTTGAAGAAGTATCATTCAGCTGCGCTGAAGCTCTTTCTCTGGTCAACTGCAAATTCTCTAACAAAGCCTTCTAGCACACTTGTAAGCCAGAAGTCCACTGCTCTTGTAATGGGATTGTCGAGGTTCTGCACGGTCTGAATCAGCTCTGGTGTCCAGACAATGTTTCTTTTCTTCTTGAATATGTTCTCATCCTTCAAATTTGATAACCAGTCGTAAAGCTCGTCTCCATAGGTTGCAAAGAATATCACGTGTATATCTGAACAAATATGTTTTTGCAACCAGTTCTCTGTGTTCAGTCTAGGACTCCTATTTTATTTCTTGGCAAACTCTCTTAAGTTTGAATCTAGCCACTAGTGAAACTCTTCTCTGGTAGGATGCCAACAGAACATTAACGTCCAATCATTCAAACTGGCAACAGAACCATTTTTTGATTGCATGGGAAGACCCGAGTTTACTATAATCAACCAACAACACCCCTAGCTCACTGGCCCTTTCAGCGATAGACCACAAAACGGCCTGAAGTCTCACCTGAAGTGACTCTAATGGGTTGGCCAAGGACTCAAGTGTCTTGGACCAGGTTCCATGGAAATCCTACTTGTGACTCCCAGCTCTTCTAGCTGTGAGGTATCTCCCTTCGCGCACCGCGCAAGCTTCTGCTCACTATGCGCGGCCTTTCCTCCACTCGTGGCTCTTCTAGCCGCGACATCCTACCCTTGTGCACATCACGTGGACTCTTTCCCTTTCGCATGACTTTCTCTTACCTGCACTATCTCCAAACTTACCACATTGCCACACACCGTGTGACACGTAGCTTCTGCCCTACGCTAAGTCCTCAACCTACGGTATCACGCACCACAACTCCTCTGCCAGTGTGGTATCTCCTTCTTGTGATATCCTCCTCCCACGGCTCAGTGCACTTAGTGGTGCTCATGTCGACGTGCAAGACTCAACAACCAAGATCGCTTACTATGATTAATTAACTATCTACGGTAAGCTTAAATAGGTCTGCATACAACGTGCCAAGGATTTCAACTTATGTTTATCTTCTTATGGTGCTGGAACTGCATAACTCATTCATACATTAACTGTAAACAAAATACAAGCATAACCGATAGATGCAGCAAATAAACACAATATGCAAATCAATCACATAACACTGGGTTTAATGTGGTTCGCCCCCAGGATGGGAGTTACGTCCACAGAACTGTGCTTCTCTATTATAGCTCGGGGAAGGCGTAACACAGTTCTGCTGCACCTCATATGTAGCTCAAGATCTCTTCTCTTAGATCTTTCTTTTCTACCTCTATATTGTCACTCTTACTATATGCTCTTCCCTCTCAGTCGACCCTTGCGGATCGTTACATACATGCTCTATAAGCCGGCTACTGGTTACAGTAAGATTGCTACAGCTAGAACCAGAACCAGAGCTCGGCTTTTACAACAGTCTAACTTATCCTTCTTGTCTATCTCAATCACGACTGTCTAACTATCTACCCAACCCAACCAACTAACTTTTTTCAATACAAAATTATATATATATATATAAGAAGCCCAAAGGTCTTGCTTTTATAACACTGTGGGCCTGTCCCAACAGTAACCCAAAAATCCTAACTAGTGACAGTCAGTCCTCTCTATCCTTGAGGTAGCCGCTTCCCATCACACCACAGCTCTCTGCAGTCTTCCATGCTTCCCGGCACTGATCATGGGTACTATGCACCACTTCACTCTTTTGTCCTTTGTCTTCAATGCTTGAGCCTCGTTGCTCCTTCTTCTTTATGAGGGTCGCTGAGCCCTCCTGTCTTCCGCCGTTGCCTTCAATGCAGTGGGTGAGCTCTCCCTTCTCGGCCGCTTGGGTACCATTTCCCTTCTTGACTTTTCTATCTCAAAATTCATGGTTTCCGGATCTGCTCTACAGCTGGAAACGTGCTACGACGTCGTAGCCTTGTCTTATCTTCTTTCCACCAAAACTTGTCTTTCCGCTAAACTAGCAGCTTCTTCTGTAGCTGTGGGACCCTACTCCAACTGGCTTGTATGGGTATCAGGGTTGGGGCATATGAGACTTATGAGGACATTCTGTAGAATACTCAATGTCACATAATATTAACCCCAGATTTCTTTGGGATGGTATTGGGGATGAAACATGGGAGAAGGGGTTTGTTTATATTCCTTTAGAAAAGTCTTTGTATAATTTATCTTTGGGGGGGAAGCAAGAGGTGGATTTGGAGTGCCCAGTGCATGATGGTCATCATAGTGGTGTGGTGGGGGAAGATACTTTATTAATGGGTTCCAAGGAGGGGGGAGATTCAGCCTTGAGGCATGATAATCTCATTATGGTGGGTGTTTTGGGGGATGTGGCTCCCCCTTTATCCTTCTATGAAGTTGTGAAGAAAGTTGCTCTTCCCACATATGTGGGTAATATTAAAAAAGATAACATGAAAATTAAGCCTGATGGGTCCTTTGTGGAAGGAGAAGTTAAGGAGGGGAGGCTTGTACGGGGTCCCAAAATTAAAAAAAAATAAATAAAAATTAAAAAAAGGACAGACCAAGTGAACAAAGGTCTATCTATGGATCTCTCCTCACTGAAGAATAGGAGTGTGCATAAATGGATTTCTAAATTGATTATGAGAGACTAGATGGGGTTAATAATTGGACACCTATATCTACCAATATCAACACCTTCAAAGAAAATAAATACCTAGCAAGGGATAAAAATGAAAATTATATCCTTAAATATAGTGGAGTGGGGTTACACTCCAAAAATATATCCCTAATAAGGTTCTTCATCAAACATTTACCAAATATCATTTTTTTGCAAAATACCATGGTTTATGGAGAAAAGGATTGGTCCTTTTTTGCTGAATTTTAAAGGATTTGGAGATGGCTATTATTGATCCTATAGGACAATACAGATGGCTATTGATGTCCCAGAACCCCCATGTGGGATTTTTTACTCCATATCCAATTGTGGTTGGCATACTCCTTAAGGGACAGTTCACGGGTTTTGACATGGAGTTGAAATTATCAAATTGCTATGCTCCTTTTGTAGATAAGGAATTTTTCAGAATTAGGTTAATAACGATGAGGTATTTTTGTTACGTTCTCTTATTATTGGGGGAGATATTAATCTCAACTTGAGGGTGACAGAGATTTAGGGTAAGAAGGCAAGGTTGGATCCTCTCGGGGATTATTTTAAGAATTTTTTTCCATCCATGAACCTTGTGCCATATTGGCCAATCATTGGCCTAGCCTACATGGAGGAACAATAGACATGGGGATGAGGCTATCTCAAAAAGGATCGATCATTTTTTTATTGTTGTTCCTCTAATTGAGTCAATGGAAAGATACATCACATGGGTGGAATATGACTCCTTCTCTAAGCAGTCCCTTATTGTTTTGGAATTGGATCTTGTTAGGAAAAAAGGATTCTATCCTTTTAATTTCAACCACTCATTGTTGCAAGTATAGGAGTTTAAAGACCTAGTTAGAGTAGAATGGTAGTCATATGAACAACTTGACCAAGGATCAACTGTGATTTGTTTAGTTTAGAAACTTATAATACTTAAGAAGGAGGTTTTGGAATGGGAACATGCTCGCATAAAAGGGATGCAAAAGGATATGGAACCTGCTAGGTGTGATATAAAATAATTATAGGATGTATACAAAAGTGATAGTCCCCCACCCACAGGTTCAAAAATTACTTGGAAAAAATTGAACCCAAAAGGATGGAGATATTATTGATGGAGGAAGAAACATGGAGGTTAAAATGTTGGGCCATTTGGTTGGAACAAGGTGACCAAAATACAAACGTTTTCCACCAGTATGCTAATGATAGGAGAGTGTAGAACTCTATATGGGAAATAAAAAAAAGGATGTAACTACTATTCGATATCTGCAATGGATTGAAGAGGAAGCAGTTAAAAATGTCCATTATCTTTATTCAGATAAGGGGGGCACTTCAATTATTGATCAAATGGATACCATACAAAAGTTTCCTCAGTTTTTCACTGATCAGGATGGATCATTGGAAAACCTACCAATCACCCTTAAGGAGATTGAGAAAGTATTAAAAGGATTATTTAAATCAAATAGCATTGGACTGGATGGATGGACTGTGGAGTTATTTATAGAATTTTTTGACATTATGGGACAGGATATATAGTTGGTTGTGGAGGAATCAAGATCAATGGGTAATATTTATGAAGGGCTAAACCAGGGTATTTTTAGGGTTTAAATTTCACCAATTAGCTATTTTTTGTTTTTTTGAAAAAAATAAATTCCCTATTTGATCATTTCTAGTGTCTAATATCACCTATATTTACATAAAAAATGTTTTTTTATCATACTATTCACCAAAATTTACACATTTCAGTGTTAATTTTATGTTTCATATTTAATATTGGCATACCTATCTATAAACATGTTTTTTTCAATCCAAAACAATCGCCTAGAATACTATACTTAAGTATAATATTAGAATCCTTAAAAAATACCCTGGGATAAACTCTACGTGTATTTCCCTTATTCCAAAAGTAAACAACCCATGATGTACCGATGAGTTCGAGCCTATTTGTATATGCAATTTAATATATAATGTTATCTCAAAAATCATTTCAAAAATAATATATTGTGTTTGATCTAAAGATGTATCCAGAGAATAGTTTTGGTTCTTGGATAATAGACAAATCTAGGATGTGGTTGGGGTTGTGCAGGAGACCTTCCACAACATTAAAACTAAGAACAGGCATGTGATGGTTCTTAAGTTGGATCTTGTAAAGGCATACAATCAGGTGAATTGAGGTCTTCTCATATTGATTCTTTTACATACTGGCTTGGATATGGCCTCTACAAACTAGATCATTGTCATAACCCAAAAATTTCGAAAAATTTAAAATTTTTAAAATAGCATATAATCTTATTAAATGCAGACATTAACTGTTGGATTATTTTATGTTAATAAAATTGTACTAAAGGATCTTTTGATTGTACTTAACTTTTAAAGAGGATTTCTTTTCCGTTACTGATTGTTTTTTTGTTTGCAACACAAGGTGGTTTGTCGTGAAGGACTGGGCTTACTTAGCTTTCGAGCTAATGCAGCGATTTTCCTCTATCACAGGTAAGCAGGTAAGATGTACGGGTCACAGTTAACAAGTCTCAGAAGTTTACAATATCAAATACTGTATAAACTTATTTAGTGAAAGTACAACAAACTAGACAAATTCACCATGCTTCTTAAGGTAAAACTATTGCTTAGTTTCTTTTGAGATCCACTACTAGAAAAATGAAGTTCTATACATAAAGATGGTATTTAACTTTTCTATACAGAAAATGAATTAGAGCTTAACCAGTTTACAAATTATGGAACCATTAAATGTTCATACTGCATGTGAAAGTGAGAAAGTAATAATGACTTCTTTATTAAGAGCTAACATAATAGAAAATTACAACATCAAAGGTCTAGTTCTATTATTCATCGTTTCTATAGTATGTCGTGTTTAAAATTCCTCAAATTCAGATTTGCTACTGTAGATGCAAATGACAAGATATTACCATATCGATCTAAAAGAATTACTCTCTTGAACGGTTCACATAAACAAGTCTAATGTTGAAGTTAAGACTTCCCTTGATAATTTTTAAGGGTTTGCAATATTTGGAAAAAAATACTCTATTTTTCAAATTAGACTTTTGGGAAAGAAATCAAATTACCTTTAGGATCAGTCCTAAACTTATCATAGTCAACCCCCTTGTAAATTATTGAAGATTATACTATCAACGAGAAGGTTATATATATATATCATAGTTGCTTTTCACATCCTTACTTATAGAAGATTATACAATTTCCTTTGAGCTTGGAAAGTGATAAAGTCTAATTGTCACTATGAAGATTTTAAGACGAAATAAAGAAAAGGTTATCAATCTATTCATAAGTATCCAAGTTATGAACTAGATTAAACCAAATCAAATTTATGAATAACATAATCAACATATCATTAATTATATACTCTTAAAGAATAGTTATGTCTCTTACCTTCATTTGAAGTTCCAAATAAATGGCATTGTAGTTGTGGGTTAAAACAACTAAACCATAACCATGATCTAATACTTTATAACTCCTTGAAACTTAAACTAACCTCTATGCTTATGTAAACGAGGCTATATAACAAACAATATATAATATGCAAGGTTTATAAACATTAGACTAATGTTGTGTGGTTGATAATATAATGTAGGTGATACTAAGGTATAAAACTCCTTATGGAACCTCCAAGCGATGGTTTGGTTGTGATAACAATCATAGGTCGTGGACTTTGGAAAATGATAACCATTGCATGCAATTTATCAAAGTATTACGTGGTCACGTAGTAGCCATGCATTGGCGCTATATAATTGTTGACTTAACCCTACTTCGCCATTCCTCCGTTGCCCTCGGGCCTTTGGCCTCTCTGCAAACCCTTCTGGACCATGTTACTGTTGTGTTGTCCACCATTTGGCCTCCTACTGCTTCAGCTCCTCGTGAGCTCTGATACTGCATTGTGAGGGTGATTGGAGTGTTTATATACTTGCTGCTTGCCTCTGCAATACTGCCGTTGTTTGGCTTGGCTCGGTTCGGTGACAGTCCTACCTTTCTCTGTTCCCACGAGAGTGATTACTCCTTCAATATAGCACGGCTTGTGCTACCTACTGGCTGTGTGATAGTTGTTAGAAAGAACGTTGCAGCTGTAGGGTTTTACCCTGTCCATCGATTCGCTGGGGTTTCCTTTTTGCTGATAGAGGTTGAGAGAGTTAACATCATTCCTTCACCATCGATTAGCAGGTTCCTTATTCAGGATGGCCATGGCATTGTTGCATAGGGGTTATCAACAGATAAGGTAACCAATACCTCGTTTTCTTTAATGTTACAGCAAAATATAAAAGTTAATATATTTCTTTTGCACTTAAACAATCGCTTAACAGTCGGCTGTGGAATGGTTTTCTTTTGCAGGTGATTCTGCTACTCTTCTTTGCTTACAAGGGTGAAAGGGTTATGGCATTACGGCCATGGTAAGCCTTGGTCTCTCCACGGCTTGTCAACTTTGTGTGAAACCTTAAGAGATTGCGTTGGGTTGGGAGATGCAGCCCTTGTTGATCTCCATGGATTTTGGGTTGTTTGTTTTTAATGTTTAACGTTGTGGGTAAAAACCCTAGCTCTTATACAGAGCTCTCCGGCTATGGTCATGAGTGTAAGACCTCGCTACGGTCATGAGTGTAAGACCTCGTTTGTAATTATTGTTGGGTTTATAAAATTAAACAGGCTGTAGGACTTTGTGTTTATTTTGTTACTACCGTTGTTATTATATAAAACAGAGATACAGGTGTTATTCTTGTATTATTTTGAAAAGAAAGGGTTTTACCCTCAGTTATTATGAAAGTTGGAAAAACTGTTTCCTTCTCTTGCATTTCTCTTTAATTACAGTATTGGAAAGATTTAAATGCTTACTTTGTTTTAATTAATAACCCGGCTATGAGAAAAATACTGTTAGTTCTTCCAGCTGTTAATTTATTTGAGTAAATTAAGTTTTTACTAGGTTTAACCCTAGTTGTCAGGGAAGAAATAACCCCGTCCTATTTCTTTTTAAAGTTATAGTTAAATTTAAAAATACTTATATAGAATAATAAGGCTATTGTTATGATTATAAGATATAGTTAAGCTTTGGTAGAAAGCATTCTATACTTCTGTTGTTTTCTTCTTGTAAAAAGGATACATAGAAATTGTTAACCGCTAAGGTGTGTTGTTATCCGATTTATGATTTATCTTCTTCTTCTAATAAGAAGTTATAATTTATGTATTGTTATACTCTGTTAATAAAGTAGGATTTTATGTATATTTTTATTTATTTGTTTAACTTCATACTGTCATCAAATTTTTTTTTTTACTTATAAATCAGATAATAAAGTAGTTCTGAAATACAGTGTGAAATATTTCTAAGTTTTTACTTACAGTATGCAAAAATACTCTCTATGTTAATAATATCATTATTCTTGTAATGCATACTAAATTACTGTAAACTATCTAATTTAACTCATAGTACTTAATGTAGTTTCTAGATTACCATTCTCAGTTTTATTCTGTAAATAACTTGAAAACAGTACTTATTATTTGTTCCTTGCATAAATTTTACCATACTATTGTGTTTTGTCTTAATTAATTTATTTTCTTAATTAAACTGTTTAGGTGTATATATATATATATATATATATAGTAATATAAATAACTCGTTCGGAGTTTATCTTGTAAGTTTAGACAATAACATTCGTCCAGATTCTATAAAGAAAGAAGAATACAACTCTGAAAACTAATTCGAACTTAGTGTTATAAATAAAGAAATAATTTCATCACAAAACATTCATAAAGTCTATACCCGAATGGTTTAATGATAATACCAAATCCCTGTATTACTATTATGATGTTTAGTTTATTATATACATTTAGCATGAAATTATTTTAATGCAGAGTAAAGACTGTATAGTAACATAGTATTAAATCTAACCTGTTATCTACTAGCTATTCATTATACTTGAAATACTTAAAACATGTGCACTACCAGAAAACAATTTTTAAAACTATAAGAAATTAACTTATGGATTTATGAAACACTTGTAGTTACTGAAAGTAAAACAGGAAACTCGGTTCAGAAGGATACTACTTTAAAATACCGAGATACTATGCTGGAGTATGGTCTGGTGATTCCAAATGTGGAAAAACACAGTAATTCTTTATCTCAGCAACAGATTTAACTACTAATATTCTGAGATACTAACTTTATTGAACTAACTAACTCCTCAAACATATAAAATAAACATAACATACGTCCATTCATATCAGTAAACAATAAAGGAATAAGTGACAGAACCTGTTTAAGTTGTGGACAACAACAACAATGGGAGGCCGTTCCTCCCTACCAACTTCTGGAGAGTGCTCAGACAGCGACTTCTCAGGACCCCCAACCTTGCTCTGGTCTCCTTGGTTGGAACTAGGTGCAGCAAAGTCAGATACCACTCTTCAAACTCAGTTTTAACTCAGAACTATCAGTCAGTTCTCTCAGCCCAAAAGCTGTAATGAAATCAAGTTACTGTAGCAATCCTCCTAAAAGAACTTCCTTACTGTTTTTCCCTCTTTCCTCAATGAAATTCTTGAATAACATTCACCTGAATGAATTCTCTCTGGAATAAAATTTGAGCAGCCTCAGCTCTCTTCATTGAGTACTTTTAAAAGATTTCCTAGGTCTTTTTGGGTTAACTGTCATTTAATGAGCCACCTGCAACTTAGGAAGTGTTTGAGGATGATGCCACTTGTCTTTTTCCTTTCCACCTAGTTCCATCCACCAGTTTGACCAGTAACCTCTTTTAACAGCTCTCCCATGCTGTTGTCTCCATAATTTATTTATTAATAATAAAATATTCTAAATTACACTCCATTACTATTGACTCTGCTAAGTCATCAATCCCTACTTAGGATTAAGTTTAACATAATGTCTCAGAAATATAATAAAACAATTTACATAATTTTACAAAATTGGGGTATGTGACATACACACCCCCTTAAAATGTAACATCGTCCTCGATGTTACTTATTCCTCATCCTCTACAACCTCCTGGAACAGATTCGAGTATGCTTCCCGCATCTTACTTTCCAGTTCCTAGGTAGCTTCTTCAGGACTAAGGTGCTTCCATTGCACCTTCAGCTGTCCAATTGTGCGTTTCCGTAGAGTAATTTCCCTCCTCCCGAGGATACAGTCCGGTTCCACCAGAACTTCCCCTTCTAGTTCTACATGTACAACGTTCCAATCAATCACATGAGTAGCATCATGAACATATTTTTTCAGAACATAAATATGAAAAACATTGTGCACTTTTAAGTTAGGTGGTAACGCTAACTGATATGCAACTTGACCAATTCTAGATAATATTTCAAACGGACCACAGTAACATGGCGCTAATTTTGCACGACTCCCTAGTCTTAGGGAGCTCTTCTTTGGTCTTACATTTATGAAAACATGCTCACCCACCTGGAACTCTTTAGAATTTCTTTTCAAATCTGCTTGGATTTTTTTCCGATCCTGGGCAATCTTCAAATTCTCCTGCACTTGTTTCACAATCTGTTCCATTTCTTTTAATAATTCAGGTCCTAACACTAATCTATCTACTGGATTATTTCAGGAGATAGGAGTGTTACATTTACGCCCATACAGAATTTCAAAAGGACTGAACTTAGCTGATGATTGATAGTTGTTATTGTATGCGAATTCTGCTAAATGCAAGTAATCCTCCCACTTACATGGCTGATCCTTAACATACATTCTTAACAGATCTTCCTACACCTGATTCACTTTTTCTGTCTATCCATCTATCTGAGGATGGAAAGAGGTGCTGAAATTCAGTGTTGTGTTTAATCCTTTAAACAAGGATTTCCAGAAATTCCCTGTGAATTTAGGATCCCTGTCTGAAATAATAACTTTCGGTACACCATGTAGCCAAAAAATATGCTTTAAGAAAATGTCTGCTATATTTGCAGCCTTGTAAGTGCTTTTAATAGGAATAAAATGTGCTGCTTTACTTAATTTATCCACTACCACCATAATTGAATCATTCTGATTTTGATTTCTGGGTAATCCAATAATGAAATCTAAGCTAATTATTTCCCATTTCCAACTAGGAATAGGCAAAGGTTGCAGTAACCCAGCTAGATGTTGATTTTTTGTTTTCACTTGTTGACAGTCCAAACATCTAACTATATACTCAGCTACTTCAGATTTCATATTAGGCCAGAAATAATTTTTTCTCAACACTTTGACAGTCTTCTGGTAGCCTGGATGCCCAGAGTAAGGAGTTTTATGAACTTCATCCAGAATCAGCAATTTAACCTTAGGCACATTAGGCACATACAGTCTGTCGTTAAACAATAAAAATCCATCTTTATTTATACTATAACCCTTTATTAAACTTTTTGTAGGTTCTTCTTTAGCTGTAGCTTGTAATTTTTGATAAATTTCATCCTATTTTATCCCTTCAATCAGCTGTTCATTTAAATCATAAACATAAGTACTGATTGCTGATGTAAAATTCAGCTTTGCATTTCTGCTCAAAGCATCAGCCACCTTATTTTCTTTTCCTTTTATGTGCTGAATTTCAAAACCGTATTCACTTAGAAAGGCCAACCATCTTGCTTGTCTTGCATTTAATTTAGGTTGGTCTAAAAGGTATTTTAGACCCTTATTATCAGTCATTAAAGTAAACTTTCTTTCTACTAAGTGGTGTCGCCACATTTTTAAGGCATGAATTACAGCAGCAAGTTCTAAATCATAAGTAGCATAATTCTTTTCATGGATCTTTAATTTTCTGGACTCATAAGCAATGACATGCCCATCCTGAGTCAACACTCCGCCTAGACCGTCATTACAAGCATCGGTGCAAACCACGAAATCCCTATTGGGATCCGCTATTCTTAGAATAAGCGTAGTTGTTAATAAATTTTTTAATCTTTCAAAGATTTCTTCACATTTTAAGTTCCAATCAAATTTATTGCCTTTCTTTTGGGTTGGCTATTTTTGAAAAGCCTTCAATGAATCTCCGATAATATCCAGTAATTCCCATGAAGGACCTAACATTTGTTACGTCTTTTGGTACTAGCCAATCTTCGATTGCCTGGATATTTTCAGGATCAACTGAAATCCCTTCCTTAGTCACCACATGACCTAAGTACTAGATTGCATCCCTGAAGAAATCACACTTACTGAACTTTGCAAAGAGTCGTTGCTCTCGCAGTTCTTGTAAGACTATCCATAAATGTTCCTTATGTTCCTCCTTATTTTTAGAATAGATTAAGATGTCATCGATGAATACAACAACAAATTTATCTAAGTAATTATGCATTATGTTATTCATTAGACACATAAAGACGGCTGGGGCGTTAGTAAGCCCAAGTGGCATTACGACAAATTCGTAATGTCCATACCTTGTTCTGAAAGCTGTCTTGAATATGTCCTCTTCTTTGATTCTCACCTGATGATAGCCTGATCTCAGGTCTATCTTAGAGAACACCGTAGCTCCACGCAGTTGATCAAATAGATCATCTATGTGGGGAAACGGATATCTATTTTTAATTGTCATTTTATTTAGTTGGCGGTAATCTATGCAAAGTCGCATAGTTCCGTCTTTCTTTTTAACAAAGATTACTGGTGCTCCCCAAGGGGACACACTGGGTCGAATATACTTCTTATCTATTAGTTCTTTTAACTGTGATTTTAATTCATTAAGTTCCAGAATATTCATACGATACGGAGCTTTCGAGCTAGGTATAGCAACTGGTACCAGCTCAATTGTGAAATCCAGTTTCCTCCTAGGAGGTAATTCTAGAATTTCCTCCGGAAAAACATCAGTAAATTCGTTTAACACGGGAATATCCTCTATTTTTATTTTATCTTTTTCAGATTTACTCGCCTCATCTATAATAGTTACAGCATAGGATTTACACCCTTTCCTGACTGCTCTTTTGAGTTGTAAAGCAGAGATCTGCCTAATTACAGTTTTCCTAGGAACACCCTTAACTGTTACTGGTGATCCATTATTATTTACACATGTAAATGGTTTATCAAAACAGTTTAAAACTACCCTTTGTTGTTCTAACCAGTCCATACCAATAAGTATGTCATACGAGCCAAGTGGCAGAACATTTAATTTAATAGTAGTTTTAAAATCATTCATATCTAAAGCACATTCCTTAACATAACAATTTACCTTCCTTTTTGCCCCTGTGGCTAGTTGAACTAGCCAGGAGTTATCAAACTTTTCAACAGTCAGATTACACTTTTCCACTATCTGCGGTGAAATATAACTAAGACTTGCACCTGGATCTATTAGAATAATTACAGGGGTTTTTTTAACCATACCTTCTACTTCCACCATGGAAGTTTGATAATCAACTTGGCGGTTCTCCAACGCTGCATTGATTCGGGGCATAGTCCTTGCAAAGTCTCCAACAGTCATTTCATCTTGTATAGTATGAATATTGCTGTTTGGCTTCTTCCAATTAGGGCAAACTGAAGCATAGTGTGGGCCATTGCACTCCCAACACTTAACAGGCTCCTTTCTTTCGAAGTTCTTAGTGAAATTTCCATGATTGTTAGAAGCCTCCTTGCCGCCCTTGAAGTTATTGGAATTATTCGAAGCACCATTTTTGCTTCCCTGGAAGTTCTTACCATTAGAATGGTTTCTGTTCTTGTTATTCCTGAAATTTTTCTGGGGTACAAACTCCTTTTTCTTGAATTCAGGCTGATTACTGTTCTTTTTAGCCTTCCAGTTGGCTATTTCTTCCTTCTTTTTGTTCTGTTCAAAATAGAAATTTTCCTTCTGCATAGCTTCTTCCAGAGTTTTGGGGTTATCATATTCGATTCTGTCCTTTATATGATATGGCAGATAGTTGAGGAACCGCTGTACTTTCGGTTTCTCATCAACTAAATACGACACATACCTTAACAGACTTAAGAAATTATTGTTTAAGTCCTTCATAGTCATGGATCCTATATTTAACTCATAAAATTCCTTGGCCCCTTCTTCATAGTATTGTTCAGACAAAAACTTCTTCTTGAAGTACCTTTTAAAGGTACTCCAATTGACCTCTTTTTCTTTGATCCCCTTGACCCTTTTCAAATATTGCCACCATATATCTGCCTTTCTAGAAAGGTTATAGATGGTCATTCTCGACTTCAGCTGATTTGAATAATTATATATCTGAAAGTATTTTCTCATCCCGGATAACCAGGATTCTGCCTCTTCTCCTTTTTCAATTTCTCCATTGAAAGTTGGGGGTTTTATTTTCTTGAACTCCCCAGAAATCTCTTCATAAGGCCTGTACTTATTCTTTCTTTTATACAACTCAACCTCACTACTATCACTAGTAGTGTAATAGCTCTGTTGTTCCTTACTTCCTTCAGATGATGAACTTCTATCAGGTTTAGCTAGTTTCATCTTTTTGGACCCTTTTTTATGGCTAGCTTCTTCAGATTCAGACCTTCTGTTTCTCCCTTCAGTCTGAAATTTTTCTATCAAAATTTAATTTAACTCCTCTTGAGTCTTCAGAATTCGTTCATTGTCTTTCTTGACTGATTCTATTTCAGTCTTTAAATTTTTTATAGTCCGCATCAGCTCTGAGGAGGGATCAGTTTCTTCCTCGATCATAGGTTCTCTAGACATCTGTCTTGTCTCAGTGTTTGGAGATTTCTCCTCAGCATATTCTCCTAGCTTCTCCATGCCTGCATGTTAGATTTAGAAAAAAGAAATTTTTTTCCTTTCACATAAAACAAAATACAGGTTAGTATATTATTTTTACTGTTCCGCGGAAACTAATTGGGCCACATCAAGGCCTAGTGTTTGAACCACGCTCTGATACCACATGTCATAACCCAAAAATTTCGAAAAATTTAAAATTTTTAAAATAACATATAATCTTATTAAATGTAGACATTAACTGTTGGATTATTTTATGTTACTAGAATTGTACTGAAGGATCTTTTGATTGTACTTAACTTTTAAAGAGGATTTCTTTTCCATTACTGATTTTTTTTTTCTGTTTGCAATACAAGGTGGTTTGTCGTGAAGGACTGGGCTTACTTAGCTTTTGAGCTAATCCAGCGATTTTCCTCTATTACAGGTAAACAGGTAAGATGTACGGGTCGCAATTAACAAGTCTCGAAAGTTTACAATATCAAATACTATATAAACTTATTTAGTGAAAGTACAACAAACTAGACAGATTCACCATGCTTCTTAAGGTAAAAATCTTGCTTAGTTTCTTTTGAGATCCACTACTAGAAAAATGAAGTTCTATACATAAAGATGGTATTTAACTTTTCTATACAGAAAATGAATTAGAGCTTAACCAGTCTACAAAGTATGGAACCATTAAATGTTCATACTGCAGGTGAAAGTGAGAAAGTAATAATGACTTCTTTATTAACAGCTAACATAATAGAAAATTACAACATCAAAGGTCTACTTCTATTATTCATCGCTTCTGTAGTATGCCATGTTTAAAAATCCTCAAATTCATATTTGCTACTATAGATGCAAATGACAAGATATTACCATATCGATCTAAAAGAATTACTCTCTTGAACAGCTCACATAAACAAGTCTAATGTTGAAGTTAAGTCTTCCCTTGATAATTTTTAAGGGTTTGCAATATTTGGAAAAAAATACTCTATTTTTCAAATTCGACTTTTGGGAAAGAAACCAAATTACCTTTAGGATCAGTCCTAAACTTATCATAGTCAACCCCCTTGTAAATTATTGAAGATTATACTATCAATGAGAAGGTTATATATATATCATAGTTGCTTTTCACATCCTTACTTATAGAAGATTATGCAATTTCCTTTGAGCTTGGAAAGTGATAAAGTCTAATTGTCACTATGAAGATTTTAAGACGAAATAAAGAAAAGGTTATCAATCTATTCATAAGTATCCAAGTTATGAACTAGAGTAAACCAAATCAAATTTATGAATAACATAATCAACATATCATTAATTATATACTCTTAAAGAATAGTTATGTCTCTTACCTTCATTTGAAGTTCCAAATAAATGGCATTGTAGTTGTGGGTTAAAACAACTAAACCATAACCATGATCTAATACTTTATAACTCCTTGAAACTTAAACTAACCTCTATGCTTATGTAAACGAGGCTATATAACAAACAATATATAATATGCAAGGTTTATAAACATTAGACTAATGTTACATGGTTGATAATATAATGTAGGTGATACTAAGGTATAAAACTCCTTATGGAACCTCCAAGCGATGATTTGGTTGTGATAACAATCATAGGTCGTGGACTTTGGAAAATGATAACCATTGCATGCAATTTATCAAAGTACTACGTGGTTGCGTAGTAGCCATGCATTGGCGCTATATAATTGTTGACTTAACCCTACTTCGCCATTCCTCCTTTGCTCTCGGGCCTTTGGCCTCTCTGCAAACCCTTCTGGACCATGTTACTGTTGTGTTGTCCGCCATTTGGCCGCCTGCTGCTTCAGCTCCTCGTGAGCTCTGATACTGCATTGTGAGGGTGATTGGAGTGTTTATATACTTGCTGCTTGCCTCTGCAATACCGCCGTTGTTTGTCTTAGCTCGGTTCGATGACAGTCCTACCTTTCTCTGTTCCCACGAGAGTGATTACTCCTTCAATATAGCACGGCTTGTGCTACCTACTGGCTGTGTGATAGTTGTTAGAAAGAACGTTGCAGCTGTAGGGTTTTACCCTCTCCATCGATTCTCTGGGGTTTCCTTTTTGCTGATAGAGGTTGAGAGAGTTAACACCATTCCTTTTCCATCGATTAGCAGGTTCCTTATTCAGGTGGGCCATGGCATTGTTGCATAGGGGTTATCAATAGATAAGGTAACCAATACCTCGTTTTCTTTAATGTTGTAGCAAAACATAAAACTTAATATATTTATTTTGCACTTAAACAATCGCTTAACAGTCGGCTGTGGAATTGTTTTCTTTTGCAGGTGATTCTGCAACTCTTCTTTGCTTACAAGGGAGAAAGGGTTACGGCATTACGGCCATGGTAAGCCTTGCTCTCTCCATGGCTTGTCAACTTTTTGTGAAACCTTAAGAGATTTCACTGGGTTGGTTGATGCAGCCCTTGTTGATCTCCATGGATTTTGGGTTGTTTGTTTTTAATGTTTAACATTGTGGGTAAAAACGCTAGCTCTTATACAGAGCTCTCCAGCTATGGCCGTGAGTGTAAAACCTCGTTTGTAATTATTGTTGGGTTTATAAAATTAAACAGGCTGTAGGCCTTCGTGTTTATTTTGTTACTGCCGTGGTTATTAAATAAAACAGAGATACAGGTGTTATTCTTGTATTATTTTGAAAAGAAAGGGTTTTACTCTCAGTTATTATGAAAGTTGGAAAAACCGTTTCCTTCTCTTGCATTTCTCGTTAATTACAGTATTGGAAAGATTTAAATGCTTAGTTTGTTTTAATTAATAACCCGGCTATGAGAAAAATACTGGACCAGCTGTTAATTTATTTGAGTAAATTAAGTTTTTACTAGGTTTAACCCTAGTTGTCAGGGAAGAAATAACCTCGTCCTATTTCTTTTTAAAGTTATAGTTAAATGTAAAAATACTCATATAGAATAATAAGGCTATTTTGATGATTATAATATATAGTTAAGCTTCGGTATAAAGCATTCTATACTTCTGTTGTTTTCTTCTTGTAAAAAGGATACATAGAAACTGTTAACCACTAAGGTGTGTTGTTATCCGATTTATGATTTATCTTCTTCTTCTAATAAGAAGTTATAATTTATGTATTGTTATACTCTGTTAATAAAGTAGGATTTTATGTATATTTTTATTTATTTGTTTAACTTCGTACTGTCATTAAATTTTATTTTTTACTCATAAATCAGATAATAAAGTAGTTCTGAAATACAGTGTGAAATATTTCTAAGTTTTTACTTACAGTATGAAAAAATACTCTCTATGTTAATAATATCATTATTCTTGTAATGCATACTAAATTACTGTAAACTATCTAATTTAAATCATAGTACTTAATGTAGATTCTAGATTACCATTCTCAGTTTTATTCTGTAAATAACTTGAAAACAATACTTATTATTTGTTCCTTGCATAAATTTTACCATACTATTGTGTTTTGTCTTAATTAATTTATTTTCTTAATTAAACTCTTTAGTATATATATATATAGTAATATAAATAACTCGTTCGGAGTTTATCTTGTAAGTTCATACAATAACATTCGTCAATATTCTATAAAGAAAGAAGAATACAACTCTGAAAACTAATTCAAACTTAGTGTTAGAAATAAAGAAATAATTTCATCACAAAACATTCATAAAGTCTATACCCGAATGGTTTAATGATAATACCAAATCCCTGTATTACTATTATGATGTTTAGTTTATTATATATATTTAGCATGAAATTATTTTAATGCAGAGTAAAGACTGTATAGTAACACATTATTAAATCTAGCCTGTTATCTACTAGCTGTTCGTTATACTTGAAATACTTAAAACATGTGCACTACCAGAAAACAATTTTTAAAACTATAAGAAATTAACTTATGGATTTATGAAACACTTGTAGTTACTGAAAGTAAAACAGGAAACTCGGTTCAAAAGGATACTACTTCACAATACCAAGATACTGTGCTGGAGTACGGTCTGGTGATTCCAGATGTGAAAAAACACAGTAATTCTTTAACTCAGCAACAGATTTAACTACTAATATTCTGAGATACTAACTTTACTGAACTAACTAACTCTTCAGACATATAAAATAAACAGAACATACGTCCATTCATACTCAGTAAACAATAAAGGAATAAGTGACAGAACCTGTTTAAGTTGTGGACAACAACAATAATGGGAGGCCGTTCCTCCCTACCAACTCCTAGAGAGCGCTCAGACAGCGACTTCTCAGGACCCTTGAGCTTGCTCTGGTCTCCCTGGTTGGAACTAGGTGCAACAAAGTCAGATACCAGTCTTCAAACTCAGTATTAACTCAGAACTATCAGTCAGTTCTCTTAGCCCAAAAGCTGTAATGAAATCAAGTTACTGCAGCAATCCTCCTAAAACAACTTCCTTACTGTTTTTCCCTATTTCCTCAATGAAATTCCTGAATAACATTCACCTGAATGAATTCTCTCTGGAATAAAATCTGAGCAGCCTCAACTCTCTTCATTGAGTACTTTTAAAAGATTGCCTAGGTCTTTTTGGGTTAACTGTCATTTAATGAGCCACCTGCTCTGATTCCACTTTCTTGGGTAATCATGACCCCAAATATAGGGAAGTTGCCACCTACAACTTAGGAAGTGTTTGAGGATGCTTCCACTTGTCTTTTGCCTTTCCACCTAGTTCCATCCACCAGTTTGACCAGTAACCTCTTTTAACAGCTCTCCCATGCTGTTGTCTCCATAATTTATTTATTAATAATAAAATATTCTGAATTACACTCCATTACTATTGACTCTGCTGAGTCATCAATCCCTACTTAGGATTAAGTTTAACATAATGTCTCAGAAATATAATAAAACAATTTACATAATTTTACAAAATTGGGGTATGTGACAATCATGGCATTTGTGCAATCTTCCAACTATGTGGTTCTTATCAATGGGTCAACTACAAATTTCTTTACAGGTACAAGGGGATTGACATGCGTATTCCCATTCTCTCCCCTTCTATTTATACTTACCATTAAATGCCTAAGTAAGATGATTGAAGAAGCCACGGATAAGGGAGCTATAGTAGGTATCAGTATATCTACTATAACACATATATTGTTCATTGATGATGTAATGTTGTTAAAAAATGGCACACTGGATGAATGGAAAATATATAAGTGCATCCTAGAAAAATTTTGTAATGCCTCTAGAATGCTTATCAATTACAAGAAGTCTATTATTTTGTATCATGGGGTGGAAGAAAACATATTACAACAATTTAAATCTTTGTTTCCATATCGCTTCAAAGCCATTGAGGAAGGAACAAAATATTTTGGATATGCTTTGAATCCAAACAATTTCTATACAAAATATCGGTTTTGGTTAATAAAAATATTTGAGGTAAGGATCAACCATTGGTTTTTAAGATGGCTATCAATGGGAAGGAGACTGACCTTGATCAATTCAGTGTTGATAAATTTAGCTGTCTATTGGAAATCATTATGTAAGGTGCCAAAATCCATTCTATGGGCCATCATTCACGGGATTTTTAACTTTATATGGAAAGGCTCTAGAAACAAGATGAAATTTCATTTGCAGCTGTGGGATATCATTGCCTGGCTGTGAATTTTTGAGAAAAAAATGGAGAATCTTTAACTTTAAAACATTTATCAATCAATCACTAAACATATGAATCTTCGTAAATAAATCATCCAAATAAAGCATTCGTCCATAAGGGATGGGATATACCCTGGGAAAAACCTCACAATACATAGGATCATCCCAACAATTCTTTGAGTATGATAGATAGATTTGTATATAATGGTTTACAACACATACACAGATTGCTCAATAATAGATATCACCTCAGTAGTAGATAAGAGAGATCCAATACATAATAATAATAATAATCAACTATAATGAACTTTCCATGTGTGTAGCATATTAATAACAATCCAAAACACCTAGCATGAACAAACATATGCACCCTTCCTTTCATTATTAGTTTTTAATTGAATGTTGATTGACTTGCACTGAGTCTTTTAATCTTTAATTGAATGTATGACCATAAAGTTAGGAGGATAACTAAGTGTCTTTGGTGCTTCACAATTAGTTTAATACATGCTCAATTTCTATGATTATCTTTTGCATGGATCTTCTTAGTTAACTAAATGTTGATCACTTAGTTAACAAGCTAACTTAAGTGCAATCACTTAATTAACATGCTAACATGTTCATCACTTAATTCTTTGGCGAGCACTTTTTATTGATAGTTTTTGGAATAAAGTTTTATGTGATAAATACTTAAAAACCATGGGATTGAACAATGGATTTGTACACCTACAAAGCCTACAAAAGATGCTTCCAACATTTGGTGTGGCCTCACTCAAGCCTTTAATATTATGGGACAATGGTTAGCATGGATTCCTGGGAATGGGACTTCCATAAGAATTGGATTGGATCTGGTGGTGAAAGGCTCAAAAGGATTTGCATTGTCCTCTAAGCATGTGCAATATTTGCATGATAAGGGATATCACTCATTATATCAGGTGGCCAAAGATTCAAGCAATGGATGTATTGGTATAGAGTGGTTGGATTCGGTGGACCTTGGTCTATAGGAACCCAATAGTTAGGTATGGAAATATCATAGATGGGGGTTGTTGAGAGGAGGTATTGCATTGATACAGCAGCTAGACATACTTAATTGGACGTGCAACATGAGCACGGATGACATCACAGCAAAAAACACATACTCAAGTCCTTGGCAAGAATACCAGTTGTCCAATATATGGTGGCATAGATAAATATGTAGATGGAAACCCCCATTGAAATGCGGGATTTTCTTTTGGCTATCATTGCACCATAGAATCCTTACATGGGATAAACTTGTTAAAAGATGTTATGTTGGACCCGGGATTCATCCCTTATGCAATCAAGGTGAGGAAACAATTTCACATATCTTCATTGATTGTAGGTTTACTAAACTTGTATGGAAATTTCTACAACATTATACGTCCTTTGAAAATGTATGGATCGGTATTCACTGAATTCATGCAAGGATAATTGGATGATAAAAAAAAAGTTGCTGATAGAAATGCCAGTAATGGTTTGCTGGGAAATTTGGAGAACAAAAAATAAGCACATCTTTGAAAAAATTTCTCCTAATATACAGATTATTGGTAGATGAATTTGGGCGTCCCTTTTGAATAGACCATAACCGGATGAGAAAAGCAGAAACCCTCTTAGGAAAATTCATCCTACTCTTCCTCGAGACTGTTGTAGAGGGTTTTTCGATGGAGCTTCACAATGCGAAGCCTCAATAGGTGGGATGGGGGTAGTCATATGGATCAATGGCATTGGATGCTATAAAATAGATTTTATTTGTGGCCCTGGTACAAATACCAGATCTAAATTAATTTCCCTTTGGTTTCTCTTATATTGCTCTAACAGATTTGGAGTATTGGATATAAAAGTGTAAGGAGATTCTAAAGCAGACACAGATTGGATCAATGGAAATAATAGACTACAACTAATATCATTGAATTGTTGGATGTTGAAAATTAGAGAACTGATATGAACTTTTTCTATAATTGGATTTGAATGTATATACAAAGAATTCAACGAGGAGGTTGATTGGCAGTCTAAAAAATCTCTTGACTTACAGGAAGGGATGATATACCAACAAACTTTCTGCGAGGACAAGTTAGTTGAACGAGGATAGATAAAGATCTATTAGTGATTGGGATTCTTTTTTACCCAAAATAGATCTAGGCATATGATCAATCCATCAAATCTTTTTTATCTCATGCACAACTATAGCACGATGGATAATTTTGCAATATCCCTCTTTGACATGATTTTTGTACTATCACAGAACCAACGTTATTTTTTTGTTGGCTTAACCATTTTGTTTGCATGTTACAGGGATACCATCAAGGAAAATTTTAGGAGCAAAATTTATCCCATGGGCTATTTTTGGACGAGTTTTTCCAAAAAAAAGATCACCAATTTGCTTTTTTTCAAAGATGATTCGCCCAATTTACTTTTTTCACCCTATAAGTCTCCAAAATTGTCCAAAAACTATAGAAATCCCTTAGAAATTTGAATATTTTTTTTTTTTAATTTCCAGCCAGTTTATGATTGCAATTTTAAGAATTGGTAAGATTCACCAAGGTTTCTACACTTTGAGAAAACTATGGATCCTTAAAATTTTCCCAGGATACCATGAAAAAGATAACCCGAGTTTCAATAACTTGTTGAAGCAAATATATACCATGTAAACTTATAACTATAAATTTTATATATAACAAATAGATATTAATATTTTGGTTTTTATTTTCATGTATTAGAGGCATTTTTTACTTGCTACTTGTTGGTTGTGGATCTATATGGACTATGTGAAAACCATATTAGACAATACTTTCGAATATTTACTATCTTAGGGTTTATCCAAGATATTGTAATATTTACTATCTTAAGGTTTATCCCACAGGACCATTTCAGCAATTGTAATCTTTTATGGCCAGATGGATATATACTTTTCTAGCTTTTTAGTGTTTGAAAAAAAAATCCTATATTTATATGATGTAATAAAATATATAAATAATGTAAAAATAAATATTGCTGTGCTATATGATCTTTTGGTGTCCTGGAAGATGTAAATCAATGAATCGAAATATCACATACGGTGTGAATCAATATAATATTATTTGATTTCTCTCTTTGATATCTTGCAGAAAGCATCTTTTAATGTGTAAGACTTTTTTTTTAATGTCTATTTTACCTTTTGAAAAAAAAAACAATTTGAACGATGATGAGCTATTTTCCAATGAAGTATGATAAGTCATACGACAAATATAAAATTTTGTGGACCTTCTAATAAAGTATGACAAGTCATACGGCTGATATCAATTTTTTTGAACAAGAATCCTACTTTTCTCCTATCGTACCAACAGCCCTTAATAAAGATACACAATAAGTTTATCGTGTTGTGGCCCACTAATGTTGTGATTCTTTCCTATGCTTTTTGACATTATTATACCGGGCGAGATGCAGTGTATATTGTATTCGGTTCGCATTGAATAACATTTACTTTCATGGTCGACCATAATTTTTTATCGTTTTCAAATGTTTTACATTATACATTCAATTTTTTATTTTTTTTAATTGTTGCAAATTCATTTACTTATCATCTTATTGGGTAATGGAATTGAGGTTTTATTGGCCAATCGACAGCAAGATTCTTGGGAAAAAAAAAGCATTTTAATGCCTTTCAATACATGGTGTCTTTATGGCAACAAGATTCTTGGGAAAAAAAAAGCATTTTAATGCCTTTCAATACATGGTGTCTTTATGGCAACAAGATTCTTGGGAAAGAAAAAGGATTTTAATACATGGTGTCCTCATGCACTTGTTCCAATTAATTGGATATGCCCCCTGTGGGCACCTGCTACCACCACTTCAATGTAGAGCACTACTTCCAAACCGCCTTTCTTGCGCCTTCATGAACTGCCTTCCTCCTTTTTTGCACCACCTTGAATTCCCTTCTTGCACAGGATAAGTGCATCTCCTTTATCTTACAAAGTTTTAAGCTTTATAACTATTGCAGCCTTTCCTGTGCCTTCGTGAACTGCCTTCCTCCCTTCTTGCACAACCTTTAATAGTCTTCCTAAGTGCATCGCCTTTCCCTTACAAAGTTTTAAGATTTATAAACTATTCAATTAGTATGAATATCAATGTAAAGTGCAATGCCTTCCTCCCTTCCTACACCACCTTGAACCATCTTCCTGCACAGCTTTAGTGCATAGCCTTGCTCTTACGAAATTTTAAGTCTTACAAACCACTGCATCTGCGAAATAGTTTGGAGCTGGAGTTGATGGTGTCCTTATGCTCAATTTCTACCAACTGTAAATATCTAGTGGATATGAAATTAAAGAGGAGGTTGTTCTTAATGCTTCCAAATCAGACATGAAACATGAAACTAGTAATGTTATGGTCAATCTCCACTCCATGTAACTTTTTATAAATTTATGATAAAGAAATGTAATATGTACATAGCTTGATAAAATAAAATTGATCCATTATATGGACCAAATCTATACATATGCTTGACAATATTCATTTCATGAAACATCTTTTATGTACAATTATGAACTATTTCCTACATGCCAATTCCCTTACATGAATAGAATTGCACACATCTTAAAGATGGCACTTGTTTGTTACCGAGGCTTCCTTTGTACTATAAAAAAGGTATGCTACGTCTAAAGCTGGAGGGATGAGGCCTCGGGTTCAATTCACATCCATTGAAATTTCAATAGAGGTTGGGTTTCTTTTTGTGGTTGTGTGAGGAAATGAGAAAGATAAATCGCACATCCACGACTGGAAGTGTCTAATGTTTCCTGCTTTGTTGGATGACTTTATTACTTGATCCTGAACTATGGGATTCAAAATGGAATGGATGCTAGATGTGATCCGAAAACAAGATCTTTGCTACTCTATGACGTTAACATGAATTGCATAAAGAGCATGAATGAAGCTCACAAATCCATAAGAAGAGAACCAAATAGCATAGACAATATGCACATAAAGAAAGCAAGTTGATAACGGAGTTTGTCCAGGATGGACTACATCTCCGGGCCTGCTTCTCAATAGGAGGGCCGATCTATAATCTCAGCATAAGGAAAAATACATGGCAATGATACAATGATACCTTGGCTACAATGTTCAAGAATAGAACCGCTGCCCAAAGACACAACAAGACTGCTTCCAGCAACTCCGAAGCCTAAAGACGGTGTAAAACGAGTATAAACACTCGTACCTTCCTCCTATAGAGCTACGCAATCTCCCTTCTCTCCTTTAGCTACAAAGTCTCCACTCCAAAGCATGAGTGGGAAATGGAAAATGAATGGGTTTATATAGGTTGCATGGACTCCTCTCACATGATCCTCATTGTTTCTCAAGTTACAACATTTTTGCCTAAATAGGCATATGGTTACAACTCCATGTTTGGTTATCATGTGATTGGACTCTTTATTAACTAATAAACAAACATTTTTTAAAACATACCCTTTTAAGATGGCATATGGTTAAAACCATATACAAACCCACCTTTAAAACTTAAACCCAAAGTTTGTTAGGAAATATGGGCTGGTGCTCCAACCCACATATTTTAGGTGGCATATAATTCGTTTGCAAAACCCACTTTTGTAACCATTCCCAAACAATAACGTTTGTTTTTATCCCAATTTAAAAGCCATAACAAAGTTTTTAAAAGCACATGTTGTAAAAAGCCATAACTAAAGTTTGTTATGCCATAAGTGGTGGCGCTCCAACATTCATTAGGTGGCATAACGTGTATGTGGTGGCGCTCCATGTGAAATCCGTGTGCTAAGGCGCATTGAGTGGGGTGGCGTTGTAACAACGTTGAAAACCATAACCAAAGTTTTAAACAGCACGTGTTCCATGTGACCCCCCATGCGCTGGAACCTCTGTTTTGGGCTCTTGGTCATGTTCCGAATGCTGTATATGAAAGTGTATTGAAATTAGTAATGCAAAAAGCCGAAGATTATGAGAAAGAGGTGCTTGAAGGTTTGTTCGTTCGAATCTATCTGTCGTTTCCATAGGAAGGAGCAATTTTGAGTAATGATGAGGTTGATAGCGATCTTTTGAAAATCTGGGAAGGCCGCAGCCTAGATGTAGTTGAGGTACCTGCAGAAGGTCCCCCTATAGGTGATAGGATTCGTGGTAAATATCGTAAGACTAGCTATATGACAGCCCTAAAACCTACAAGTAAGCAGGAAAGGGAGCCTTTCATAGTAGCTGATACAGAAACTGTTATGCTCAATAAGGTTCAGTAGGTAACTTATATAAATTGGTACCAGGTTTATGAAATAACTTAGTTGCTTTGGGCACAGCTATTTGAATAGATACAATATTGACTAGAGACCCGCGGTAAGCCCAGAGTATAATTGGTAAACAGCAGGTTGAATATAGAACAGAGGTCTGCAGGGACTAGGTGTGATGAGGCCAGGTGTATTACCTTGATGTGCGGCATAATAAGTAAAAGAAATTCATTTGAGCAGGTGTATTATAGAACATATTCAATTTGGGCAGGTTGTGCGGTAGAACCAGGGGTCGGGGCTAGCCCCGGCCCCTTTTCGCGCCCATCTAAAACACTCTTTAATTTTAAATAAAGAACCTTAACACACATACCATCATATGTAGCCCAAGTGGTGAAGGCGGAGCGCTTATACAAGAGAGGTCAGAGGGTCAAACCCCGTGGAGGCTATAATTTTTGTATAAGACATATTGGCCAATCCTGTGCTACCACGTGGTAGCCTGGGATTGGTCCACCTCATGCCCAGTTGGTGTCCCACTCCATTGCCAAGTCATTGCCCATACTGCCATGTCACCATCCGTACGCCTAGTCACCATATGCTAGCTCGGATATGTACTGCCACATGTCACCTTGTGATTGGTCCGTACTACCACATGTCACCCTGTCAGTGGTGCCATGTGGCACCCCATTTTGCCAAATTTGCATGTTTCATCAATACAACAGAACGCGATAACTTTCTCATACGGAGTCCGTTTGAGGTGAAATGAACGCTGTTGGAATCGTCTCGACGAGCCCTTCGATATGGTGCTGGTTTTTCTGAGATTAAAGGACTTCAAAATTTTTTCCTTCTTGGATCCTCCTAGATCATTCCTCCCCACTAAGAATCTTTTGGCCTCCAAAATCCTTTACTAATCAACAGATAGGTGAGGGAATTGCTCCCTCACTTTCTCCTTCTTGATCCACTTGGATTTGCTTGGATGTGTGCCTCTGATGCCCACTCGAAGATAATCAACATCACCTTTGCGAGAAGTCATTGTCCTTCTGTCCAAGATGACATCTTCCTTTAGCTCATCCATGTACTCATGAGCAAATTCATCAACTGATGGCAATGAGACATTCTCCCTTTCATCCATGATCATGGGAGGCTCATAGAGTTTCAAGTTCTCCACATTCACCACTGAGTAGATCTGCATGTATGGCAGTAGCTCTAAGCGAAAAGCATTCGTCCCAATCTTCTCCAAGATGGTGAAGGGACCATATCTAATAAACTTGAGCTTCTTACCTTCTCCTTTCATCCTCTCCTTGCTGATGTGAAGCCACACTTGATCTCCCACCTGAAACTGATGATTAACTCTATGCTTGTCATGGCGAGCCTTGTACTAGGCTTGACTCTTCTCTAACTGCTCTTGCACTGCTTGATGTACCTGTTGAACTCTCTGAATGAACCTACGGGCTTTGTCTTCATCCTTGGAAGCACTTGAATCAACCTCTCTCCCATAAGTCAAGTCCAATGGAGTCTTTGGCAAGTACCCAAAGCATGTCTCAAATGGCGAGCTCTAAGTGGAAGAATGCATAGCCCTGTTGTAGGCATGTTGCACATACTGGATCTGTTCATCCCATAACTTAGGATGCTTGTTGCAATAGCCTCGAAGCAAATGGACAACTGTCCTGTTGACTACCTCTGTCTGTCCGCCAGTCTGTGGATGGAAATCGGTGCTCCTCTTCAGCTTGGTGTCCATCATACACCATAATTTTCTCCAAAACTCTCTAAGGAATCGGGAGTCCCGATCCGAGATAATGGACGTAGGAAGTCCAAAGTGAACCCATACATGCTGAAAGAAGAGAGAATTAGCCTGCTCTATAGTGACCTGCTTTTTACATGGCATAAGAATACACATCTTGCTAAACCTATCCACGACCACATACAAGTAGTCATGACCCCTCCTAGACATAGGAAAACCGCCCACAAAATCTATGGAAATGCTTTCCCAAGGATGGGAAGGAGCAGGAAGTGGTGAGTATAGCCCCAATTTTCTATTAGTGGGCTTACAAGTAGAGCACATCACACACCCCTTTACATATTTTGTTACAATGTCTTTCATGCGAGGCCAATACACAAGTCATTGCAAATGAGCCAAAGTCTTACCTACCCCAAAATGCCCTGATACAAGAGAAGTATGAGCTTCTCGTATTACATGGACTCTTTCACTAATAGGAACACATAACTTGCCCAAATGATAGAGAAACTTTCCTTGCAAATAGTAGTCTTCCACCTATGTATCATTGGTTAGATTCTCATAAATCTCCTTGAAATCATCATCAGTTGTTGGTCGCTATGGGCAGACCCGGGTTTACTGTAATGTACCAACAACACCCTTAGCTCACTGACCCTTTCGGCGACAGACCACGAAGCAGCCTGAAGTCTCACCCGAAGTGATTCTAATGGGTTGGCCAAAGACTCAAGTGTCTCGACCAGGTTCTGTAGCATCCGAGGGTCTCGCAGCTCTTCTTAGCCAGTGAGGTCTCTCTCCACGACGCGCAGTTCCTCTTACTCATGGGTTCTGACAGGGGAGGTAATCCTATCGCATTGCAACTTCTGGGATGATGCGCAAAAATATCCCTTCCTACTAACCCATGGTCTGCGGTATCTCACACCGCAGCTCCTCTGTCAGTGCAATATCGCCTACTGTCAGTGCGATATCCTCTATAATACGGTCCTCTGCGACCTTCACGGTCCAAAGGCTATCTCGCTAGGTGGAATGACTTGGCTAACTTTAAACAAGATATTAAACACTCTGACTTGAACTTCCACAGTTCAACACACCCAACATCAACTATACCTATCTGGCTGAATAAGTATATTTGAAACACTTAACAGAGTAACTATTACTGTATGAAACAAGCGCTGATAAACTCATATGCAGACACTTGATACATTTAAACTCGCCTCTAACCTTGTATAGTGCTGTAACTGAATGAGAACATACAAACATTTACTAACTGATATACAACATTCATGTAGCAGATAACAGATATCAACTGAGTAAAACAAAATCACATGAAACAGTCGCATAACACACTGATTTTGCATGGTTCACTTCCATGATAGAAGCTACGTCCACAGAACTGTGTTTATATATTATAACTTAGGGAAGTAAACATAGTTCAGCTACATCACATATGCAGCTCGAGATCTTCTGGGTAACTCCGCTCACACAGCCTGGAGCCCTTCTCTCTTAGATCTCTTCTCTTCCTCTATATTGCTTCTCTTACAATATACTCTCTCTCTCTCTGTCAATCCCTGCGGATTGTTACATACATACTCAATGAGCCAGCTACTGGTTGCAGTAAGATAACTACAGGCTAATAACAGAACCAGAGCTTGGATTTTACAATATAACTAACTATGAGCTAGCATACTAGCTAAATATCTCAATAGTTAACTAGCTAACTGTCTACTATCTAACCCTTTACAATACAAAATACATCCCTTTATAGGCGGCCCAAAGGTCTCGCCATTACAACAATGTGGGCCTGTCCCAATAGTAACCCAAAAACCCTAACTGGTGACCGTCGGCATATCTGTACTTGAAGTAGCCGCTTTCCTTCAGACCACTTCTCTCTTCAATCTTCCATGCTTCTCAGTGCTGACCATGGGTACTGGGTGCCGCTTCCTGTTTTTTGTCCTTCATCTTCAATACCTTGGCCTCGTTGCTCCTTTTCCTTTATGAGGGTAGCTGAGCCCTCCTGTCTCCATCGCTGCCTTCAATGTAGTGGGTGAGCTTTCTCTTCTCGGCTGCTCAGGTGCTGCTGTCTTCTCTAACTTCTCCGTCTCGATAGTCACGGTTTTCGATGTTGATCTGTAGCTAGAAACATGCTATAGCATCGTGGATTTACCTTATCTCTTATATCTTCGCCAAAACTGTCTATCCACCAAAATGGAAGCTTTTCCTATAGCTGCGGGACCCTACTCCAATAGTCCCCTAACACTTACTTGTGGCTCGTCCCTGAGCCACTACCAACGGGCTTCTCCTGCTGTAGCTTCTCCTTGGCTTCCTGTGAAGTCTGTTTAAATTTGTCCCGAAGTCCTGCAACTTCGTTCTGCATAGCTTTGACACACTCTTGTGCCGATTCAAGCATAGCTTGACTAATACTGGAGTCTTCTGTTGCATCAATTTCATTTCTGGTATCGGCTTCTGTAAACTTAGTTCGTAGGTCTCTCTTATCTTTCCTTCCCTCATTGTCATGCTCTCGCTCTCGTCGCTTGCGAGACCTTTTAAGGATCTTCAGGTTTTGAGAAGTCTTCCACAGATATCCTTTCCTCTTTATCTGGGTTAGAACTTTTGTCACAAAGGAAATAGAAATCTATATCTTCCATCCTTCTCAAACATTTCATTCATTCTGGATCCATCCCTATGAAAACTATACAGGCCTTGAATTCCATTCCGAGAACAAGCGTTTGTCTGCATGCTGAATTTCTGCTTCGTTCCTTTCCCTTTTTCTTTTGTTTTTCTGTGTCTCGGATGCCTATTTCTTGGTCCTTTCTTCTTTCCATGAGATCTTCTGGGAAACTCCATGCACACAGTCAAGAGCCCTTTTCTCTTAGATCTCATTTTTACTTTCTTCCTGCCTATAGGTTTCTTCTCATTCATCTTCTGCTCTGTTTCCTTATCTCCAGTGATCTTCTCGTCTTCCTGCTTTTTTGCAGCAAAGACTTTGATGACATCTTCTACATCTGGTGCTTGAATCCTCATTCTTGGCAGCTGTCTAACCTGTGATGTTCTTAATTTCCCAACCTTGGGTGGCGTCGTCATAGCGGACACAAGGCCACCACGCTCGAATCGTCTCAAAATGTCTTCTAAACGTTCCTCCTCAGACAGAACCCACTCGGTGCAATACTCTGGATTGGCAATGGCTGCGAAATAGGGAAATCGTAGCACTCTGTAATGGAATTAGCTCTACACAGGGAAAACTTAACAACTTACTCTATAGCTCTTGGATCTTTGCAAAGTAACCCTCCTGTATGAATGATTTCTGCTTTTATGCTAAAGGCGATAATCCCGGACGTAACGGTCATCTAGGCTGAACCCGTTGATGGTATTAATTTCATGGATGAGACCACACCCATCATCCTGATCCTCATTAAATGTTGAAATCTAATCAAATTTCCCTCGAACCCTGTGTGCAAGTTGTCGGTCTTGTCGAAGATTTACTAAATATGGAAAATTTATTATGCTGTTGTCAAATCTATGGTAAGGTATACCGGTCATGTCTTCATTAACTGCCTGTCAGAAGGCGAATTAACTGGCCCTCTGTCTTCTTTCAAAAGTGTCTATGTGGCATGGGGAATCATCGCCTTACCGCGATGTCACACCGCATCACCTATACAAAACAAACTTAAGCATTTTTTTTTTTGTCGCAAGCATCCTATGACTTGCGCAAAATGAACCATCCTTATGCGATTCCTTATACTTAGAATACCTGTTGGTGTAGACTAATTCCCGGTGCGATGCCTCCTTTCAACTACACCGGACATCTGCACTGTCATAAACTATCTGAGCTAGGGCTGAGAGGTGGAGTGGTTATCACTATAGAGCTTGAGCCTACTGCCATTAATCAATGTGAGAAGAATCTCCACATTTAGTTTGCTGAGATGAATGACACCTCCTTCTGTAACTTGCTGTATCTGGTATGGCCCCAACCAATGTGTCTTGAACTTCCCTAGAAATTTAATAAACTTACTCTCATAGAGGAGTACTAGGTCTCCAATCTGAAAAGTCTTACTCTTAATGTGTCTGTCATGCCAAGCTTTTTCTCATGCTTTTTGCACTTTCTAATGGAATCCAGCGATGAACTTGTCTTCCTTTAAGGCAAGCAGCTGCACGAGCCTTTCATTCATTGTGTCTGTATCAACGATCCTAGTGATATGAGCAATTCTTAAACTGGGGAGAATATACTCCATAGGCATAACAACCTCCTGCCCATACACCAAGCTAAAAGGTGTATGTCCTATAAGTTTCTTTCATGTAGTCCTATACGCCCATAATACAGTGTTAACTCTGAGGTCCCACTCATTTATTTGACTGTTGCAGATCTTAGTAAGAGCGTTTTCTAGAATCTTATTAAAGGCCTCCACCGTACCATTAGCTTGTGGGTGGTAGGGAGTGCTCTTATGGTGCTGTATCTGGAATTCCTCTGTCAAGGCCTCAATGGTGCAGTTCAAGAAATGTGTGCCTTGATCACTCATCAAAATTACTGGGCATCCAAATCTACTAATGATGTTTTCAAAAATGAACTGTGCAGCTGTAGCAGCATCACAATTTCTTACTACTTTGTCCTCCGCCCACCTGGTGAGGTACTCTGTTCCAGTGATGATATATCTCACACTAGTTCGTTTTCCTGGTGGGTTGATAGGACCCACAAAGTCTATAGCCCACTTGTCAAATGCCCGCAGCATAATCTGTGGTCGCAACGGCATTTCATCGTGTCGCGAAGGTCTTCCTACCCTCTGGCAGATATCATAGCATCTGCAAAATTCCTTAGTGTCTCTGTGTAAAGTAGGACACCATAATCCTGCGGTCAGGATTTTCTGCGTAGTCGGCTTTCCTCCGAAATGGCCTCCTGCGGTACCTAAATGTGCCTCTCTGATAATAGCCTCTTTTTCATGTGGCATAACACATCTGCACAGGACTTCATCTGGACCTAACTTGTATAGCTATCCTATGATCAAGGTGAAGTCTGTTGCTTTAACAACCAACTGTTTCTTCCGCTATTTAGTAAACTCAATAGGTGCCCATCCTGTAGTGAGAAAGTGAATGATATCAGCATAGTATTCATCTATGATATGGATAGAAAACAACTGCGCATCTGACAAATTGTCCTCTAGGTTACTTGGCTCTTCTCCTGAGTCTATCCGTGACAGATGATCAGGTCTGGCATTCAATATTCCTAGTTTCACAATGATTTCAAAATCATACTCCTGAAATATGAGCAACCATCTGTAGATTATTCCCCCTAACATTGGCTTATTGACCAGATACTTCAACGCAGAATGGTCAATAAACATCTTGAACGAGGCGCCCAACAGGTAGTGCGTAAAATTATGTAGAGTGTACACCATAGCTAAGCCTTCTCTTTCTGTCGTGGTGTAGTTCTTTTTTGCCGTAGATAGATTTTTGCTGGAGTATGTGATAGGATGATCAATACCCCCTTCTCCTGGTTGCGTTAAAACAATCCCTAGTGCGATGCCAGATGCATCCACATGTACATGAAATGGCTTAGTCCAGTCTGGAAATACTAAGATGGGTGCTGTAACCATCTTCTCTTTAAGTGTGTCTAGACTTTTCTGGCATTCCTCATTCTATAGGAATTTTACATCTTTCTTTAACAGTTTTTCTATCAGTGCTGTAATCTTTGCATAACCCTTGATCAATTTTCTATAGTACCCGGTATGACCAAGTACTGTCCTCAATTGATTAACTGAGTTGGGTGCTGGAAGGTTTACGATGATGGCAATCTTTGCAGGATCTACCAACAAGCCTTGTCTACAAACAATGTGACCCAACAAAATACCAAATGGCGCACAGAATATACATTTTTTCAAGTTCAAAGAAATCTGGTACTACCTACATTTTTCTAACATCAGTCTTAAATCTCCTATGTGCTTGTCGATTAATCCAAATACAGTCCAATCATCAAAATAAACCTCTAGGAATTTATGGATGTATTCTTTAAATACAGCAACTACTACTCTAGAAAAGATAGCTGGTGCATTCTTAAGACCAAAGGGCATTACCGTATACTGGAATGAGCCCCATTCTGTTGCAAAAGTGTTCTTAGATTGATCTTTTGGATGGATCCTGATCTGGCGATAGCCTGAAAATCCATCAGTGAAGGAGTAGATCTCCTGTCCTCCCACATTGTCTAACACTTCATCAGTGAAAGGTGTCGAAAATGGATCATGAAGTGATGCATCGTTGAGTTTACGCAAGTCGACACAGATCCTGATGTCTCCTTTGGTTTTCTTTTCTTGCACGACCATGGGACTAACCCATTCGCTCTCTTCTACGGGCTCAATGATGCCTGCTGCTAGCATCTTATCGATCTCATCCTTAACTTTTTCTTTATAGCACGGATTTAATCTGTATGGACGCTGCTTGACTGGTCTAGCATCCTCTTTCAATGGTATCCTCATTACTCCCAGGTCTCCAACTATTCCCTTCATCTCTTTGAACTTGGTGGGGAATAGGTCTTGATAGTCATGTAGCAAGTTTGCAATATGTCCTACTATTTCATTGTCCCAATAGTCTCTAATAGAGGCAAAATTTGATTCTATGTCTGTGCCAATATTGATCTTTTTAATCTTGATGGGCTCTGTGATTGCTGGAATCTGTAGCTTCGGTCCATCAACATCGCGAGTCCCCTCTGACTTTGGAATGTTGATGTTGCGAGGATCCTCATCCTCATCCTCTGGTTCTGCTTCGAAGTTATAGCACTCGAGTGCATCTGCTAATTGGATGGCCCACTCAGGTTTAGTATGTACTGATAGGGTACAATCCTCAAATATCTTAACCTTTATTACATCTAGGGCCTGATAAACACTTGGATACTCAGATTCAAAAGCGAACATGAGTAGAAAGCTGTCTATCATAAGTGGCCATGTATTCGTTCCCTTGCGTAATTCAGTCTCTATGTACCAGTTCCTTGGAACTGTGTCTAAAGTGTGAATGAATCAGTGAACCCATTCATCCTCGGGAATGTTCGATCAATTCTGTTCACAAGTATGAATATGTGACCTGGGGTCACTTTCTCCTGTGTATTTCTTCTGGACATACTCCCTGTCTTTAGAGAATCTGATCGCCATCAATCTCTTAAGATCATCCCATGATGTGATATTCTCTTTATGTGCATACCACCATCTTGCAGGTGTGGCTCATACTGCAAGGTCCATAGCTGTGATCCTCTACTCGTGAGGAACTTGTTGTTCAAACTGATGGAGAAAGTCTTGGATATCTGTTAGACCATGAAATGATGGAATCTCATTAGTCTCTGCGCCAATCCATCGCAGTGACTTAGTCATAAACGTACATCTACGTGCTAAGACTTCGTAAAATCTGTTCTGCCAATTTTCTAGACCAATATCTGAATCCAATGCGCATGAGCTATCGCATCACCAACTAATGTTCCGTTCTATGGTTAGATTAATGTAGTCACTCTGGTTCACAGTCATCTGATAGAGACTCTCCATGTTATGTGCCTCTTCCTATGCTCGGATAGGTTCAATGTATCTAAGACCCTGAAGAGGATCCAACAGTGCGATGACCTGGATCTGCACATCCTCAAAGGTCATTTGTCTTCTCTTTAGGTTGATAATAGCCATGTTATCGATTGCCCAATCAATGCCTAGTAATGCTAGATATGGTATACTATCGCCAATGATTTATATAACCTCGAAGTCCGCAAATCTGCGAACTCCGTCAATGTCAACTGGAACCTGCGGTAATCGACCCAGTGGCAATACCCGCTGCTAATTAGCTAATCTCAGATGGATAGGCGATCTGACTAATTTAGGGCTACCCATCTGTTCCCATGTCTGCTTAGTCAGAACATTTACCTTTGATCCTATATCTAGGATCACCTCATCCATTTCAAATTGTCCAACCTGTGTTGTAAGTCGCATCTCTCTTCGTGTTCTTGTATGTCCCATAATATTATGAATAGCACGTTGTGCGCTGCTCATGGAAGAAGATGGCTGACACTGATCTATGATGCGCTGAAGCTCTCTGATCACTTGCTCATTTCTCACAAGTTTTAAACAACTCCTCAGGAAGGAATGTACGCTTCCTGTCGACTCATCCTCGTCGCATCTTCCCAATGTGGTAGCTTGTGCTGTCTGTACAGGGCTAACACCAAAAAGTGTTTGCTACAGTACGCCCCTAGACGGCAGTACCTGCGATCTTGATTGCATAGGGTCATCAAAGAAAGTCTTAGCTTCCTGAAATGTCTGTTTATTCTTCTGTAGGTCAAGTGGTGTTTATTTATTAGTGGCTTTGCGCACCCACTCCTGACCTGTATTCTTTTTAGTATCTTGCGATGTCCCACTGGTGGAAGCACCGCTACGAGTCACAATGTTGACTCTTGGTTCTGGCTCTTTTTGCTCAGCAGCAATAAGATGGATATTCTGGTGTACTGCTGGCTTAGGTTCTCTGATCTTAGCTATCAAGGTAGGACATTCCTCTATAGCGTGATCGTAAGATTTGCAATAATTACATGTTGTAGTGGGGCTCTGACAGTCCCTAGCATAATGTCCTACAACTCCACAGTTGTAACAAGTGATTGGTCCATGACCACAGCCAAAGCCTTCTCCACGGCCAAAGCCTCCTCCATGGCCTCGTCCTCTGAATCCTCCTCCATGGCCAACATGAGCCAGATGATGCTGTAGTCCTACTGCTGGACCCTGTGTCTCTGATTGGACTCTGTACAAGTCATGTTCTTTGTCTAACATGAGATCATAGGCTCTACAAGTATGTTCATCATGTCCTACCGACTTACACAAGACACAGTATAAGTTATTAGGGGTCTATACATACTTCTGAAGTAGAGGGCATTGCTGAGGTGGATGTCCTCTCGTTTTGCATAGTTCACACCATGGCCCGTGAGTCTGTGGTAAGGGGTTAGGAGCCCCACTTGCTAGATATTCTACGAAAACTGGACAGTTGTCTTTAGTATGGCCCTATGCTTTACACTTTATACACCATATATCTTGTGCAATCTCTTTCCCTTTCTTAATCTCATGCAACTGTAACATGAGATTAGCTAACTAGTTTTGTAGGTTTTTCATACTTGTGCTAGTTTTCGCTAGGGGTGAAGCCTCTAGTTTCATAGCCATATCCAACACGTCATCCTGCGTCTAGAGTTTTTGATGCATTAATGATAGTCTGATGTGAGGGAGCAGCGCTGTGATAAACCATTCTTTATGCTGCTCCGACACAAACTCAAAGCTGACTTGGTCTATAAGGGCTTTGAATTTCTAATCGAAGTCCCATACTAACTCTGTAGGTAGCTGTTTAATGTCTTTGAGCTCTGTAATGCACTGTGACTCAGACTTAGGTTTCTTAAACTCTTTAATCATGGCGGTCCTGACCTGTACAAGTGTTCTAGGTATCGCTGATGTATACTTCGTATACCATGTTAAGGCTCGTTCCCTAAGTGTGGTGACCAATTGTACAAGTTTAATATTATCATCTTGGAGTCCTTTAATGGTCCACACGGCTTCACATAGAAACCAATGCTGCTCTGGGTCTTCTACCCCTGTACCCTTAAAGGTAGGTAGCTTCATATCATCCCCCATTCTATTTCTACGTGGTGGATGCTGATTTGCTGTGTTACTACCACTCGACGGTGTAGGTGGAGGTGATGTAGCGGTAGTATATACTGTCTGTGAGCTACTAGATGAAGTTCCTATGGGATTGTTCTGAGCCCCGGTCTATTTCTATGGGGTATAAGGGTGGTAAGGGATACCCCCTTCTGTTCTGTCTGTATTACTATGACTCTGTTGTCTAGTATTAACTAAACTATTTTCAAATACGGAAGATGTGAAATCTACTTTATATTTATTTCCACTACGTGTACTTCCAATGTCATCAAAATCACTCTCAAACTCTTGTGACATTACTTTCTTTACTTCTTCATCTGAAACTATATCCATTGTTTCTTTTTCATGTAATAACATCTTAATGGACAAGTTTAAATATTTTAGGTACTTACCGCGATATCCTTTGAAGAAGTATCGCTCGGCCTCACTGAAGCTCTTTCTTTGCTCAACTACAAACTCTATGACGAACCCTTCTAGCACACTTGCAAGCCACAAGTCTACTGTCCTTGTAATGAGATTATCAAGGCTCTTCACGGTCTGAATCAGCTCTGGTCTCCAGACAATGTTTCTTTTCTTCTTGGATATGCTCGTATCAGTCAACTTTGATAACCAGTCGTAAAGCCTGTTTCCATAGGTCGCAAAAAATATCGTATGCAGGTCTGTAAAGATATGTTTTTGTAACCAGTCCTCTGTACTCAGTCTAGGATGCTTGTTCTCTTGTTCGACAAATTATTTATCCTTAGACCCAACCCACTGGTTGAGTTCATCTCTAGTAGGATGCCAACAGAACATCAGTGCTCAGTTTGTTCAAAACTAGCAATGGAACCATTTGTTGGTCACTATGGGCAGACCCGGGTTTACTGTAATGTACCAACAACACCCCTAGCTCACTGGCCCTTTCGGCAATAGACCGTAGAGTGGCCTAAAGTCTCACCCGAAGTGATTCTAATGGGTTGGACAAAGACTCAAGTGTCTTGACCAGGTTCTATAGCATCCGGGGGTCTCCCAGCTCTTCTTAGCCAGCGAGGTCTCTCTCCGCGACGTGTAGTTCCTCTTACTCACGGTTTCTGACAATGGAGGGACTCCTATCGCATCACAACTTCTGAGACGATGCGCAAAAATCTCCCTTCCTACTAACCCGCGGTCTGCGGTATCTCACACCGCACCTCCTCTGTCGGTGCAATATCGCCTACTGTCAGCGCGATATCCTCTATAATACGATCCTCTGCAACCCTCACGGTCCAAAGGCTATCTTGCTAGGTGGAATGACTTGGATAACTTTCAACAAGATATTAAACACTCTGACTTGAACTTCCACAGTTCAACACACCCAACATCGACTATACCTATCTGGTTGAATAAGTATATTTGAAACACTTAATAGAGTGACTATTAATGTATGAAACAAGCGCTGATAAAATCATATGCAGACACTTGATACATTTAAACTCGCCTCTAACCTTCTATAGTGCTGTAACTGAATGAGAACATACAAAAATTTACTAACTGATATACAACATTCATGTAACAGACAACATATATCAACTGAGTAAAACACAATCACATGAAACAGTCGCATAACACACTGATTTTACGTGGTTCACTTCTAGGGTAGAAGCTACATCCACAGAATTGTGTTTATATATTATAACTTGGGGAAGTAAACACATTTCAGCTGTACTGCATATGTAGCTCGAGATCTTCTAGGTAGCTCCGATCACACATCCTGGAGCCCTTCTCTCTTAGATCTCTTCTCTTCCTATATATTGCTTCTCTTACAATATACTCTCTCTCTCTCTTCCTCTATATTTCTTCTCTTACAATATATTCTCTCTCTCTCTATCAATCCCTGCGGATTGTTACATACATACTCAATGAGCCAGCTACTGGTTGCAGTAAGATAACTACAAGCTAATAACAGAACCAAAGCTCGGCTTTTACAATATAACTGACTATGAGCTAGCAGACTAGCTAAATATCTCAATAGTTAACTAGCTAAGTGTCTACTATCTAACCTTTTACAATACAAAATACATCCCTTTATAGGTGGCCCAAAGGTCTCGCCATTACAACACTGTGGGCCTGTCCCAACAGTAACCCAAAAACCCTAACTGGTGACGGTCGACGTATCTGTACTTGAAGTAGCCGCTTTCCATCACACTACTGCTCTCTGCAATCTTCCATGCTTCTTGGCACTGACCATGGGTATTGGGCGTGGCTTCCCGTTTTCTGTCCTTCGTCTTCAATACCTCGGCCTCGTTGCTCCTTTTCCTTTATCAGGGTAGCTGAGCCCTCCTGTCTCCGCCGCTGCCTTCAATGCAGTGGGTGAGCTCTCTCTTCTCGGCCGCTGCCTTCAATGCAGTGGGTGAGCTCTCTCTTCTCGGCCGCTCAAGTACCACTATCTTCTCTGACTTCTCTGTCCCGACAGTCACAGTTTTTGGCACTGATCTGCAGCTAGAAACATGCTACAGCGTCGTGGCTTTACCTTATCTCTTATATCTTCGCCAAAACTGTTTATCCGCCAAAATGGCAGCTTTTCCTATAGCTGCGGGACCCTACTCCAAAATCAGTAGCATACTGCTCAATATAACTTTCATGGGATAAAGAAGCATTTTTCAAGACAATATATGCAACAATAGGAGGTCTAGAAAGCATATCTGCCACTTTGTTACTAGTACCCTTCTTGTACTTGATAACTGCGGACAACCTATACATGCCCCCATTAGGAAGAGGGGCATCCTACTGGAGATGAATCTCATGTTGAATCTCCCCTTTGGGAGGAAAACCTATAGGTTCCTGAAATATTTCATCATAGTTAGCCACAATACTAATCATAGCCTTTTTATGAGAAGGATCACAACCTTTGAAAGCATCGGGTGCTTCAACAAATTTTGCTCTCACAACCATGAGCATGTATCTCTTATTAGTGTTGATGAGTCTCTTCATCTGTCCTGCACTAACAAGAGAGGTGTTAGCCTTCATACTGTGAGCTCTCACAATGTACTCCACCCCATTTTTGGTGAGATGTTACTTGTTCTCATGACGGAAGAATACTTCTTTTCGATCATACAAGTATGGGCTTCCCAATACAATACCGCAGATGTCAAGAGGAACAACATCTAATTCCACCTCATTGATCAACTTTGAAGCAATAGCAAACCTTAAATTGCATTACTTAGTCACCTGTAGCTTAGCATTATCACATACCCATCCAAGAGGGTAAGGCTTGGGGTGAGGTTTAGTTTATATGCCCAACTTCTTAACAACTGATTCTGAGATCAAATTTACTTGAGAATCCGGATCAAATAATGTTTCAATCTTTGTATGCTTAGACACAACTCTGATGTAAAACAACTCACTTCTTCTTTTATCATTTTCTTTAGAAACATGAGTAGAACTTGAACCAGTATGAGGAGTTTTGTTACCTTGCATTCCCACGGCTGTAATCATGGTTTCATCACCTGAGTTGGAACCAAAATCTCATTGCGCTGTTGCAACGGTATTTTTCTTCTTTTTGCTTCCATAATGCTTTGGCCTCTATTCAGGATGCAACTTCCAACAACTTTCTTCATCATGCCCATCAGTGTCACAATGGTTGCAATGGAGCTTTCCTCCTTCCTTCTTGGCAGTAGCTATCTTCATGCTCTTGTCCTTTTTCTTGAACTTGTGGTTGTTGTTGTGCTTGAAAGGCTTCTTCTGATGGTCTTCTTGCGAATGATTCCCCTTGCTCTCAAGATGAGTATCCTGAACACTTGCTTCATCCACACTAGTAGGATTCAACAACAGCAAAGTATGGCATAGATAATGATGAAGAGCACCAATGTACTTCAAAAGAGTGTCAGGAGAATCTAAAGAAATATTCAACTCTAGAGCTTTCTTTCTAAATTCTTCAGTAAAATTCTGAACACTCTGACCCTTGCCTTGTCTAAAACTTTGCCAATCCATCATAGCCTTTTGAACATAACCCAACGGATAAAATTTCTTACGTAAAGCAGAAATGAAAGCAGACCATGATGAGAGAAGATTACCCATTTGTTTCCTACCTTGCTGAAGCTTGCTTTCCCACCATACAAGTGTGGTGCCTATCAGCTGAAGTGAATCCAACTGAATCTTCACATCTTCTTCTTTGATCTGCTGGACTTGGCAATAGACCTCAATTTGCCTTATCCAATTGTTCAACTTCTCTGCATTCAATTCCCCATTGAACATGGGCAAATCAAACTTCACATCGAGCTTCAATAAGGGATTCTTTTGAGGCTCTTTGTGAGGAACCTTGGAATTTTGAGAATGAGATGAGGAAGAAGCACTTGAACTTGTGCTTGAAGCTGAAGGTGACGAGGGAGGCTTAGGAGGCTCTTCGCCACCTCCTCCTTGGTTAACTGAAACGTTGCCTTCGTCCTTCACTTCTTTGTCTTCCTTCTTTACTTCACTGCCTTTTCTTTCTTTTGCCATGCATTCTTCATAGTCTGCAAACAACTTTTCTACCTTGTCGGCCATCATGTATAAGACCTTGTGAAAGTTTTCCTCCATCTCGATGCGGGCATCATTAGCATCCATCTTCCTCCTTTGGTGTGCATGTCTGATATAGGAATTGTAAGGCTCTAATGTACCCTCACCAGCTTGCAGTTTAGCCCTCGTGAGCATCCACACTCATAATCCAACGTCAAATAGTTCTACTTTGATACCACATGATCCGAAAACAAGATCTTTGCTACTCTATGACGTTAACATGAATTGCATAAAGAGCATGAATGAAGCTCACAAATCCATAAGAAGAGAACCAAACAACATAGACAATACACACATAAAGACAACAAGTTGATAACGGAGTTCGTCCAGGATGGACTATGTCTCCGGGCCTGCTTCTCAATAGGAGGGCCGATCTATAATCTCAGCATAAGGAAAAATACATGGAAATGATACAATGATAGCTTGGCGACAATGTTCAGGAAGAGAACCGCTGCCCAAAGGCACAACAAGACTGCTTCCAACAACTCCGAAGCCTGGAGACGGTGTAAAACGAGTATAAACACTCGTACCTTCCTCCTGCAGAGCTACACAATCTCCCTTCTCTCCTTTAGCTACAAAGTCTCCACTCCAAAGCATGAGTGGGAAATGGCAAATGAATGGGTTTTTATAGGTTGTATGGACTCCTCTCACATGATCCTCATGGTTTCTCAAGTTACAACAATTTTGCCTAAATATGCATATGGTTACAACTCCATGTTTGGTTATCATGTGGTTGTGCTCTTTATTAACTAATAAACAAACATTTTTTAAAACATACCCTTTTAAGATGGCATATGGTTAAAACCATATACAAACCCACCTTTAAAACTTAAACCCAAAGTTTGTTAGGAAATATGGGGTGGCGCTCCAACCCACATATTTTAGGTGGCATATAATTCGTTTGCAAAACCCACTTTTGTAACCATTCCCAAACAATAACGTTTGTTTTTAACCCACTTTAAAAGCCATAACAAAGTTTTTAAAAACACATGTTGTAAAAAGCCATAACCAAAGTTTGTTATGCCATATGTGGTGACGCTCCAACATTCATTAGGTGGAATAATGTGTATGTGGTGGCGCTCCATGTGAAATCCATGTGCTAAGGCACGTTGAGTGGGGTGGCGTTGTAACAACGTTGAAAACCATAACCAAAGTTTTAAACAGCATGTGCTCCATGTGACCCCCCACGCACTGGCACCTCCATTTTGGGCTCCTGGTCATGTGGTTGTGCGGTAGAACCAGGGGTTGGGGCTAGCCCCGACCCCTTTTCGCGCCCATCTAAAACACTCTTTAAGTTTAAATAAAGAACCTTAATGCACATACCAATAACAATATGTAGCCCAAGTGGTGAAGGCGGAGCGCTTATACAAGAGAGGTCACAGGGTTGAACCCCGTGAAGGCCGTAATTTTTGTATAAGGCATATTGGCCAATCCTGTGCTACCACGTGGTGGCCTGCGATTGGTCCACCTCATGCCTAGTCGGCGTCCCAATCCACCGCCAAGTCACTTCCCGTACTGCCACATCACCATCCGTATGCCTGGTCACCATATGCCAGCTCGGATCTGTATTGCCACATGTCACCTTGTGATTGGTCCATACTGCCATGTGTCACCTTGTCAGTGGTGCCACATGGCACCCCATTTTTCCAAATTTTCTTGTTTCATCAATACAACAGAATGTAATAAATTTCTCATACCAAGTCCGTTTGATGTGAAACGAACGCCGTTGGAATGATCTCGATGAGCCCTTCGATCTGGTGCTGGTTTTGCTGAGATTCGAGGACTTCAAATTTTTTTCCTTCTTGGATCCTCCTGGATCAAGATGACCTATAGATTCCTCTACTGAGTAATCTAAAACTAATCTAAAAATAAAACTAAGATTAGGCAAAATTCTATAGACCTTGACTAATTCTATATGAGGGTATTTGAATATCTAACCATAGGGACCTTATGGACTTGAGTGAACATTGTTTATGGTCTTTGGTTCAAGGTCCATCAACACCACCCATCAACTGTCTCCTAGTAATTCATATCTTAGATGAATAATCTCAAATGAATAGACAGTGAAATACTCATTTTCTGAAGTGCTTCAAACAGGCTATATATTTCATATTCTAGACTTACATTTACATTTGATGTCTTAGTTTTTGTATTCTTAGATAGGAAATTATCATTTTAAGCTTTAAATATGTGTACCATTTTTTTTATAGTGAATGATAACTAGACATAGCTTGGCTGCTCAATTTATTCCCTGGTTCGCTTGGTTCGCTTGTCTTATTAATATTAGCATTTCATAAAATCGACGAAAAGACTTTCTCTAAAAGATATTTGAACAAGATTTCCCCTTTGATATTCTCTGCTACAACATCAAACATCCATTGAGCTGGACCTCATATCCTTCAATTACAGTCCTAAAATATGCAAATGATCTGACACAATGGGTCACAAAGGAAACCCTCATTGGAACTTCTCAAGACTGTGAAAAACCACCTTGCAATGCCGATACAATTTAGCATTTATGACTGTGAAAACACAAGAAATTGAATAATGCAATAACAAAAGAAGCTCATAAAAGCTAGTATTATTATCTTTGTGGTCATGTTCTCCTACTGCTTACTAAGCATGCCAAAGATAGAGGCTATGGTTTTTTCGCATCCCAATTCAACTAATTCATAGTCGAGCGGCTACGTTCTACGTGCAAGCACTTTAGAATTGTTGTTACTTAAAATTGGCTACGTGCAAGCAGTTTAGAATTATTGTTACTCAAATATTAAATAAGGTAAAATATTTTTAAGTTTGCTTAAATTTAAAAAAAATGAAATTTCTATAATTTATCTATATATAGATTTGAATATTCTTATCTGTATGTATAGAAGCTTGTACAGTAACCTTCCATGGAATATATAGGGAATCAAGAATCAAAAGAAGCCATTAATGTAAGTCCCAGTATAAATAACAGATAACAGGAAAAAAAAACATTAATATGTAACTATACATTCATTTGTCTGTATCAAACAAAAAAACCTTAATATCTATGGCTGCATGAAACAATTATGCAGAGAATCTTTCCACTTCGGGGTAGGAGTAGAATAGAATGGTCCCAGTGAGAATACTAGAACTCCTTTCTCATATGGGAATTATTTATTTAGGGCACATTACTTTCTATATGGTAGTGTCAAAGTATAGTAGCTCAAGATGTATCTTCTAATAAATGTAGTACAAGTCTTTCTATAGTGGCCACCACCATGTACATGTCTATATCAAACAAAAAAATGAAATCTAAACTTTGAAAAATTAAAAATGCAAGCTAATGAAGGATAGAATGATTGCGGCTACCTCAAAGTTGCGAAGAAAATGAAACCAAAACTTTATTTACAAGTACAAAATACAACTTGCTGAAGCATAGAATGATACTGAATACGTGGAAGCTACCCTTGTAATGGGCACGATCTTGGAGGAATGGAGGAGGCATGTACATGGTAAGAAAAGGCATGTACTAGTTCGCTCTTAGTTGCATGGATTAAGCGTCGCCATTGTGATTTCCTTGGGGATTGGGGATTTTGCATGCATGGCTTCACATGCCATATTTTATTTATTTATTATCTATTATATTATTTTGTTTTGGAAATACATGTTCAGATAGGATTTTTGAGGCTTGAATGAGGCTAAATATCTCCGTTCTAATATTTCATACTAGTCTAATTTAACTTCAACAACTCAAGGAGACAACCCATGATTGGATTGGAGACAAACTCCATTATCTCTAAGAATTTATGTCCTTTACCAAGAGGCTTCATTGTTGTTGTTTGAGGAGATCCCTATCCCCATGTGAAATTGATTTCTATTTCTCCATTGGGCACTCTAGTGTCTTCCATGCACTTGACTTTAGCACTCTTGGGCAGAAAATTATGAAAGACATCGCAATGAAGAAATGTGGTTAGGCCACCTACTGAACAACCAGTAAACAGAGCCTACAACACAATAGATGGCTAGCAAATTAGTTGACAACTTACATTATTTCATTTTGAAAAATAACCAGTGTACATTTATCTTAACTTTGTTTTATGAATTATTGATATAAAGATGCAAGTGTTTATATGCTTAAAAATCTCAAATGATTCTTTCTACATTAACATTTTAGTTGTTTTCTATATTACATAACTTTCTTTATTTTTTCTAAAAACAATTAATAAAATGTACCTGTTCAGATTTATCCATTCCCTTTGCAAGAAGATCTTCCATTACTGCTTGCCATATCCTTTTCCCTAGGGACCTTACATACCTTACGGACTTGAGTGAACATTGTTTATGTCTTTGGTTCAAGGTCCATCAACACCGCCCATCAACTGTCTCCTAGAAATTCATATCTCAAATGAATAATCTCAAATGAATAGACAGTGAAATACCCATTTTCTGAAGTGCTTCAAATAGGCTATATATTTCATATTCTAGACTTACATTTACATTTGATGTCTTAGTTTTTGTATTCTTAGATAGACAATGATCATTTTACAGATTTAAATATATGTACTGTTATTTTGTAGAGAATGATAACTAGACATAGGCTGGCTGCTCAACTGATTCCCCACTTCGCTTGGTTCACTTGTCTTATTAATATTAGCGTTCCATAGAACCGATGAAAAGACTTTCTCTAAAAGATATTTGAATGAGATTTCCCCTTTGACATTCTCTGCTACAACATCCAACATCCATCGAAATGGACCTCATATCTTTCAATTACAGTCCTAAAATATGCAAATGATTTGACACAATGGGTCACAAAGGAAACCCTCATTGGAACTTCTTGAGACTGTGAAAAACCACCTTGCAATACCGATACAATTTAGTATTTATGACCATGAAAACACAAGAAATTGAACAATGCAATAACAAAAGAAGCTCATAAAAGCTAGTATTATTATCTTTGTGGTCATCTTCTCCTACTGCTTACTAAGCATGCCAAAGATAGAGGCTATGGTTTTTTTGCGTCCCAGTTCAACTAATTCATAGTCAAGCGGCTACGTTCTACATGCAAGCACTACAGAATTGTTGTTACTTAAAATTGGCTATGTGCAAGCAGTTTAGATTTGTTGTTACTCAAATATTAAATAAGGTAAAATATTTTTAAGTTTGTTTGAATTTAAAAAAAATGAAATTTCTATCATTTATCTATATAGATATTCGAAGATTCTTATCTCTATGTATAGAAGCTTGTACAGTAACCTTCCAGGGAATATATAGGGAATCAAGAATCAAAAGAAGCCATTAATGTAAGTCGCAGTATAAATAACAAATAACAGGAAAAAAAAATTTAATTTGTAACTATACATTCATTTGTCTGTATCAAACAAAAAAACCTTAATATCTGTGGCTACATGAAACAATTATGCAAAGAATATTTCCACTTCGGGGTAGGAGTCGAATAAAATGGTCCCAGTGAGAATACTGGAACTCCTTTCTCATATGGGAATTATTTATTTAGGGCACATTACTTTATCTATGCTAGCGTCAAAGTATAGTAGCTCAAGATGTATCTTCTAATAAATGTAGTACAGGTCTTTTTGTAGCGGCCACCACCATGTACATGTCTATTTCAAACAAAAAAAGAAATCTAAACTTTGACAAATTAAAAAGGCAAGATGATGAAGGATAGAATGATTGCGGCTACCTCAAAGTTGCGAAGAAAATGAAAGCAAAACTTTAATTACGAGTACAAAATACAACCTGCTGAAGCATACAATGATAGCGGATATGTGGAAGCTACCCTTGTAATGGGCATGGGCTTGGAGGAATGGAGGAGGCATGTACATGGTAAGAAAAGGCATGTACTAGTTCACTCTTAGTTGCATGGATTAAGTGTCGCCATTGTGATTTCCTTGGGGATTGGGGATTTTTCATGCATGGCTTCACGTGCCATATTTTATTTATTTATTATCTATTATATTATTTTGTTTTGGCAATACATGTTCACATAGGATTTTTGAGGCTTGAACAAGGCTGAAGATATCCTTTCTAATATTTCATACTAAACTAATTTAACTTCAACAACTAAAGGAGACAACCCATGATTGGATTTGAGACAAACTCCGTTATCTCTAAGATTTTATGTCCTTTACCAAGAGGCTTCATTTTTGTTGTTTGAGGAGATCCCTATCCCCATGCGAAATTGATTTCTATTGCTCCATTGGGCACTCCAACGTCTGCCATGCACTTGAATTTAACACTCTTGGGTAGAAAATTATGAAAGACATCGCAATGAAGAAATGTGGTTAGGCTACTTACTGAACAACCAGTAAATAGAGCCTACAACACATCAGATGGCCAACAAATCAGCTGACAACTTACATTATTTCATTTTGAAAAATAATCAGTGTACATTTATCTTAACTTTGTTTTATGAATTATTCATATAAAGACGCAAGTGTTTATATGCTTAAAAATCTCAAATGATTCTTTCTACATTATCTTTTTAGTTTTTTTCTATATTACACAACTTTCTTTATTTTTTCTAAAAATAATTAAGAAAATGTACCTATTCAGATTTATCCATTCCCTTTGCAAGAAGGTCTTCCATTACCGCTTGCCATATCCTTTTCCCTCTAAAATGGAGTTTGAAAACCTGAAATAATACTTATTAGGTACAATATGGACTTGCTATCTCAGTTGATAAGTCAATTTCAATACCGAATTCGATCCTAGCTCAAGCAAAAATTGATTCATCAATAGACTCGATCCCTCATATAGAAATTTTTTCAAAAGAGATATCTCTAAAATCCCGCTGAGGTATTGAAACTAACATAATAGGTCTACCTCCTCCACATCTTCTGTGAATGATGACCCAACATAGTATCTAACCAAAACGTGGTTCCAATTATAGAAACCAAACAGTTTTACCTAATTAATGTCAATTAAACTTATGATCTTCAAATTTATAGTCACGTGGATTTAAAGTCTAGAATTGAAATACCCGAATTTTGTGATTGTTGGTCACTTAAAATTGCTGAAAATGCTATTGTTTTCCTATTTAAAGAGACGAACCTAATGAAGAGTTAGCACGCACCAAACATGATTCCGTTACACATTCCTACACCAGGTATAAAAAATTGCAGTAATATGACTCCAATCCTCATAAATCAGATGGGCACTAGTAATATTAAAACATTACCTTATTTCTCATTAATATTTTATCTAAATTCATTATAATATGTAGTTGCCAAATGACAACCCGATAGTATTGAAAAGAGACAAACAACCTTGAGAACCCAAATGGATATGGAAACTAGGACAGATGATCCTGATTCAAATCTTGTTTGTAAATGGTAAGTCGGTGGGGCTTCCATCTAAACAAACTACAATAATTAATGAAATACATATTTAGTTGCATAATACAAAAAACCTAAAATTGGACACAGAGGAAGTCATAGATAAAAATTACCAGCTCCTTCCGATTTTGCATTGCTCAGCAGAATGATGTTTACAAAAAGCATTCGCTTGGACTAATCCACATCCAAAAACTCCTGCATTGCCATGGATCCCCAACTATTGAGTGCATTGACATATACGATCGATGCCATGGTCCCCACAAACAATATCAGATTAAACACAGGGTTTATCAAATCCATATTTATAGTCCCCACTCTCATTGACAAAGAAAATGTTTGAAGGCTATGGAGGCAGTTTTGAGGAGATTAACCAAAAATGCACCTTCCCTAGAAGTTGAAAGTCTAGATAGAACTCAGTGAAGATCAACCAAATTAGCCTGTAAGATGCGAATTTAAACAGATAGCCACTTCTAATTCATGGCGAATACTAGTGAAAGCCTCAAAAATTCAACTCCCTGCTTACTAAAACAAAGCGTCGAATCCCATTCCTTAAGTATTAGTGAATCCTGACATTCGACTTTGATAGGATGTTAAGAACCCATGTCAACCCTCCTCTTTATTTTGTTAGTATATTTTATTGGATGCATATGCTTTGCAAGTCATCCTGTTAGTATGTTGTATTATCCCACATTTATGGTGAGTAATAGTTGTTTAGACTAGACTTAGTATATAACTAAGTGTTGAGGCCAATGAAATCATTGAAGAGTTATTTTGTATTGAGCTTGCTCAAAGGAGGTTGCCCCCTCGAAATGGCCTATGATTAATAAAATCTCTTCTATGATCCATAATTTCTGTTATATCGTGCATTGTTATTGTTTATTGTAGGAGGTTATCCACATCTAGTATCAGAGCACTTTCCTTGGCACAAGTGGGGAATTTTTTTTTTGAAAAAAAGGGGCAAAAATGGATGACAAAACTTCCTGCACATAATCAGAAGAAACAGTCTGCATATCTGAATTCCTCTTACAAAAATATGTAGTTTCAAAAAAAAATCATCGCGTTTGGAGTTTCAGAAGTGGAGATATCGTGGAATTAAAATCAACAATTTTTCAGAATTTCGGTGACGGCCGTGAAAATTGTAGAGTGCAAATATTTTGACCAGGTGCCTAAATTTCTACTTTGATTGCATGGGTAGAAGCAGAGTGGTTGTTCCAGTTCTAGAAACAAGTTATAATAGCGATTCTGAGCAATATAGATTGGGTTATTCTCATTTTAAAACTTTCGTCTCGAAACCCTAGCATTGGGTGGCATGTTTGCCACATTTTTTCTGGCACTATTATTATTGTAGTAGTTCTTCTTCTTGCAGCGGTATTATTCATTTGGATTAGGGAATAAACCCTATCCGCTTAACTATGGGAAGTACTTGGGCATAGCCCTAAAACTCATTGTGAGGAGTACCACAGGAACCTCGAAGTAGCTGGCCATTGAGAGGACCTGCCAAGTGAAAAGGGAAACGACCCCCACCAGATTGACTAGATTCCCATCCATGAGGAAAACCAAAGAGTTGTCATTTTTGGATAAGTGGTTAGGATTTTTACCTGCATCATGAAGTGACGGGTACTGCCCCAATACTCAAGCTTGAGATAGCCTTGGTGGCTGAGTGACTACCTTTGAACCATTAGGAAGCTGAATATACCTAGGATCCATATCTAATTATAGTTGATAACACGCAGAATTCCAGAATTGTCACAGCTCATTTACTTCATTTCAAGTTGATAAAGCACATCTTTCTAGCACCGCCACAAATAATTTATTTGGGCACAAATAAACACATAGAAGAAGAACTTTCCTTCATCAAGATCAAACACAAAGCTTTGGATCAAAAAATTCTTAGCCTCCACCCTCTGTATTCACCCATGAACAACCAACAACAACTTGGGTCTGCTACAGGCACTAGGTCTTCTTCCTCTAGCAACTTTCGTGGGTCGAAGCTTGATTTTCCTCACTTCAATGGTGATGATCTGACTAGATGGATTTACAGAGCCGAGCAATATTTAAGTTTGCGTAACACTCTTGATGTCCATAAAGTCTCACTCATATCCTTTCATTTGTAACATGAAACCCTTCAATGGTTTCGTTGGTACATCAAGGCTCATGACATGCCACAATGGACAGATTTATTCCAACTCATTTTGCACCAATTTGGCCCTCATGGTTTTGATGACTTCCTAGGAGCACTCACCAACCTTCTCCAAACTGGAAATGTTTGAGTGTATTAGAACGAATTTGACAAATTGGTCAATCACACAAAAGGATTTTCTGATGCATTCTACAGGAGTTGTTTTATCAGTGGTCTGAAAGATACAATCTGATCTGAGATTAACATGTTTTGTCCCAACACAATGATGGAAATCCTAGGGTTGGCTAAGTTGGCGGAGGACAAGATCATGGCTCAACAATGCCCCAAATCCACTTTTGTTCCATTCAGAAATATGGTTTCCCAAAGACATCCAATCCCTCCAACTCCTAGACCCATTCCTATCAAGCATTTTTCTTAAGCCGAGATGTGAGCACGTAGGGGAAAAGGACTTTTTTTTAATTCTAACGGGAAATTCACGTGGGGACATCAATGTACTGAACAAAATCTCTATCTCTTGGATGTGGTTTCTTCGCCTGCACTTGAAATTTGTGAAGCTACTCAATATCTAGTAGACGATTAGGTCGACATTTAGCAGCCACTTATTGAACCTCATTCTCATGACAAACACCCAGAGATATCTCTCCATGCATTAGCCGAAGTCACTACCCCATAAACCATGCAGGTCAAGGGTTTCTTCAAGAATATTCCTCTTACAATACTCATTGATTCTGGTAGCACCCATAACTTCATTGACCCTCAGATTGCCAAACAAGCTGATAGTTTTGTTCATCCTTGCTCCATCTTTAAAGTCATGGTTGCCAATGGGAGCACCTTACCTTACAAAGGAAAGTGTCGTAATGTGTCTATCTCTATTAGAGATTATAACTTGTGCTCTAACATGTTTTCCATGCCTCTAGGAGGATGTGATGTGATTTTGGGAACTCAATGGTTACACACAGTTGGACCCATCTTATGGGGTTTTACTGAACTGTGGATCTAATTTTTAGTCAATGGGAACAAACACACATTCAATGGCTTACAACTAGGTTCTCTTAGCATCATCAGTTCCCTTCACATGGAAAATCTCCTTAAGGTGAATTCACATGGTGTCATCGCTCGACTCCATTTCATTCAGATGCAACTTTCAATAGTTTTAGCTACTCCCTTGGATATTTCATTCCGATGCACCCTTCAGATGCCTGATTTTTCCAACCTCTTCACTCTTGAGAGTGATGCTTACGACAATGGACTTGGGGTTGTCCTCTTTCAATATGAACATCCCATTGGATTCACCGACAAATCCCTCTTTGGAAAGAATTTATCCACCTCTACATATGAGAAGGAAATGGTGACTATTTTGCACACACTACAGAAGTGGTGGCCATCCCTCTTAGAGAATCTTGTCGGCATCAAGACTGATCACTAGAGTTTGAAATATTTCCTCGAACATGGGTCTCATCGCCAACACTACAGAAATGGGTTAGCAAACTAAAGGATTAGGACTATGAGATGACTTACAAGAAGGCTAAGGACAATCTTGTTGTGGATGCTCTTTTTCGCACATTTGATGCCAATGTTTCTCTTTTAGTTATTTCTATGCCTATTCCAATTTGGTTACACTCTGTTCAACAAGCCTATGTCAATGACTCATCATTATCTGAAATCATCCAACAATTTGCGAGTAACCCTTTTGTGGTACTGTATTCATCTTGGGATGGATTTCTCTGAGATACATCGGTTGTCTGGTGCTTCCCCAGAGCACAGACCTTAAACATGTGGTCTTTTATGAAATCCATGCTTCTCCATCGGTAGGGCACTCTGGGTTCATCAAAACATATGAGCTGGTGCAAAGTAACTTCTTTTGGAAGGGGGTGCAATGAGAAATTCAACATATGGTTTCCAGATGTGCTCCTTCTCAGCACCACAAGGGTGAAACTACACTCCTTTCCAGATTGCTCGAACCTTTTCTCACCCCTACAAGGATTTGGACATATATTTCGATGGATTTCATTCAAGGGCTCCCTAAATGTGGTAGGAAGAACGTAAACTTGGTTGTGGTGGATTGACTCTCTAAATATAGTCATTTTTGTGCTCTTAGCCATCCATATACCACCTCTTCAATCACACAAATTTTCATGGACTAGATATTCCTTCTTCATGGAATCCATTCTTCCATTGTCTCTGACCGCAACATAACTTTCACAAGTCATTTTCGCCTCACTAATACCAAACTGCATATGAGTTCAGTTTATCACCCACCAATAGATGGTCCGACTATAGTCGTCAACAAATATTGGGAAAATTATCTTTGTTGTTTCACCTCTGAAGAACAACATCAGTGGGAAAAGTGGCTCCCTCTCACTGAATGGTTGTACAATAATTCCTACCATACTGCATCTAAAATGACTCCATATGAAGTAGTTTATGGTCACGCACCTCCAGTACTCCCTCCATCCACCCCCAATAGTTCACCAGTTCAAGCAGTTGACATGGTTCTTCAAAACTGACATCAAATTCTTCACCTCCTACAGGACAATATTCACATGGCAAGAACCCGCATGAAACAACAAGCCAATCAACACTGTTCTGAGTGCACTTTTCAAGTTGGTGATATGTTTTTTATTCATCTGCAGCCTTACAAGCAATCCTCCTTGAAAGACAAAGGGAATCAAATGCTCGCTCCAAAGATCTTTGGCCCATATACAGTTCTTCAAAAGATTAGATATGTTTCTTCTAAATTGGCACTTCCTCCTTCTTGCATTCAACAAGTGATTGGCACCAATATCAGCGCACAAATTGTTTTACTAGAATGAGATAATGAAGGATCCATCATTTCAGAGTCGGAGGCTATCCTCAATAAGTGCACTTGTTAGATTTTCTCTCGGTCCATCACAGAGGTCTTCGATTCAGTGGCACAACATGCAACCAGAGGATGCTACATGGGAACCGCTCCTTCATATTCAGTAATAGTTTCCACATCTTACGCTTTAAGGACAAAGCTTTTCTAAGAGGGAGGGGATGTTAAGAACCTGTGTCAACCCTCCTCTTTATTTTGTTAGTATATTTTATTGGACGCATATGCTTTATAAGTTGTCCCATTAGTATGTTGTATTATCCCACATTCATGGGGAGTAATAGTTGTTTAGATTAGACTTAGTATATAACTAAGTGTTGAGGCCAATGAAATCATCGAAGAGTTATTTTGTATTGAGCTTGCTCAAAGGAGGTTGCCCCCTCAAAGTGGCCTGCAATTAATATAATCTCTATTGTGATCCATAATTTATGTTATATCATGCATTCTCATTGTTTATTGTAGGAGGTTGTCCACATAGGCAAAGACAAATCCCCATCCTTTGGGATTTACAAGATATCGATTTGGCTTGCAGAAAGAATATTGGGACCTGTTTAAAAATTTGGTTCAAACTTGAAATCTATCGTGCTGAGAGAGAGAAAACAAAATATAAATAATTATTTTTGAAACAATTGGTTAAATTCTAGGTGCTGGTATGAATTTATGATAATTTTGTCTTATTACAAATAAATATAAATGTTAAAAATTTGCGTAAACAATTATTATAAACCATTTCTTTCTTAAACAAATATTACGAAGTCTTTGTATCTGCTCATGAATTTGTTGAGAGAGGAGACCTTCCTCGTACCTTCTTTGTAAATAACCACTCAGGGAACCAGAACCCTTGTTTACCAGCGATTCTAGAGATATCAAGGGATAAAATTCGAAGTTACCATGTTGTGTATGGTGACAAAGCAAAACCCTTGGTCTCAAACCTGCATTTACACAATGGGGGTTCAACCTAGAAATATCCTTCTCGAGCTAAGTCTATTGGCAGTTCACTATACTTGGACCAGAGTGAGCATTAAAAGGTTATTATGGTACCACCAGATGGCATGAGTAACATTAGCCATCCCGGCTACTAATTATAGTTACAATTAAGGACGGTCAAGTTAATAAGTTAAAAAACAATGACACCAAACCTTGACTAAGCAGTATAAGCGCTAACCAAAATGCCCCCAACTCACTTGAAACTCGCGCTGAAATAGTTATTTGGAGTGCTCAAATAAATCTAGATAGTTTTAAAATAAGGCTTTTGCCTTACTCAATTTCAATAATAATGTCTACCAGATTCAGTCGATTTAGGGGCGTTTTATAATGCTTTGTTCTCACCAAAACGCTTCTAACTCGCCGAAATATGATAGAGCCATTATTTTTGAAATTAAATATATAAAATTCAGATTCCTTTTGACTATTTTTTTTTTCTAATTTATATCATTACACCTTTATTACTACTAAAATTAAATACAAAGAAGACTTCCAAAATTCATACATAAAAAACATATGCATTTGAACCCTCAAATCCATGCATTATTTTTTTAAGCTTTATTATCTTGCATTAAGTATTGATCTTTTAGTTTTTTTAAAGTATGGATTAACTTTTTCTTTTTAAGCATGGACCTCAAGATATGCATATATATATTGTATCCTTCACCTTGACATTTTCCTTGGCTTTTTTATATATCCTCTTTGAAACTGTTTCTTTAGAATGATGTATGCAATTTTACTCAGTGATGATAGATAGGTTACAGACCATGAGGTGCCTTCCTAATAGGATTAGGAGACAACATATGTTGTCGTGTCTATGGTATGGTGCCATTTTGTTCCCAAGATGGTAATCTGGTTCCTATGTGGTGTCTCTAGTTTTTAGAATCAGCCACAGATCCTCTAAGTGTTGAAAAGAATATTTATGTATCATCTACTAGACATGATAACTAATCTACCTATCAAACTAGCTAAACTATATTTGTTGGGAAACTAACTCTCCATGGATGAGGGAATGCAGCATCAATTATGTTCCAAATATCACTCCATATAACATTAGATAGCTCTAGATGCAACCCATACAAAGTAGTAGAAAGGGGTCAATTATCATACATGTTTTCCTTATCTTAAACATGAACTAGAGCAAGGCACCTGAACTAGAGTAAAGCTCTTAAAACACTAATTTGCATGGAAACCAAACTAACCTACCAACCTAACAAAAGGATAGCTTGGTTGAATATTTAACCTACCGACCTTGGCATGTATCCGCTACCACAACACTTGTCTTATATAAATATAAAAGAAAATTAAAGTATAATTTTATAAGTATAATTTTTTAATTTGGCTATGTTTCCAAATGTTTAGAACTGATTTAAATTCCATATTTTATAGAAAGTTAATATGCAAAATTTAATTCAGTTAATATGAAAAAAGTTAATATTGAATTTAGTTGGAAATTATATAATTTGAATTGGAATAAGCAAAATCCCCAAATGAATGTAAAATATAATTTAGTTTTATTAATATTTAATATTTATTTATTTATAATATATAATAATAATAATTAAACTTTAATATTTTTTTAAAGTAAAAATTCGATTTACATAGATATTCTTTAACCATGTTATAAAAAAATAAAAAATTATTTACATAGATATTCGTTAATCATGTTATTATCATATGATTAAGTTATAATTAAAATATGATTATGATAATATCATAATATAATTTACAATAAAATATTATATTATTAAAATATAATATATTTAAATTTATTTTTATTATAATTTGATAACAGGATTTTATGTTATTATTAACATAGATTTATTTTTAATTTTGATGGATATATAAATTTTTTGTATCTTAATTTGTTTACATATTTAAAAAAATTTACACCTTAAAAAATTGGATCTCTTTAATATTTGATAGATTAAAGTTTAATTCATTAATAATTAATAATTTAATTATAATTTTATATTATTATTATAACTATTATTATATAATATTATACAATATTTATTATAGTAAATTTAAAACCATTTTTAAAAATAATTTAAATAATAAATAAATATTAAGTTATTTTATATTATTATAATTCTGTATTATTATAACATATTATGCAATATTTATTTATTATTACAGTAAATTTAAAACTAATTTTTAAAATAATTTAAATAATAAATTAAAATTAAATTATTTTCTAAAATATTTTTTTTTATTTTAAATATTTTAAAATCAAAATAAATAAATATATAAACATAATTAAAAAATATTTATATTACTTTATGAACATATAAAATGTTATAGCTTAATCAATTAAGCCAACAAAGTTTGGAGTTACCAAATTGATGTGAAAATGCTTTCACCTTTTTGTATGTATTAAGCCAACAACGCTTTCCAAACGGGTTACCAAATTGTTATGACAATGCCTTCACCTTTTATGTATGTATGTATGAGGTCAAGAAACATTTTTTTTTTCATTTTACATACACACTTGCCTACATGGACTATATAGTTGCACCATGCTTTGGTCAAGAGATTTCAATAAGTCTAACACATTGAACATAACACTTTGTGAATGGACCAAGAATCATAATTCAATTAACTAAGCCAACTGCTTTTTTAAAAAGGGATTGTTAGACTAGCATATCGAAAGGGATTGCTAGACTAGCATATCGTGGTGTTAAGGGACATTTTTTTGCTTGCAACACACACTCAACCTATATGGGTTATCTAGTTGTACATTTCTTTGGTTCATAAAACTCCTTGAGTGTAGAACATTTAACATTTGTGAATTGACCAAGTGCTACAAGACAACTAACTTTCTAATGATTTCATATGAAAAAAGATCTCTAACTAACATGATAAGGCTATCACTTTCTATGTGCGAGGCCGAGATATATTTTTTTCTTAAAATTCACAAGCCCATTGTCTCCACAAACTATCTAGCCACACCTTGCCTTCATCAGGAGACCTCTTAGGATTAGAACACCAACCATAATACTTTGCGAATGGACCAACCACTATAACCTAACCAATTGAGCCAACAACTCTCTCTTAAAGGGGATGGCTTGACCAACATGATAAGGCTGTGACATCATATGGATGAGGCCAACATACACTTCTTTGTTTACAATGTAGACACTCATTGTTTACCCAAGCTATCTAGCTACACCACGCTTTAGTAAAGAGACCTCTCCTAGATTCAAACATTGAACATAATACAATTATTAATTTACATAGGTTAAAATTCCATTCAATGATATTTATCCTTGTATCAATGGAGGATTCCCATTGATTGCAATAATTGACAACTTGCATTAGATTAATTGCCATAGCATAATGTCAATATTTGTCCTCTTAAATTCATATATAGTTTAAGTACCATATTATCTTTGATTTAGAAATTGGTTCATTTTTTTGTGAACATACCTCAAGACAATAATAAGTTAGTTTTTTTTCCACCAAGGGAGAATAAGGAATCATGAGTTACATATTTATTGCATAACATGGCACATAGTAATATTTGAATTCATATGGGGAGTATAATTGCATTCTTCCGAACCACCCAATGTATACTCAATTGACACAATAATAAAGTTTATAAAAAAGAAAAAATATATTTTCAAGATAAGCATAAATTTCTATAAGTTTTATTTTACATGGCTTAATAGTGATATAGAATGTTGGACAAAATTTAAAACAACGACATGAAATCATTTATTAAATTTGTAAAATAATTAAAATATAGGATAAAAACATTTTATCTTACTTAAATTGTAGGGCCATCAAATATATGAAATCAACTCTTTGAAATATTTATTCAATAAAATCAATTTTTATAATTAATTACTAAGTAATAATTAAAATATATTAAAAAAATTAGTAAAATATATTACAAATTTTTAGCTCCTAATTATTTATCCCTAAAACAACATGATAAATATAAACAATTAATTTAATTTAATAAATCTCATAAAATCAAAATTAATTAATTTTCAATATAAATATTCAACACACAAAAATCATAAAAAAGGAAAAAACTTATTTTGATCAATTCTTTCAAAATTATGAAAATAATTAAAAAAAAAAATTAAATAATTGAAACTTGATTTTCAAAGTTATTGGAATAGCTTTCTCTAAGCTTATGGAATATTATTTAGTATCAATGTCATGGATAGTTAGTTGACTGAGGACTTAATTTTGTTGAAACATCAAATCATGTTTAAAAAAAACTTTCATTCAGTTTTAAGTGTTTTTCAAATTCTTAAAATATGGTATAGTAATAATGTTAAGTGTTTTCCAAGTTCTTAAAATATGGTATAATAATAATGTTAGAGATGATCATTTGAGTGAGGATTTTAAATTTTTAAAAGTTTAATAATAACAACAATAATTACTTAACGCTACTTGATTTAAAGTACAAGTACAATAGCATGCATGGTTAGTTGAGTGAGAATATATATTAAATCAAGTTATACAAATTTTTAAAGTCAAATTTAAAAAATTAAAAAACTAAAAATTTAAATCATAAGAATATAATTCTTTATAAATCAAATAATGAAAATTAAAAATGTAAAGGGAATGTAAGTTTCAAAAACAACAAAGTAACACACTGACAATCTTATAAATGGCTGATGGAAAAGATTAATTGTTTCAAATTTAAGTCACTGAAATAAAATAATAATCTCTTTGAATTTTGATTTATGGAATAGTGTATAGTAACAATGTCATGAAAGCATTTCCCGAGCCAACGTGGTAACACAAAATAACAATGTTATGAATGGTTACGGAGTGGTTGATTGTTTTATATTTGTTGGAAATAAAATATTAAAAATTTAATAGGTTAGTGTATAGTAATAATGTTATGAATAGTTAGTTGTGATTGATTGTTTTATATTTAAGTTATGGAAATAAAGCACTAAAATTCAATAGGTTAATGTATGGTAACTAATATAGATCCAAATTTTAGGCTCTATCAAGAGGGATCAAATTTTTGGAGATGTAAACCTTTTCTTAAAGAACATTGCAACATCTCCCCCATACATGGGTTTAAAACCATGTGCAAGGCCCTCCTAAAACCATTGGTTGCTTAGGAGGCCTTGCACATGGTTTTAAAACCATTTGCAAGACCCTCCTAAACCATGTACAATAAAACCATGGGTTGTTTAGGAGGCCTTGCACACGACTAACATTATTTTTGCGGATAATTAAATTTTTTATTTTTTATTATTTTGTTAAATATGAACATTAAAACATCTCCCCCATATTGTGTTGTTTTTGTGGCCAACATGTTTTTTGGTGGATAATGAATTTTTTTTTATTTTTTATGGCCCACATTTACAAGAGTAACTTACATGAATAACGTTACATAATGTGACAAGGAATGATGGTTAGTTAATCTAGAATTTAATTTTAGCAAAAGTTAAGTTTTAAAAATAAAACAAAAAGTAACTTACAAGAGTACATTTACAAGAGTAACTTACATGAAAGGAACATTACATAAAGTTACAAGGAATGATGGTTAGTTAATCTAGAATTTAATTTTTGCAAAAGTTAAGTTATAAAAATAAAATAAAAATTAAATTTTGATTACAACAATTTATGTGAACTTTGATTTTCTTTATACCAGCATAGATCCAAATCCTAGGCTCTATCAAGAGCCGATAGGGATCAAATCTCCTTACTTGCAAACCTCCTTGAGTGCCATACGTGATTTGTATTGTATACGTATTGTATTGATCCCTCTCGACACTTGATAGAGCCTAGGATTTGTATTGTATTGATCACGATAGGAGCTTAATCCAGACTACTTCTGTGGAATTAAAAAAGTACATTGACAAATATGCATGGAGAAAGAAAAGATTCTTATGGAGCCGTGAAATGCTTCCGATGACAAATAATGCATTGACAAATAATACTTCCGATGCAGCCGTGAAATGCTTGGTTTAAGTGTATACTCATCCTCCAAACAAATCAGAAATATGTCAAAACGTAAATAATTTAGCAGACAACCATTATTTCCCAAAAAGAAACGTAAATAAACTATAGATTTTTATTCTGGCAAATAAGAGGGAAAATGATGTTACTTACTGTCTGGTACTGGCTTAAATGAGAGGGAAAATGATGTTCCTTACTGTCTGATACTGGCTTGACTCTATGAGATTATATGGCTTTTATCAATGGCTTGATTGTTCAAATCTGTCTTTCTTTATTTTTTTCCGTTGTATTTCTACCTATCCGGGCTGGAAAACACAATGCTATATTTTTGTACAAGAATATTTATCCTTTTTTAACTTCACAATACAAATCTTTTTTTTTCGCTGTATTTCTACCTGTCCGGGCTGGAAAACACAATGCTATATTTTGTTAAAAACATTCATCCTTTTACTTCACTATACAAATCTTGAGAACATTAGACAAACCATCCTTGCACAGTCCCCACTTATCGAAATACAGATTTCCCAGTTCGAATTTCTTATTTGCAACTGGAAATCTGTGTATTGGGAATTTTAGCTGTAAAGTTTTCTGCGTTTGTTTCCCACTCGGAAACTACGGCGGCCATCACAGTAAATAACACCCAGCCTTAAAACTATATATTGGTCTGGTAATTTAATTTTAATGTGATTCTGTTTGATATTTTAAATGTTTGGTTTGGCAAAATCAGGTATGGTTTTGCAATAAAACTCAATCAACGTTTTGCAATTAATCCTGGAGCTGGAGATAAAGAATGTCAAAGAGATAAATTCACATGTTAGCATATTTTTCTTCGGTGGTTTTTTTTATCTTTGCCCAGATTTTGCTTTCCTCTTAGCTGGTTTTCTTATTTTGCAGTAGATTTTAATTTATATATATATATATTAGCTTTCGAACTAAAATTCACTATTTAATGGTATATTTAATTTATTATATAACGTTACAATATCTCTTTCATAGTGAGTTGTAGAGCGCCCTCTAGAAGCAATGATGGAATAAAGTATAATAACAATGTTATGGATGGTTAATTCTGAATGGTTAATTAAGTGAGAATTTATTTCTTTAGAAGTTAAGTTAAACTAAACCATTAAAAAAATGAACTTTAATTTTTCAAGATGACCAGATAAAAATACATTAAAAAAATTTCAGTAAAAGTAAACATCTTAGAAAAAATAAGCAAGTATTTTTGAAATTTTGGAATTTAATAATATCCTATTTGATACATGGATAATGACATAACACCACGAAAATAGAATTTTACAGTAATCCATTAAACATGTGTGACTTCAATGTTCATTTAAAAGATTATTTTAAACAATAATCACATATTTGTTTTAAATGATTCATATGCTTTTGTGTCTATTTTTTTTACATGTGTTGCCATAAAAAAAACATTCTTGTTTGTGCCACTCAAGTTTATATTTTATTTATATAAAAAACAATAGAGAATCAAGATTTATGAATGTGATCATTGTGTTGTGATGATAAAATTATAAATAGTATGAGACATGAGTTATCATTGAATATGCTCATATTTTAGTTCAATATTAATAATTAATGAATAGCCCTCTTTTAAAAGTTAAGTTCTAATATAAGTATTAAGTATTAGTTATATCTAGTTGAAATTCCACTTTTATTTTAGCAATTAAATTTTAATAATAACATTTTATCAAATTTTAAAAACTTTTAATTGTGAATATACTTGAACATTTAGTCAACTTTGTTATTATGTCCCTGTCAAGATGTATTAATCTCCGACAATTTAAAAAAAAATAGAGTTTAGACTAAAGCTTTTCTATAGTGTACGACAATTTTTATTTATGGATTTTTTTAATTATCATTGGTTCTGCCAAGGTGAGCTTGGCTTGGATTCTCATGGCCCAAGACCTAGTGGTGAAGTGATTTGGATTCCCATGCCCCAAGACTCGGCAAATGCATGTCAGTTCTTCTTTTAATGTTGTTGCTTAGGTTTTTGGAGGGGCTTCTAGGTGGCACTGAGGCAGGGTTATGGATGCTCATTGAAGAATTACGAAGCCATTCTTCTCACTGCCCAACACCACTTACATGTCAATTGCTTGCATGGTTGTGTTGTGATGTAAATTCAACACGTTGTTTGTATGCAGCCTAGCTTATCTCGATTCTAGGTTAAAAGAATGTGATTCGAAGAGCTTCAAGACTTCATCCTTGAACCATTTTAGCTAAAATGTTCCAAATGATGTAGAAACTCTTCCTAGATCCCTCATTACATCAATGTTTTCCATTCGCTCGGTTTTTAAGGTTTTATGTCTAGAATGAGGCCCCTGAATGAATGGGAAACCTCAATAGTTTTTGAAGAACTTCACAAATCCGTGGGCACCATCCTTAAGCACATAGTTGAGAGCCCTTCCGCCCATGGCAATTGAAAATAATGGAAGGTAATTACTTTCTTTCCGAATGAATACCCAAGCTTCTTCGTTCTATCAACACCATGTTTTCTTGTAGAATTCCAAGTTAGTTGATAGATTACACATATATTTTACTCTTCCGTTACAGGGTTTAGGAATGATATGATCTGTGCAGTTACAACCGTGTTTAACTCAACTACTGGAGGGTTTCTTATCAGTTCATGCTATGCACATTGTCAAACAATCGTAGGATTTATGTGGAGCTCGCCTGATTCTCCAAAATTATATTCAAAGGTGCGCCGTTATTTAATATTTTATAAAAGTGTTTTTAGAACTGTATTGTTATAAAAGTGTTTTTAGAATGGTATTGTTACACAAAATGCATTTTTTAGGGGGTTTTTTGTATCGAAGTTTAACCCTGTAACTATGTGTTATAAACATTAATGAGATGCATGGTTTGATAGATCGTCGTCACTGAAAATAAATAGACAGGCCTGCAGAGAATGATCTCTTCATTAACAACAAACTTCTCTGCATGCCTTTTTTCTTGCTTGATCCATTGCTTCTTACTATGGACTCAGAAGGTATTCAACTGATTCTCTTTCCCCTAAGACCAAAACGAGACTGACTGATGAATGAGGCATGCGAGTCAAAGGCTCAATGAAAGGGGCAGATTCAATGCAAATTCTTTATCTATCTACTAGGATTGGCATGCTCAAGCCAAGGTTTTTAGGGGTTTATGTCGCTTCTTATATGCCGGATCTTCCTCAACTTGTTATTGCATACATAAGGATAAGGGTCCATTTTCCACATTCAGGAGAGACTATGGTTTTTCACAAGAAAATTCATAAAATACACAAACTTGTTGACGACATGGTTATTCATGGCCTGGGCGTGCTGTATGTAAATATAGAGAATGATCTCTTCATGAACAACGAACTTGTCATGGATTGAAATCTGGTTGATGATCCTGTTCTCCGAGCTCTATAAGTGGAGGAATCAGCCTCCCCTTCTTACTCTTGTCAAACCTGCATGCCTATAATCCCCCATACTCTTGTCAAACCTACATGCATGTAATCCTCCATAAAAAGTCTTATGTTGTTGTTGTACGCTGCTATTCTAGTAATGATCTCTAGCTGCTGAAAGTGCAAACATTGAGAGAAAACTGCAAATAGCCTCAGAGAAAGCGTATTCATGGTGTGCTAAGCTCTGCAAAATGATGGAATAGCCTAACCTGAATTAATGTAACTAGAAAAAATTGATGAGAAAACTGCAAATCACCTCAGAGAAAGCATATTCATGGTGTGCTAAGCTCTGCAAAATGATGGAATAGCCTACCCATTAAGAAAATAGACTTCATGGGTACAATTTGCATGATTTTTTGAGCCGGTTAATGTAAAACCGACTCTTACGGAGAGAAATTCCTATGGCTTGGGGTACCACAACAGACAGCTAGACTCCAGAAATCAATCTTTCCCAATATGCAATAGAAATAAAAATATCTAACACTAAAGGATCGAACCTCATACCTTATTCCTGACGGTTGAAGTAGATCCCCGTTGAGCTTTCCAATCTTCAGCTTGAATTGTTATAACACGTCCTCAACAACAAGTAAACAATACAAGCATACTATATTTCATGGTGTTAGATCTATTCTAGCATATATAATCAATAATGTAAAAGCATTTGACATATTCCAATGGATACAATATTCATTTAAATACACATTACTGGACAGGAAAAGATATTTCTATTAATATGAATCAGAGATTACAAGTGACAACCTCTAACGGCACGTCTCCAATCGGAGAAACTGAATCCCCCACTTGGGCCTCCACCACCTCAATCCTCCATCACTTCGATAGCAATCTTACTAGCAAAAGGCAAGCTTGGGAAGAACACAACAGTGCTCCAAGGGACAAAGTGATGCAGACTCAAGCATAAGTTCTGGCAACAATGGACTATAGTTTCGTTACTCTCAATTCTCTCTTATGCTTTCAATGTAACAAGGGGTTCCTTATATAGCTTTTCAAAGGGATATTGAAAGGTCGAATCCGTGCGATCTCAAGGCATATGGAAGGCCAGAAGTCAAATGAGTTGGATCCAAGTCAAGGAAAACTCCAAAAGGATTTGGATTATGCACACATCCCGATGTACGTGACTATAAGGGGAATATCAGCGTATGTACGCGGTTATCAGGGAAAAATCCGCATATATCAATTTTCTTATGTTTTTAGGGATGATCAAGGATACATAAAAAGACAAAAAGTGGTCCACGGGGGATAATGAGTTTGCAGTGGGACAGGGGAAGGCCATACAATGTGTGATTCACCTAGTGTGGTGAAATCCGCTATAACAGATGCCCCCTAATGTATGAGGTCAGAGGGGTTATGCGATGGTCGAAATAAATTATATGTCCATCCCAGAAATGAAGCGATGAAGGTACCCAAATGGAAGACCATCCACCCAATTAGCATAGTACCATAATACAACTCTGCATATAATCTGCAAGTACATATAGCAGTCCCAGATACATAAGAGTACAATGGCCATGAATAGGCATGAAACATGATAGAACATATGTGGTCATCGCCACGTACAATATACATAGATCAGAATCTCCATGATGAAGATATACAAAGGACCATGATCTCCACAAAGGCTGAAGATATACAATAGATCAAGATCTCCATAGTGGCTGGAAATGTCTGACATATACTGGAACAAGTCACGAGAGCTGAAATCTCATGAACACTGGCACGATCAAGGAGGTAGCATATAAGAGATGCCACCAATCTGGAAGGTCTTCTACACAAACCGCTACGAGTACATGTCCTACTATGCGAATAGAGGTGTCAAGGTCGAACATAGTAGTCCATCGTCTGATTACCGTTCATTGATGTATAATGTTAACAGACACGAGATCACCCACCGATAATGAAAATGGGAATCAAGGTACTAGAGTGCAAACTAACAAGTGTGAATAAATGTGTTGAGGTCGAACACTTGAGAGATTTCATCGATCAGGGGACATTGATGTATTCCCAAAACTGTTGATGGCGAGAGAACCTACCACTGATGACTGCAAGTCTCAAGGCACTCAAAATGATTCTAGACTCCAATCCCAAAATAAATGATCTGAATTCGATGGGATGAAATCCGCTGGAAGGAGGGCATTAAGGCATCCCCCATCATCCAACACGAGGTACGCAACAAAGCTGTCTAATGTGGAAGGACTCGATCATAAGGTGCACGAACCAGTAACTGTACCGGGAATGACCGACATGCAAAGTCAAGATAACTGAGGAATGGCCGACTCAGGTTTCAACTTCCTTCGAACAAGAGCATAACGGCGTATGGTGACTGAATGAGGGCAGCATAGACTCGATATACAAACTGGGACATCTCTATGACGCAGGAGGCATCAATAGAGGCTCCATAGGGACTGGAAGCATAACCAGTCAGTGGAGATAAACTCAGATAAACAAGTACAGCTCCTAAAGTCAAACTATAACCCAACCAACGGATGTGATATATAGTGCTCTGTTTGAAGGCGACACGACTCAACAACTGCCAAAGATAATATCTTTTCTTGTCTGGCTTTTTGGTTTTTTGATTTTTTTTGGACTTTTTCAGTTATTTGAAAAGCTTGAAAAAAGAATAAACTAGCTTTATAGTTACAAACTAGGAGGAGACGAGTGTCATAAGGGAAAAAAAACTAGTTCCATGCAGTGGAACATACCTATGCTCAATGCAAGGATACATGTGTACGATATCGACACTCGGGGGAAAATCCCCTCCCGGTAAAAAGGGAAATCAAGCTGCGAAGGATATAAAAATGGCTCTGCATGGCTAGACATGAGACAAGCTCGGGCTATATGGATGAAACGCAATGTCAGGGGAGCCGAAATAAAGCTCAATAAGACAGGCTAAGCTCATGATAATGCATCCACAACTTGATGCAGCAAGGGATTCCGGAGGGAACATGGCTAGCATAAGATCAAGAAAAGTATGAGGCTCTTGCAAAATGTCATGGCAATACTATACAACGAACTCCCACACCCTAAAAGGAGAAACATGGGCATGGGCACCAAATACAAATAGGGCGCTAACTAGGGTACCCATGTAAGGTGAGGCTCTACCACCCATATCATGCCACTTCTAAAGTAGCAAGAAGGTTCCGTGACATAATAGAGTGGGTTTGTACCTAAGGATATAGTGACATGGTCATAAGGTCATGCAAAATGCAAACGATGGTGAAACTAACCTATATGCCAGTGTAGACATGATGCCTGAGATGGGCACAAACGGGTCAATCCAAAGGCTGAAACGGCACTGCAAATGGTCTTCTACATCACAAATCATGCCAGAAACGGTCCAAAATGGTTAGAAACTGTAAAAACTATAGGAAATGGGGTAAAAAATTTCAAATATTTGAAATTTTTTCTATAAATAGTAAAAAATAGAAATCATTTGAAACTTTTACCCATTGGAACTCTGATTTTCAACTGCAAATTCCAGGAGATCCAGCTGGCGGAATTCACAACCGTTTTTTCTAGGTACTTACTCATGTTCTCAGCTTGCATTTCAATACAATTTTTGCAAGTTTTGATGGTCAAATGAGCTAATTAAGGCCACACTTACATGAGCACTGCGGCCCACGCGAGTATCGAAGCTTTTTCCGCGTATAGGGCTGGCTATACGCGGAAAAGAGGCTAGAAACCGCGTATGTACGCGATTTTACGCGAATGTAGGATGGTACTAGAATGGCGAGAACGCGAGCATGGTGAAGTAGAGGAAGCAGTAAGGGCCGATGTAAGGGCTCAACAAGTATTATGTGCATGTGGACTCTATAAGTTTTGGTGCCTAGGTGGCTTGAGGGCCAAACCAGGGCTGCTACAGATGTTGGTAGACTATTGGGATCCAGACTTAGAGTCCTTTCGGATAGACGGTATGTCCCTCACCATTGAGGTGGAGGATATCTACTTCATCACAGGTCTAACTAGACGAGGGGAGGTGGTGAACCTTCGTTCTCGAGGTGGGCTAGGTCATGGGCTTACTATCAATGAGTACATAGTAGTGTACTACTACCCGGATACTGAGAAGGTGGGGAGTCAAGTTCCCACCAACGCTATATAGATGCTGGGCCTAAAGGCCATACTACTGACGCTAGGCAGGATAACAGGCTTAGCATCACTCCATCAGGCCTCTCGAGCACAGATGTTCTATGCGGTGGAGTGTATGAGACCGACCGTATATGGCTGGAGTACTACACTACTGAGCAACATGAAACATCAGCTCAGTGAGTGTAAGGCAGGTAGGATACGGAACTTCGGGTTCAGCAGCATACTGAGCTCTTTTTTCTTCGAGCGGGTTCCAGGATTGAGCCCTAGAGTGGATGTTCCTCTCCACGGGGTTTGAGATCCGGCCCAACGACGTTGGGAAAACGCGATGTGCATACTGGGGGGTGGTAGGGTGGCCAACCCCTATCCAGGTGACTTCTTCACATGGTGGCAACGACAGATTGTTGCCATAGAGGACTACCCCTATGCAGGGATAGATTTCTAGGGGGATCCAGACATTCCATTGCCACCGGGATCAGCATTCGGAGACATAGGTAATGAATCTCAACCCTCATTCTTTTTAAAAAATTTTGAATTATTTAATTTTTTTGTGTTTTCTTGATTATGTGAAACCAAAAATACATGTTTTTGGGTGACAATACATAGTGACATCTACCATTCATGTGCAGATGTGGGACCATGGCAACCAGAGGGCTTCCCACGTCATAGATGGAGGGGGAGAGGGGACGACATCACTGGTGTGGATGCGGAGCGAACGCTCCAAAACATCCATAGCAACTTCGTGCGACTGACACATAGAGTTCCCATGGTGCAAGTCGAGGACTTGCCTGAGGCCATGCAGCAACAGGTGGTGGGTGTACCACGCGCATGGGTGCATTTATTTCGATGGCTAGCTAGAGCCATAGTGACATATCATGATAACAACCCTCCCCCTCCATAGGATTAGATACCTGGGAGTGCATCTATTTTGTACTACCGTGTATATGATGGAAGCTTTGAAAGCTCCACTTTTGTATTATGACACTATGTATTACCACATTTTTGATGTATATATAAAAAGTTTTATGGTGATTGGTTTATTTATTTACATGTGTAAAAATGTGTTTATGATTAATTTATTATGAATGAGACAAATTCTAATCTAACACGTAGTTAGCATATGAGTCAGCAACTTGATTATAATTTCTTGGAATGTGTGTATATGTGATACTCTCAAATTGTCGTTCTAACAATCTTACCCGTAAGAATCTCCTCAATAACGTCGGATCTCTAACATGATACAAACCATTGAGATATGACACTACTAACTCTGAATCAAGACGTACCTCAAGAGAGAGAACACCATGCGAAATGGCATCCCGTAGAAGCTCAATAACGACACTATATTCAGCAACATTGTTGGAAGATGGTCGTAGACATACACCTCCTGAAGACAATACTCGACCCATAGGAGTATAAATCACCCAAGCAGCTGAGGCTGAGTGTTGAGTGTGACGACTTGCACCATCTGCGAATCCTATGTAGGTGAAAGATTCCATTGACATTTACCACAAGAAATGGAAACTAATCACAAACCCGATCACGATAAACAAGACCTAACTATGCAAAAAAGCTGTACAATAATATACAACAAACAGCCTTGGCTAAAGGTCATGCATAGTATTTTTTAAAATAGAGCCCATTTCTAGGCTCCTCCAAGGCTGTCCCTTCGTAATCTACTAACTCGTAGGCACCCTTCTCTAAGACACGCTTGACCACGTAAGGACCACGCCACATAGGATTGAATTTCCCTGCCCCCAAGGGTTCTTTCGATTGATCCCACAAAAGGACCAAGTCTCCCTCACTAAACACTCTTGGACAGACAGACTTATCGTATTGGGCCTTCACGCGACGCTTATTAACCTCTAGAGTCACCAAGGCATCTCTACGCTGCTCATCGAGTTGCTCAAGGTGAACCAAACGCTCCTCCAAAGGTGAAGTGTCTGGTAATAGTTCCACAGCTAACTTGAATGAAGGAATCTCGCATTCAACCGACAATATCGACTCCACTCCATGAACAAGCTGATATGGAGAAGAACCAGTGGCAGTTTTAACCACGGTTCGATATGCCCACAAAGCAGGGTATAACATAATATGCCAATTCGTCTTACTTTGTGCGATGGTTCGTTGGAGAATGGAATTAAGTGACTTATTCACTGCTTCAACCTGCCCATTCGCTTGAGGATAGTAAGAATATGAGTGCTCTTTCTTATACCCTAGCTTGGATGCCAACTCTTCCATCATACGGTTCTGAAATTGTGAGCCATGGTCAATGACAAGCTCTCTCGGAATCCTGAACCGAGTAATGATTTGGTTGAATACGAAGTGGGTGGCTGTCTCACCGTCGAATTTTACAGTAGGCATTGCCTCTACCCATTTCGTGAAGTAATCAACAGCCACTATGATATGATGGTGCCCCCCAGCCGAATTTGGGTTGCAATCCATAAAATCGAGCCCCCACTTGGTGAAGGGATCGGCGGTGATAATAGGGTGTAACGGGGTAGGCTTCGAGCGCATATTACATGCGAACACCTGGCAAGGGTGGCACCTCTTGACCGCTTCAATACAATCCTTGAATATCGACGGCCAGAAATAACCTACTCTCAAAATCTTCTTAGCTGTAGACAGCCCGGATAAATGACTGCCACACACCCCTCCGTGGAAATCACTAAGCACTACCTCAACCTCATCATGAGTTAAACAACATCGTAAAAGGGAATCTACTCCACGGCGGTACAAATTATTGTCCACTATGAGGTAGTTCTTGGAGATGTGACGTAATCGTCGGCGTTCATCTCGCGAGAGGTGAGTAGGCGTCCTCTGTGTTTGTAGATATACTATGATATCCCCATACCATGGGTCAGCCATTGAGATTAAGAAAATGTGTTCATCTACGAACATATCTTCACATACCAACTCCTCAGCCTCGCTTGGAAAATCCGATATGAGCTCTGCAAAGATTAAAGATTTCTTTGATTTTGCTGAAACAAACTCGAGATCAAACTCTTGCAGGATGAAAATCCATTTATTGTACTTTCCCCCAATCATCCTACATGTGAGGATGAATTGAAATGGATTGACATGGGCTACAACCAAGGTTTGGTGAAGGAGAATATAATGTCTCAAACGATGCACCGTATGTACGGTAGCTAAGGCAAGCTTCTCGACATGAGAATACTGAATCTCTGCGTCAATAAGGTTTTGGCTCAGATAATATATGACATGCTCCTGGAGCTTCTCATCCTCTTGAACCAACACCATACCAATCGTCTCTAAAGATGCGGCCACATATAATAGGAAATCACGGCTATAATCCGGAGGACTAATCACCGGGGCTGATGCTAGGGCTCGCTTAAGTGCATCGAAGGACTCCTGGGCTCGCTCATCCCATTCAAAGGGAGTATCCTTCTTCAAGAGACGCATGAAACCTCTAGTCAAATTGGCAAAATTGACCAAAAATCTTCGTAGGAAGTTTGCCATGCCTTCCAAACACTGAAGATGACGAATATTTCTCAGGGGAGACAATTGAAGTATTGCCTCAACCTTCAAAGGGTCGAATCTTATCCCCTCTTTCGAAACGATGAATCCTAACAAACGACCTGAATTCACGCAAAAGATGCACTTATGAGGGTTTAATCTAACAGCATAATGCCGACATCTTTCGAAAACCAATCTCAAGTGATAAGAATGACGCATCCTCATGTGAGAATGAGCAGCAGGTCATCCAAAAACACTTCAATAATAGACTTGAGATCGTGGAAGATCAAGGTCATCGCCCGCTGAAATGTAGCTCCGGTGTTTTTAAGGCCGAAAGGCATTTTCCGATATGCAAAAGTTCCCCAAGGACAAATAAATGCGGTCTTGTGTTGGTCCTCGAGTTTGATCTGGATCTGATTATACCCGAAAAATCCGTCCATGAAGGAGAACACCTCACTACCCACACACTCATCCAAAATCTGATCTATAAACAGTGTGGGGAAGTTATCCTTAGGACAGGCACGATTTAAATCACGGAAATCAGTGCATATACGGATCGCTCCCTGCTTCTTATCCACTAGAACAGGGTTTGAAACCCACTCCGTCAAGGGAATGGGATAGATGAAACTAGCTTTCAATAGTTTCTCTATCTCTGCCTTTATGGCGGGTGCTTTCCTAGGATTCACGGCGCGTAAACGCTGTCGAATAGGCTTAGCGTTGCGGTAAGTTTTAATCTCATGTTCGACAATCCGAGGGTCAATCTCTGGCATCTCATCGTAAGACCAAGCAAAAACATCACAGAATTCCTTGAATAGCTTGGTATACTCATGAATCTCCTCTTGGGAACAATCCGCCCCAATGTAAACATTCTCAATCGTACCAGGATTGCGAGAAATGTTGATAGGAATAGTTGACGATATGTTCGCCATGTTTCTATCAGCCATCGGACCAGGAGAGCTTAATGGAACCATAGGTCTACCAACTTTCTGACTAAGAATCTCCCTATAATCCTCATGCTCCAAAAGGTCAAGATCTGGAAGGAAATATGATCTATGATGAAGTTCCTCCCATGGTGGCTCAACTCCCGACCTAGCCTCGATAATCGATTCATCTGAAGGGAAAACCATATCAAGGCAGTCGTGGGCATGAGAAGACTATACTGCCCATGCCGGCAGCACATAGGGGTCTTCCTCCTCCGTCGACGAAGAGGAAGAACAAGGCTCTACAGCAGACTCAAGATTAGCTTGGTAAGCTATCATGACTGCAGGCAACGGCACACTCATCTCGATGGACTCACTCGAAGGACTCGGTGAAGGAAGAATCCAAGGATCTCCCATATGACATGTGCGAAAAGGCACCGATCTCATAGATGTGGAAGCACCACCGAAACGCGATCCTATCATGAGGACGGGTGTAGAACAACTAAAGGTTCCCATGAGGGAAGGATACATTCCTACACCCACACTCCCGGTTGCCAGCTAGGAATGTTCAACTTTCGGAACCGAAGATTCTGACGATGCAGTAACAGGCGGATTCTTGAATGCCATTTGATCAATCGTTACAATCTTCCCATTATGTGGAAATCTTACAACATGAAACACGGAAGACGCAACAGCTTGCATACTATACATCCAATTCCTTCCCAGTAAGAGATTGTAGTCAAGGGGTGCATCAACCACCTCAACCTCTATCGCAACGTTCTTCCCTCCCAAACGGACTTTAAGGGAAGGAAGGATGCCGTGCGGCCTAAACGATCTCCCATCAAAATCAGTTAACATGGTCGTAGACTTTGACAACTCAGGAGAACCAAGACCCTTCCAACAAGACAAAGACATCATAGAAGTAGCAGCTCCCTCGTCAATCACAGTACGCTTGACAGTCATATTAAGACATTCTACATGTATCAAAAGGGACACATAGTAGGGTAAGCGAGGCTGATGTCTTGCGGTTTCAAATTTGATCATTGAGGAAGAAGCATCGCCATTCACACCAAGAGCGGAAAGCAACGCCTTCCTTTGCGACGGACAACTCTGAAGCACCTCCAATGCAGACATCGCACAAGGAGTATGACCCAAGTCCTCAACAACTGAATAGTTCTAGGTGGCTTGGGCATTTGGATTATGCCCCGAACGCTTAAGTACCCCCTTAGGAATGTGAGGTGTAGCTTCAGGTTTATCCTTAGGTTTCTCAATGTGCAAAGGAGTTCCTGGTGGATCAGGTTCTTTGCCTGGGCTGGGTTGTGACAAAGTATAGTCTTTCGCACGCGTCACAACCTTCGCAGCACGGACCATATTAATGCACCCATGACCACTAGTCTCAGGTGGATCATCATCACTAGATTGATCATGGGACTTCGAGTTCATATTCTGGTTATGTGGTAAAGGGTTCGTTAACACAGCTAGGCCCTGTACTATGAACTTCGAAGCTTCATCCATCCTAGGGCACAAGTAAGTGAGGTGATCATCCTTACATATCTTGCAAGTAAATTTAACCTTACGTTTAGTCTGCTTGTCCCCCCCAACATTTTTATTGTTCTTGTCATTATTATTGGCATTTTCGTTCTTATACCCACCCTTTTTATTATTGTTGTTTTTACCCTTCTTTCGGTTCCGTCGGGGTTGTTGGTTACCCTTCTGGTCTGACGATTGTACAGCATGTACATTCACCGTTTGGGCAGGCTAAGATGAAGCCATAGCTTGTCCCGAGGCAGATTGGTTGGTAGACAACTGAGCAACTTGTTTCGCAACCAAACCTGCAGGTTTCTTACTTGCACAACCCACAATGCCATCGGCATGTGGTCCAGGTTTGACCTTGGGATCAAAACTCGAACGAGGAGCGTTGGGTATAATCTCATATAACAAACTAGACTGAGCATAGATCAAGTCTAGTTCCTGCACCCTAAATATTGCATGTTCCTCATTCTGCACTCCAGATGTGGAAACATCCTTTGCTATATGTGGCAATAAAGATTTGAGGAACCACTCAAGGAGGAATTCCGACGGTATAAAGGATTTAATTAATCTCTTCCGTCTATGCCACTCCTGAATATGATCAGAAATATGGGTGGATTTATCTTGCCGAAATGTCGACAAGAGTTCAGTACCAACATCATAGCGTACTGGTAGCTGGAAGTGATTAAGGAAAGTCGTCGCAAGGTTGTCGAACAAGGTAAAGGCACCCCTAGGTAACTCTATATACCATTTTTCCGCAGGCCCTTTGAGGGTGCATTGAAATAGTCTCAAGCGAACTGAGTCCTGATGCAATGAATTCGAAGAGCACCATAGGTGGAATGTCGTAACGTGTTCACTCGAATCCTCTCCTGTTTTGCCTTCGAATTTAGGTATATCCGAAGGAAGCTTGGTAGGGACAGCCGTCCAAGCCGGGTCATGAGCCACAGGATCGTTTGTAAGTCTTGATAAGTCAGGTAAATTGAGTGTCGCAAGGAAAGGGAGCCTAGGATTATGAGGTCTAGGGACCACTCCCTGGTTCATATGGGATTGATTACCACCATGACCTTGGCCATAGTGACCTCCTCTCGTATGACCCGTATAGGGTGGCGCCGAAGCACCATGATGAGGTGGACCTTGACTAGTGGGAGTTACAAAGACATAAGTAGGAGGATAGGCAGGTTGTGAATACCCACCTCCATAAGGTGCAGAAACTTGTCCATACTGCATCCCATAGTAGGGTCCATAGGTCATCTGTCACGTCCCCATGCCTCCGACCGGCGAAGAGGACGCGAACCTTACTAAATCCGACGGGGCTAAGAGCCCACGAACATGAAAAATTCATGCAATTTGCATAACAGAATGCTTAAACATGCATAGATGCAATTATCTACCAAGCATAGTAGAAAACAACATTCATTCAGACAAGCATTCTTTCAACATGTTCATCATATCATTAACAGTAAATATAGAATTGCAGAGGTAAAATACACAAGATCACTTATCTTATGAATAATTCGATCCGCAACCAGCTATGTCACTGCAACGTTCCACCCAACCATAGGCCAGCGTGCTCCTTAATCTCTCAGCAGCGCTGCCACCCCCGAGCTGGGCATGATTCTCCAAGGAATAAGGGAACTAGTAGGCTTACACATAGCCAGGGATATGCAAAACACAGCCAAGCCAACACAGTTGGGTTTATCAATCCATTAAGGAGCTGGAGAAGGCAAATTGCTAAGCTGGTGAGCTCATTACAGAGCCAAGAACACCTACACCAGAACTAGCCTAACCTCTAAGACACCCAAACACACCCAACACAAGGAATCAGTCCCTTCTCTGCTACACAGTCCCTCAGGCCCTCCATTCCCTTCCAGTGCTATTCAGGGGTGATGGAGAAGAAGGCCAGCCCTCTAGCTCTGTCTGTGTGGTTTCCAGCCACCAGGTTTATCAAGCAAATCTAAGCCAACAACCCTGCTCCTCTCACAGTCCAAAGACCCACCATTGCACTCAGGAAACTCATTTAGCTGTCACAGCTTAAACAGGGAGAAACGAATCTCAAGTGACATACAACAAATTCCCAAACGCAGCAGCAACACACTTACAGTAGGGGAAAATCAACAGTCCGTTCAAGGAAGTTGAGCCACGGGAAGACTCACACAGACCACACTGGAAACAAATTTACAAACTCCCGGCCTGGGTGTGAGTAAAAATCAACGCAGAACCCACAAATTCGACACATGGGGAAAGGATTCAGCCACATCATTCACAAATCCGTGGAGGAAATGGCGTGGGTAAAAAAACCAGGAAGACTCCTATGCGTGGAAAGAAATAATGGACTGGAAATGGTGGAAAATGAATAGAGCACAGAAAGGACGTTAAATTGGGCGTGCAGGAGTGTTCAGCAAACTCGTGGAGCTAAGAAAATGTCTGCGTGAGACCAAAAATTCCAAGAGCCTGTGCGAGCCTGTGCGTGAGGAGAAAACAGACAAAATCGTGGGGAGAGTAGCATTGCCTGCGTGAGTGAAGAGTGTGTGAAGGCTTCCCCTTGCCATTTTGAAGTCAACTGCTGGGTGGAGTGTGCGTGGAGGCATGGACTGACAGTCCTGCCACCCCACTCCCAAAACAATTAACTGCCATAACTTCCCCCAGCTGCCAGCAGATATCCTTAATGAAGGTGGTTGGGAGTAAAACAAGGGAAGAAGATGACACATGTGTTTTTCCCTTTTTGGCTCAAGATTGACAAACCCCCCCAACATCCTCATCCTTGGGAAAATCATGCCCCTTTCGATTTAGTTGTTGTGACCGTAGCTGGTTGTGTTCATTTTAATTAATTATAGATGCATATTTACATGATGACCAATATAATATATGTCGCAGGCCCCGATATACCATCGGTGACAAATTTAAATCCAAAACATGGTATTACCGATCAATGGTGGGGCCTTGGCCTTTAGCTCCACACCATGATCCTTTACAATATATACATCATATACATCTAATATAACGGGGTCAAAACCAAGACATTACATCATCGCTTGCGATGCCCCATGAGACACTCCATAGGTAGGTACATACATTCCGGAAGTAGGAATATACATGCCGGAAGTAGGGATATATGTCGAGGAAGTAGCAATCTGACCTCTAGAAACATGAACATAACCTCCCAAAACTATGGGTGGTATGTAGGCTTGAGACACAATAGGTCTAGTAATCGCAGTACGGATCTGAATCGTAGCTACGTGCCGACTCGAAGGACCACATGAGTAAGGTGGATGATTTTCATTTGAAGAACTTGAAAGTGAGGACGAAGGAATCTTGGTAATAAGATATGTGCTAGTGCCTATCGTCACTCATCTAGAACCTGATATCGCTATGGGATCACTAACTCTAGACCTAGTAGGTATATAAGATGTAGCTTCCACCATTGGGATGGAAGGTGCAATGTGACTAGTACTCCCAAACCTCTCCGCAAGGTAAGCCATGGGATTTCCCCCAGGCATAGTGTTAGGGTCAAAGTCGGATTCGACATTAAATGCCAAATCATGCATAGGAAAACCAGTCGTAACATAACCACCATAGCTAGTGTTGACAAGTTCAAAGTGAGTCTCGGCGTCTTCCGGCATTCCATACTGGTAATGTGCCAATGAGGGGTCAGGCCTAGAATGAATAGGTCTATCATGCATGGCCTCTATCTCAGAAATCATAGGTCCTAAATCAGTTAGGTCGGGTGAAGGATCATAAGTAGGTGTAAAATCCCCATCGTCAACACGAATGGGAGGAGGAAGTGAATCAGATGTATCATCTGAATGATCTCCCATGGTGTGTGAATCAATGTGTGATATAGTCCACCTGCACTATTTAGGTCCCTCTCCCAAAGGAGGAGGATTAGTAGAAGGTGGAAGTCCCGCTAAACGACAAGAACGGCGCTGAGCCGCACCCGAATCCACAATGACTCAAAAAATAGCAAAGACTCTCTATTTACGTCAACCCTAGGCTAACTAGCGTGCACAGAGTAATCACTATAAAATCTAAAGCCAAAGGCAAGAAAACAAGGGTTGGATAAGTGAGCTCCCGAATGTGGCCAGTATGTATCGCCTAGGAGAGGCTTGAGAGGCCCTTGTCACCACAAGCGGAGGTTTGAAACCAATTATTGTGGCCCTCAGCTTCAACACGTAAAGCGACTGTGCTGTCCGACCCCAACCTGGCTGGGACACATGCAGAATAACCTCTACACGTACCCCCTCGATATCCTAGGTAATTTCACTAAGGTCACCTCAATATAATCAATGCTCAGGCAGACAGTTGCAAGCGGGATTGACCGTATGGGCAGGGTAGCAAAGCCCAAAACTCCCGAAAGAGCCCCCAAATACGAATACAATCCTGGCTATATCGCCAGTGCTACACAGTTACCGACCAGGGGTTATCCCAATCAACAACCGCTCACACTGCCTAGTGCTTGACTCCCTTTTGAGAGGAGCTTCCTGAGAAGGTTGGTTATACCAAGGATTTCACACTCCCTGGACAGACACCTAGTTGTTGTTGTTTAGTGATCTTGGAGAATTGACTTACAATGAACTATTCCAAGATCCTAAAACCTAAGCTTATTGGTGCACCCTAGAAAAGAAAAGAGTGTAATTCATTTTATTTAGCATTGATTTTAGTTGTCTTTATTACTCAAAAATAGGATATGGTCGTGCAACTAATGGTGTTATGATGCAACAAGAAGTAAAATGCACACCTAACAATCAATGCAAATGCATTGTGTCCATGAAAACAGGGTATGCGTACTACGTGTAATGCACAATTTCTTCTTCAAATGCTGAATGCAAATTTCCCTATATGAAGTCCTAACTATTACTCCAAAGCAAATCTAGATCTAGTGCAAGTACAATGCAAAGTGCAAAATGCAATGCATAATGATAAGCAAATGTTTTTGGATTTTTTGAAAATAAAGAGATACAAAAAGCAAAAGAATGATTCTACCCACCCCAGACTCTGCAAGCACACATAAATAGCATTCCAGGAAAGCACTAAGGTAAAAGGACTCTAATGCACTAATCTCAAACAAAAAATCAAATATGCCATGACAAGAACTTTCCTAAAAAAAAATTTAGGCTAAAAAAAACGTTTTTGGTAAAAAACGGAGGTATTAACAGACTCAGGCAGTGTCAAAGGAGACTCAGTAACTCACAGAATTCACCCAGCAATCCACTTTATTCCACAAAAAGGTAAAAACCAGAGTATACATGACTATGCGCAGTAAACCCGTGTGTATACGCGGAAATCCTAGAGGAACCCGCGTGTATAAGCGATTGTAAGACAAAAACCCGCGTACAAGAAGAAAAAGATGCACAAATCAAGGAAAACAGACAGGCTGAGACTAAGTTTACACCAATCAGACTCTACCAGGCATACATGCCCCCATACTCGACACAAAAACAAGAGAGAGAGAGCAATTCAAATACATTGAATGCCAAGAAACCAATCCCCAAATGTCAACTACTAGGAACTCCCCAGCGGAGTCGCCAATTCTGTTACAGAGAGAAATTCCTATGGCTTGGGGTACCACAACAGACAACTAGACTCCAGAAATCAATCTTTCCCAATATACAATAGAAATAAAAATATCTAACACTAAAGGATCGAACCTTGTACCTTATTCCGGACGGTTGAAGTAGATCCCCGTTGAGCTTTCCAATCTTCAGCTTGAATTGTTATAACACATCCTCAACAACAAGTAAACAATACAAGCATACTATATTTCACGGTGTTAGATCTATTCTAGCATATATAATCAATAATGTAAAAGCATTTGACATATTCCAATGGATACAATATTCATTCAAATACACATTACTAGATAGGAAAAGATATTTCTATTAATATGAATCAGAGATTACAAGTGACAACCTCTGACGGCACGTCTACGAACCAGAGAAACTGAATCCCCCACTTGGGCCTCCACCACCTCAATCCTCCATCACTCCGATAGAAAGCTCACTAACAAAGGCAAGCTTGGGAAGAACACAACAGTGCTCCAAAGGGACAAAGGGATGCAGACTCAAGTATAGTTCTGGCAACAATGGACTATAGTTTCGATACTCTCAATTCTCTCTTATGATTTCAATGTCTCAATGGTTCCTTATATAGATTTTCAAAGTGATACTGAAAGGTCGAATCCGTGCGATCTCAAGGCATATGGAAGGCCAGGAGTCATATGAGTTGAATCCAAGTCAAGGAAAACTCCAAAAGGATTTGGATTATGCACACATCCCGACGTACGCGACTATAAGGGGAATATCCGCGTATGTACACGGTTATCGGGGAAAAATCTGCGTATATCAATTTTCTTATGTTTTTAGGGATTATCAAGGATACATCAAAAGAAAAAAAGTGGTCCATAGGGGCTAATGAGTGTGCAGCGGGACAGGGGAAGGCCATACAATGTGTGATTCACCTAGTGTGGTGAAATCCGCTATAACACCGACACATTGTAAACTTTGAAATCGAACTGATTCAAGACGCCTAGCCTAGGGACTGGCAAATGTTATGGATTTCTTCTTTCAATATTGTAGACGGCTAACCTATGGACTGCCAAATTTTATGGATTTCTTCTTTCAATATCATAGATGCCTAGCACAGGGGCTACCAAATGTTATGGGTTTCTTCTTTGTATGTTTTTTATAATAAAAGCACCAGAGTAATATCCAAATTGTAGCGACAATAGAGATTTGACAAATGTTATTTTGTGCATGTTTGAATACTTTGGCTTTCAAAATATAAGAAATCAAAATACAAGAAAGAAAAACAACAATTGGAAGATTAAATGTTGGAAAGGATGCAATTAGCCTTGAATTTACTGTTAGAAGATTAAATGACGCAACTATAATTTCACGTGGCTAGAATAAGTATGTAACCAACCACCCATCATTGTCAGCGTTATTTTTACTGCATTAACATTGTAACCAATTTCCATTTAAGAATAATCTTCAACATTAGGAAGACTAACAAGATCAGGAATACATTATATATATGAATCATCCACATTGTGGATAAGATGATGAAGAATGGACACCTTATCTTCTTTATTTGAGTAAATTCGAGACCCGTATTATCAGAACAAGTTTATTATTATACCATGCATGCGAGATGTCTTTAAAAAGTCGATATTGGCATATATAAACTTGGTCTTCCAGCTTTGTGGGGAGAGTTTAAAAACCTACAATGGAATCGGTGATTGATTGCATACATGCGACTAATGGGGGTATTTAAGAGTAATCACGATGGTATATCCATATATTTGCCATTTTTTAATTGCTTTGTTCCTATGGTTGTTATAATGTTCCTTTTATAATTGAACAAGTATAATAGCTGCAAAGCAGCTAGTCCCTACCTTAGTATTATATTTCTTTTTGTTTTATTGTTTAAGTAATTAACATCAACATTTGATTATGATTATGTTAATGATTATATGTAATCACTACTTTATTTATATAATTTTAATTGTTTATTTTGTGATGTTAAATAGTTAGTAGATAATGTGTAAGGGTTGTGACGGATAACCATTATTTTTTGATACACAATGTACTTATTTTAGAATTATTTTGTGTCATGATAATTTTAGTTCATATTTTTGTCATAAAGTTAATTGATTGGATCACAATTTTTTAAGTAAATTCACTCATTCTTATAACTAGAAAAAACTAATAAACAAAATAAATAATTTAAATAAATAATCTTTTCATAATTTGCAATATTTTAAAAGAATAGATCTTGAAAACATGAAAGGTTGATTTCATTTATTTAATTTCAAGTGTCTTTTTTTTAATTATTCAATTTTATATTCCATTGTAAACGTTATTATTATAAATTTAAAAAAATTAAATCTTCAAAAACTATTTATATAGAAAACATAAAAAAAACTATTACTAACCAATATATTTTTTTATTCTTTAATTAAAATAATATATTTAGTAAAACAATTCATTAATTTATGTAATGTTAACTTAATTCTTTAATTAAAATAATATGTTGAGTAAAACATATAAAGTTAATTTCATTTTATTATGTAATGTTGATTTCTTTTTTAAATTGTTTAATTTTTTACTGTGTTATAAACTGTATTATTATAAATTGTTTAAATGATATTTTAACAAAAAATTGTTTTGAATTGTTTAAAATCACAATTTGTTGAGTAAACCTATTGATTTTTGTTGGTGAAAAAATTAATAAAAATAAAAACACATTATCATCTATTTACCATATATTCTATTTTTTCCACATAAAAAATTCATAATTTTATAACCATCTATTATATACTTGGGAACAAAACTATAAAAACAAATAAGTAAACATTTAAAACCATTACCCTAGATAAAAAAAAATATGAATCCTAAAAAATAACTAATACTTAAATTATTTTTTTCAAAAATATAAAATATTAAACATAAAATTAGAATCCAAAAATATAACTAATGTTGAGTTTTTGAAGGCTAACTAAAACATTAATCTTTTAATTTCATCTAATTGTTTTGTTTTTATTTTTATTTTTTTAATAAAAAATCATTGCCTCTTTAGGTGTAATGAAAAAATGTTTATATTAAAAGTCTTGCGTAATTAAAAAAATTAATAAACAAGAAACCAATTTTAATATTAAAACATTATAAAAAATGTAAATTATATTTCACTTTAATATCATAACTTTATAAAAGTCATAATGTATATTTTTAAATTCTATGTTTAGATAGTAAATAAAAAAATTAAAAGATGAAACTTTTAAATGAATATTAAATCTAAAATAATCTAATCAAATCAAATCCTGAGGAATTGAAGCATTTAAATCAAATCCTGGGGAATTTTTATGGAATTGAAAGTGTAAGTAGGGTGTCATCAATGAGCAATCTAAAACTAATAAATGGTGCTTTAGTATTTGTAAAATAATTAATGTGTACCATTTTTTTTTAACTATGTGGCAATTTTAGATTTTTTTTCAAATAAAATAATTTTAAATTATTATTTTTAAACTAATTGTCACATCCAACCATGGTTATTTAGTCAAATCAAAGCTTTCAACCAATTATAAAATAGTAATTTCTAATTTCAAAAACTAAAAAACATATTTTATTATTTTAAAAAATAAAATTAATAATTAATTTTAACAAAACATTATAAAGTAACTATAAAATTGTTAAAATTAATAAAATGTCAATGTAGTTTTGACAATTGATCCATTGCTATAATCCCTGCCTTGGCAGGGACTAATAATCAAGATTCAACCATCTTTTAATTGCTTTGTTACTATGGTAGTTATAATGTCCTTTTTATAATTGAATAAATTAAGATTCAATATTTACAATTGGAAGATTAAACATCAGAAACTAATATTAATTAATATCATCTCTCTCAGCATTAAATAACTCACAATATTATATTATATTATACTAACAATATTTACAATGAATGAATATCATCCATGTGAGCATTAAATAACTAACAATATTATATTATATTATAATAACAATATTTATTGTTTGTTTCTTAAAAGAATATCTTTGAGATTCTCTTTTTAGAAGAATTTCCATTTTTTTTTTGGACCATTCCAATTGAAATTCCATACTCTCTATGACATAATTAGTATTTTTGTGTTGGCAGAAAGTAATGTGGATTTTGCAATGGTTTTTCTTTTGCAATGGTATTTTGCACTAGAAAGACCATTCAACATTGATGTAGCCACATCTTATACAATACATGTCTATATACTCTCGTCCTGGTCTTGATGGAACACAATAGTATCTTATGGTTCAAGTGGCGTACAACCCATTTTCATGACCATTTAAATAAAAAAGAAAAGGTTTCCTTTCCCATTAAATATAATTCAGAAATGTTTTCAGATGGTCTTAGAAAGACATGCATGGCTTTGACACTAGAATGATGTAGCACTCCATCCCTCTTGAGGAGGGTGCTAAGGTGGTCAAGCAAATACAACGCCTTATCGTTCGATGGATAAAAAAATAAAGTGTCCTATCAATCCTAAACAGAATGCGGTAATATACAACTATGTGGGAAGTACTAACCTTTGCTTCATGGAGTAGGTCTTTCTGTTTCATGGGAGATCGATCTTTTCTTCTTCCTATGGGGATATGGTATGATGATTTAGTGATACTTTATGTGTCCCAACAGTAAGAATAATGGATGACTCAATATCAATCGACACGGTTATGAAGTGCATGCTAGCTCTACGTGTGGCCGTGTGCTAGCTATACTTGTTAACGCTTGGATTGATTCGTGTACGAGGGTGCTTATTCTTATATTTTTTCAAAGTAACATGGTCTAGCCCAAACAAATTAAATATGACTTTTGGGTAAACCATGATAGATTTAAAACAATTTTGATATGTGTCACTTGTGCATTAGTCGTATGTTCAAAACAAAGGAAGAGGAACGAGTTTGTTCTCTAAACATACATGAAACGAGTTAGTTAATCAACTTAACTTGAGATTGAAATATTCCATTGGATTTTTTGAATTTTATGATTTGTAAGATTCCATTGGCATTCAAAGGATCGAGGCAAAATCATTGACTTATTCACTGAATATTTTCAAATTTAAAAACTTTTATGTACAAAATCCTTTTGAAGGAAACTTATCTTCACTTATGTGGCGATGTAGAAGTTTGATGTAGCTTATTTTCACTTATTTTCTTAGACTTGCTTTCATCACATAAACTTATATTATCTACACACACAACTTTCTCTCATTTTTGAAACATATTGAAGTTCTCTTCGGTGTTTCATTTCCCTCGCGTTGGGGGTATAAGATAACAATCCCCTACCTACTTCAACAAATGCATTGTCTCACAATCCACAACTTGCATTTGACATAGTCCTACAACATTCATAGGTACAAGGAACAAAGGAGACAATACGAATTATCATCCAAGGCACAACAGGCACAGGTAAATCATACATTATCGGCACCATTAAAAATGCACTATCTTTTCAAGTAATCATTGGCCATAATCTACTACTACTCCTTGCCCCTACTGGCATTGCAACATTCAACATACATGCAATCACTATACATCCAGGAATTTGGATTCCTATAAAGGACATGAATCCTTTACATGGACAAGCCTTGTCAGTGTTCCAAGAAGAGATGAAACATATTCAATACATTCTCATTGATGAAATGAGCTTCATAGGGCCTAACCTATTCATGCAGATTGAGATTCCTTTGTGTGAATGCTTTCCAGAAACAAACAACCACTCATTCAGAAATCGATCAATAATTCTTGTTGGTGATTTGGGCTAATTCCCACATGTGATGGACAGGCCTATATATGCAGGAGAAACTCTGCGAAAGGGTTTATGGATAGACTTTACCACTATAATCATTTTGGAAATAATCTTCTCGGCAAATGGGAACTGATGTCACTCAACTACGTTTCCGTTAGCTACTTACAAACATCCGCAATGCTACACCAACAATGGAGGATTGGACCCTCCTCCAGTCTATAACTAATAGATTCCAATCAATATAGGAGCGTTCATAATTTGACACAGCAATACATCTATTTGCAATGAACATGCTTGCAAATAATCATAAAAAATACATGCTCCAACCATTGGCTATTCCTATTGCAAGATCCATCGCAAATTTCACCACTAGAGAAGATCCAAAACAAAATGATGACCATTAACTCGAAAAAGAAATATTACTATGTGTTGTGAAACAAGTCATGTTATCCTGCAATTTGTGGGTCAAAGCATGATTAGTAAATGGTGCTCTCAGGGTGATCATCCAAATTGTATACACACATGGATTTATCCATCCTAAGTTTCCAGCTTATGTTGTCATGGAATTTGATAATTACATTAGCCCTCCATGGGACCAATCCCAACCAAAGCACATACAAATTCCACCGATACAATGAAGTAATAGGAAACAAATCCCCGTCAAGATGGCTTGGGCATTGACTATCTGTAAATCCCAAGGCTTAACATTAACAAAGTCAACCATTGACATTGGTAACACTAAACGTCAGGGATTGACCTTCATGGCAATGGCATGAATGACAACATTACAAGGAATGTGAATTGCACCATCGTTCTCCTTTGAATGATATGCAAAGATGCAAGACACTTCATTTGTCTCACTTCTAAATAAAGAAGAGGCACAATTGCATTCTCTATCTCTTTCACATTTAACATTGTAACTATCAATCCATGCACTCTTCTCACCAAATGAACATCCCAATGTTGATTGCCAATATAATTAGAGGAAAACTTATCACTCCCTACCCCTTTGATCTTTTGTTAACAATTAAATAGTTTCTTGTATGAAAAAAAACATGCAAATTTCACTTTACTTACCATCACTCACATGGGTTTCTATTTATAGCTTATTAGTATTTCTAAAAATTTATACATTTAGTTGCATATTCTCAGCATATTATCTTCGCTTCACTACTCACACATCACGGAAAATATGGTACATGATCAAGGTTCAATGTTTGAATCCTTATTTTTGGCTATCAATAATTTAGACATGTTACTTAATACTACATTTAATCGGTGTCAAACTTTTGATTATTAAACCTACAACAATCTCAATTTTATGAAACTGTTACTTATAACTGCAAAATTTTCTCTATTAAATGTTTTTGAAGCATCAACAAGTTACTTACTACTGTGTTGTTGATGCAAAATTTTCTCTATTAAATGTTTCTGAAGCATCAACAAGTTACTTACTCTTGTGTTGTTGATTGCAAAGTATTTTCACATGTGATAGTTGAAGCAACAATTGCACTATACTAATAAAGCATAAGTCATTTTTTATAGTTGTCCCTAACATAGTTTCAAAAAAAACTATAACAAATACATAAAGGGGACAATACATTAACAAATTTAATTATCTATGAAATTATGTGTGATTGATGTATGTTTTACTTATCCAACTATTCATTAGTACAATTTTGCATTTTCTTAGTTGCTTTAACTGTCGTTTTCTTCACCTTGTCTCTTTTCACAACATATAGCAATTCTTGTTGGCATTTCATTTCCTTGTTTTGAGGGTATGCTAGTTATAAATAAGTGATTTCAAATACTTGTTTCTTTTTAATGGCCGACAATTGGAGAAGCGGATGGAGAATGGTTTTCCGATTGTTGTGTTGTAAAGTATATTGATTTTCCATTCTCGTGTGACTCAAATTGTAATAACAACTTTTACTCTTGATATTTATTTTTGAATCACGATAAAACAAAATTAGCATTTCCATTACCCTATTTTCACATGTGGTTTTGTAATGGTCTGAAATATTTCTATTTAACCACTCTCTTTGTTTCTATACAATGAAAGAATGATGTTTTTTTTAATAATTTATGCTCATAAATTCATATTCATAATAAACTAAATATGCATTTGACAAAAATATTGTACATATACAATGATATAAATTATTGTTTATTTATTTTTATAAAAAAATGTTTTCATGAAGATAATATCAATTGTGGGTAGTCTTTTACAATGCAATTAGTATATGGATTTTTGTCAAACTTTGATGAAGGTATTATTTAAACATTGAAGAACTATGTCTTACTGTGATTGATGGAAATCCCGGAGGACTCTACTCCTTTCAGTTTCACAAGAACTATGTGTAATACATCAGTGAAGCCCTGGTGAAGAGAGCCACCAACATCTCCAAGAATTCCTGGTGCACCTTGGCACTTGCGTCGAAAAAATCACCAAGACCGATAAGTTTTCCACTCACCATACAGTGCTTGGATCTGCTTGCCACTCATGCCAAGCACAAAATTTGGCTGAAGCCCACTGTAGAGATGTATTTTCTTTATGAAAACCATGTATTGAAGGGAAGATTGGGAATAATTATAGAGAATACAGCTCAGAATGAGGGATTTGTTATCTTCTTGATGTTGAATGTCCCATTAGGGTTTGGGGTGGCTGCTAAATATACGTAGGATTGCAGAAAGATGGACCCTAACACGATTGTTGCATACCATCAGTCAGATATTGGTGAATATTTATGCATTGAAGATGAGCTTTGAAATGTGGGGTTTGTTGTGGTCAAATATATAGGTTAGTTTCCTTTGCTGAATGGATCTATCATGAGAGACAGTATTCACCTGGTTGGAATCAATTAATTTCTAAGTAATACTTGTCTCTTAGAGCTTGCTTCTTCAGATGGATTTCATATTGGATGGATAATTGCATAATTATGTTATTCTTCCTAGTTCCAACTCCTTTAAAAGGTTAAACCAGTTGGTGCCTAATCGCCAGAATGCTTAATAATTTTTCAATTAATCGTGGATGGAATGCAGGTAAAGTGTTGGATCTTGAACCATTGAAGTTGTTTATCCCATTGCATCAAAGTAAGCAAAAGGTGTAGGATTTATCCCTCCCCAGTACACACATTGATGGTATAGGCACCAGGCGGTTTACACAACACAATATGTGCTCCAATGCATAGAGAGATACATTCAGATTCCCATAGAGCCATGTATAGACTACAATATGTCATTCCTTTGATAGAACCTATCTCCTAACTTTGCAGGAAGGAGTGGGTTGTCATTTTAAGTAATCGTTTTTAGAAAAAATTCCATCCTGCCAGCTAAATATGAATTGTGAAATATACCAGTATAGACTACGTTAGTGACAAGGTTTAGCAATAAAAAGATGGAAAAATTGATGATGGGTGTTAGAATGCAAGGCTATGTAATCAGAGAGTTAAGTTGAATGAAAATTGACATATAGAACATGAAATTAAACGTATATGTAATCAGTTGCAATCAGTTTCCAGAGAGACAATCAACATGTCAATATGCCATAACTGAGTCTTCCTTTGGCATTGGATGCTCAGTTTCGAGACATATAAAATATGATAAGTGAGTATGAGAAAATGATCAGCCAAAAATAACAGACAGAAAGAGTTGTATTCTGTCTGTAAATCATTTTTGAATAAATTTCTTTTGACCACTTGAATAAATTTATCAAGGCAGATTTGATTTTCCCAAGGGCTTATGCTGCTGTAGTAAAATAAAAGATACATACATATATGCATGTTTTTCCATGATATAGTTGTAAGAAAATAATTTGTTTTTGGAAGAGAGATTTGCATTTCTAACATATTTTATGGCAACTTATTTTTATCATCCTAATCTCCACTGCTTGGATTTTCAATTTTATTTATCCTGAAAGTTCCGTTGTAGGTTAATTTTAGGTTACATGCTTTACAATATCAAATGGAAATCATTTAAATTCATGTTGCAAAATAGAACAATTTTATGGATAATAAAAACAAAAAATTAGTAGATCTCTAAATGAGTGGCTACCCATTTGGCATTAACAATGTCTATAGTTTGCTCAGTGCAAATCGATTTAGCATGACTTATTAGCAACTACACCATGTAAAAACCATCGATATTTTAAAAAAAATATTATCTAAAAAAATTGTATTTATTTAATTATAAATGTAAGTATTGAACTTGTTCCTTTATAGTTTATTGGAAAATAAAATCATCAATCACCATACAAACCAAAAAAATCTAATATCCTAATAAAGTCATTATGATAATCAATAAATGCATTTGTGAATGATTAGCATACCTTGTAGATTGAATTCCATTGATTTTCTGAACTTAGTCTTAATTAGTATTTTTTATAAAATCATAACTCAATAATGGACTAAAAGTTACTATTTTAATATACTTTGAAATATTTTAATATTAGTGTCCGGACAATGAGAATAAAAGGAACAGAAATATTGTCCCAAATAATATGATGGAGAGTGCAAAGAGATAATAGGTGATGAAGATGGAATTTTTCATTATATATCTTCTAAGGAGTTTATAGTCCTCTCTCTCTATTACGGAGAGAAATTCCTATGGCTTGGGGTACCACAACAGATAGCTTTGACTCCAGAAATCAATCTTTCCCAATATGCAATAGAAATAAAATGTCTAACACTAAAGGATTAGACCTCGTACCTTATTCCGTACGGTTGAAGTAGGTCCCTGTTGGGATTTCCAATCTTCAGCTTGAATTGATATAATACTTCCTCAACAATAAGTAAACAATACAAGCATACTATATATCATGGTGTTAGATCTATTCTAGCATATATAATCAATAATGTAAAAGCATTTGACATATTCCAATGGATACAACATTAATCAAATACACATCATTGGAAAGGAAAAGATATTTCTATTAATATAAATTATAGATTACAAGATAGATACAACCTCTGATGGCATGTCTGCGAATCGGAGAAACTGAATCCCCCACTTGGGCCTCCACCACCTCAATCCTCCATCGCTCGATAGAAAGCTCACTAGCAAAAGGCAAGCTTGGGAAGAACACAAAAGTGCTCCAAGGGACAAAGGGATGCAGACTCATGTATAAATTCTGGCAACAATGGACTATAGTTTCTTTGCTTCAATTCTCTCTATATGCCTTCAATGTACCAAGGGGTTCCTTATATAGCTTCACAAGGGATAATGAAGGGTCGAATCCGAGCGATCTCAAGGCATATGGAAGGCCAGGAGTCGAATGAGTCGGATCCATGTCAAGAAAAACTCCAAAAGGATTTGGATTATGCACACATCCCGATGTACGTGGTTATAGGGGTCAAACCCGCATATGTACGCGGTTATCGGGTAAAAATCTGCGTATATCATTTTTTATATAGTTTTAGGGATTATCAAGGAAACATCAAAGGATAAAAGATGGTCCATGGGGTCTAAAGAGTCTGCAGCAGGACAGGGGAAGGCCATACAAAGTGTGATTCACCTAGAGTGGTGAAATCCGCTATAACAGATGCCTCCTAATGTGTGAGGTCAAAGGGGTCATACGATGGCCGAAATACATTATAAGTCCTTCCCAGAAGTGGAGTGATGAAGGATCCCAAATGGAAGACCAGCCACCCAATTAGCATAGTACAATAATAAAACTCTGCATATAACTGCAAGTACATATAGCAGTCCCGGATACATAAGAGTACAATGGCCATGAATAGGCATAATACATGATATGACATATGTGGTCACTGCCACGTACAATATACATAGATCAGAATATCCATGATGAATATATACAAAGGACCATGGTCTCCATAATTCCTGAAGATATACAATAGATCAAGATCTCCATAGTGGCTGGAAATATCTGACATACACTGGTATCAAGTCACAAGAGCTGAAATCTCATGATCACTGGCATGATCAAGGAGGTAGCATATAAGAGATGCCACCAGTCTGGAAAGTATTTTACACAAACCGCTACGAGTACATGTCCTACTATGCGAATAGAGGTGTCGAGGTCGAACATAGTAGTCCATCGTCTGCTTACCGGTCATTGATGTATACCGTTAACAGACGTGATATTACACACCGATAATGAAAATGGGAATTAAGGTACTAGAGTGCAAACTAACAAGTGTGAATAAATGTGTTGAGGTCGAACACTTGAGAGGATCCATCGATCAAGGGACATTGATGTATTCCCAAGAAACTGTTGATGGCAAGAGAACCTGCCACTGATGACTGCAAGTCTCAAGGCACTCAAAAGGACTCTAGATTCCAATCCCAGAATAAATGATCTGAATTCAATGGGATGAAATCCGCTGGAAGGAGGGAATTAAGGCATCCCCCATCATCCAACATGAGGTACTCAGCAAAGCTGTCTAATGTGGAAGGACTCGATCATAAGATGCACGAACCAGTAACTGTACCGGGAATGGCCGACATGCAAAGTCAACATAACTAAGGAATGGCTGACACATGTTTCAACTTCCTTTGAACAAGAGCATAACGGCGTATGGTGACTAAATGAAGGTAGCATAGACTCAATATACAAACTGGGACATCTCTGTGACACAGGAGGCATCAACAGAGGCTCCATAGGGACTGGAATCTTAACCATTCGGTGGATATAAACTCAGATAAATGAGTACAGCTCCTAAAGTCAAACTATGACCCAACCAATGGATGTGATATACAGTGCTCTGTTTGAAGGCGACACGACTCGACAGCTGCCAAAGATAACATCTTTCCTTGTCTAGCTTTTTGGTTTTTTAATTTTTTTGGACTTTTTCAGTTATTTGAAAAGCTTGAAAAAGGAATAAACTAGCTTTATAGTTACAAACTAGGAGGAGACGAGTGTCATAAGGGCAAACAAACTAGTTCCAAGCAGTGGAACATACCTATTCTCAATGCAAGGATACATGTGTAGGATATCGACACTCGAGGGAAAATCCCCTCCCAGTAAAAAGGGAAATCAAGTTGCAAAGGATATAAAAAATGGCTCTACATGGCTAGACATGAGACAAGCTCAGGCTATATGGCTGAAACGCAATGTCATGGGAGCTAGAATAAAGCTCAATAAGGTAGGCAAAGCTCATGATAATGGATTCACAACTTGACATAGGGGGTGTCCGGAGGGAAACAGGCCAGCATAAGATCAAGAGGAGTATGAGGCTCTTGCGAAATGTCATGGCATTACTATACAACGGACTCCCACACCCTAAAGGAGAAAGTGTTAGCATGGGCACCAAATGCAAATAAGGCACTAACTAGGGTACCCATGTAAGGTGAAGCTATACCACTCGTATCATGCCACTTCTAAAGCAGGAAGAAGGTTCCGTGACATAATAGAGTGGGTTCGTACCTAAGGTTAAGATGGAATGTTCATAAGGCAATGCATAAGTGCAAGCAGATGTGAAATCCTAACCTATATGCCAGTTCAGACATAATACCTGTGATAGGAACGAAAGGGTCGAAACCTCGAAGAGAGTGTAAAAAAACTAGACCCTACATGACAACCATATTAGTCCAAAACAACCCAAAATAGTCAATAAAGAATCCAAACTATAGGTAATAGGGAGGAATGATCATGACAACAGCACCGAAAGGAAACAATGAAGTGAATGATGGGACATAAAAACGAAAGTAAGGTGTAGACCCAATGTTCACGCATCCACTACCACCCCCATGAGGGTGAACACCGGTGTAAAGATCGAGAAAAGGGAGTCAATATCCTCCACAAATGGAGTAGAGGGAAGAATGTGACCATTACCCAATCTATGAGCAGGGTAAGGGGCTGTGATGCCCCCAAGTCTGATACCAGGGTCCGTACTATGACCAAGGACGGGTGATAAGATACCAGGCATGCTGAAAATAAAAGGACCCAAACTCAAGAGAGCATAAATATATTCAAGTAACCACGATCCCAAAGGCCAACTAGTGCACAAAGCGCACACTCCTAAGAAAATATACAGCCAAAATACAAGCAAACCAAGGGGAGGATATGTGAGCTCCCGAATGTAGCAGGTATGTCTCGCCTAGGAGAGGCTCGAAACTCCCATACACTATAAGCAGAGGTATGTAACCAATCATAGTGGCCCTCAACTTCAACACATAAAGCGACTGTGTTGTTCGATCTCTACCTGGCCAGGACACCTATAGAATAACCCCTGCAAAGTACCCTCTCGATATCCTAGATAAGGCCACTAAGGTCACCTCAATATAATCAATGCTCAGGTGAACAGTTGCAGGCGGGATTAACTGTATGGGCAGGGTAGCAAAGCCCAAAACTCTCGAAAGAGCCCCCAGATACGAATACAATCCTGGAAATATCTCCAGTGCTACTCAGTTATGACTAGGGGTCATCCCAATCAATAACTGCTCACACTGCCTCGTGCTTAACTCCCATTTGAGAGGAGGATCCTAAGAACAATGGTTATACCAAGGATTTCACACACACACCTAGATAGACACCTAGATGTTATTGTTTAGTGATCTTGGAAAATTGACTTACAATGAACTATTCCAAGATCCTAAAACCTAAGCTTGTTGGTGCACCCTATAAAAGAAAAGAGTCTAGTTCATTTTACTTTAGCGTTGATTTTAGTTGGCTGTAATTACTCAAAGGGAAATGGCCATGCAACTAATGACATTATGACTCAGCAGTGAAATAAATATGCACACCATAACAAACAATGCTAAGTGCAATCTTTTTCAAATGAAAAATAGGGTATGCCACTACATGAGATACATAAATATATATTCCTTTCCGAATGCCAATGCAATCCTTCCTATATGAAAGCCTAAATAAAACTCTCATCCAAGCAATCCAATGCAAGTACCTTCTCAAATCCATATCTAAGATGCAACTAAGAGTGCAACTACCTTGTATTTTTCAATATAAAAGAATGAAAAATGCAATAAAAGTCATCTAAAACTCTTAGTCTCTACAACAAGTATAAAAGACAAGCCCAGCAAGACACCGAGACAAAAAGAGTAATGCACTAATGGCAAAACAAAAAGGAAAAATGACTAAAACTACTTTCAAAGAAAAAATGGCAAAACAACCCACCCAACAACTTCCCATAACATCAAACTCAACAAAAGGGAGGATGTATGCGACTGTTTAAAGAACAGCTGCGTATATATGCGACTTTTGGCCAAAAACCTACATATATAGGCATATGTACATGACTTTTGGCCAAAAACCTGCATATATAGAGAAGACGGTGGTAAAAAGCAGGCCAAGGGTCAAACAAATAAAGGGGAGTGTCAATGGATGAACATACTATAAAATGCAACCCATAAACAAGGAGAAACAAAGAGCAAGTCAATAATATCAAGCCCATTGTACCGATAAAAACCCCCAAAGGAAAAATGACTAGGAATTCCCCAGCGAAGTTGCCAATTCTGTTACAGAGATAAATTCCTATGGCTTGGGGTACCACAACAGACAGCTTTGACTCCAGAAATCAATATTTCCCAATATGCAATAGAAATAAAATGTCTAACACTAAAGGATCAGACCTCGTACCTTATTCCAGATTTTTGAAGTAGATCCTCGTTAAGCTTTCCAATCTTTAGCTTGAATTGATATAATACTTCCTCAACAATAAGTAAACAATACAAGAATACTATATATCATGGTGTTAGATCTACTCTAGCATATATAATCAATAATGTAAAAGCATTTGACATATTCCAATGGATACAACATTAATCAAATACACATCATTGGAAAGGAAAAGATATTTCTATTAATATAAATTAGATATTAAAATATAGATACAACCTCTGATAGCACGTTTGCGAACTGAAGAAACTCAATCCCCCACTTGCGCCTCCACCACCTCAATCCTCCATCTCTCGATATCAAGCTCACTAGCAAAAGGAAAGCTTGGGAAGAACACAAAAGTGCTCCAAGGGACAAAGGGATGTAGACTCAAGTATAAATTCCAGCAACAATGGACTATAGTTTCTTTGCTTCAAATCTCTCTATATGCCTTCAATGTACCAAGGGGTTCCTTATATAGCTTCACAAGGGATAATGAAGGGTTGAATCCGAGCGATCTCAAGGCATATGGAAGGCCAGGAGTCGAATGAGTCAGATCCATGTCAAGGAAAACTCCAAAAGGATTTGGATTATGCACACATCCCGATGTACGCAGCTATAGGGGTCAAACCCGCGTATGTACATGGTTATCGGGTAAAAAGCCACGTATATCATTTTTTATATAGTTTTAGGGATGATCAAGGAAACATCAAAGGATAAAAGATGGTCCATGGGGTCTAAAGA
>LPNX010273455.1:793780-846316 GCA_001517045.1 Pseudotsuga menziesii
GCATAAATTTTCATCCTTAATTACAATAGCTATTAGCATTGGCAGGGACATTTTCACCTCGTGGCTCTTGTATTGGTTTATTAAATTTACATACACAAAATATTACTATAACTAAATCTTAGTACCATAATAATAATAATAATAACATTCAAATTATGATGGGGCACTTAGAGAAATGAATGCACATGAAAATGGTTCGTGATGCATTTGATATCTTTCAATGTAAGGGGTTTTAGAGGGCACCCTAAGCAACTAGCTCTCCAATCGTTTCTCTTCTCTCTTTGTACGAATATGTTTTTTTTACAGGAGACTATGTGTATGGATTCCTGTGCTATGATGATTGTTGCTAAGATGTTCTCAGGATGGGAGTTTTGTGCATTAGATGTGGTCGACCTCTCTAGAGGATTACTTACTGCTTGGAACCTGAGTATGTTTAAGTGTAAGGATTTTGTGATAGAGGTGGGAATTCTTCTTGAAGTCGTGACTAGGGGCTCTACCTGTGTTTTGAACTTTCTCAACATTTACGCTCCCTATTGGAATAGGGAAGGATTCTTCAATTCAATTACATCCAAAGGTTTATTAAGCATCTCTAATCTCATTGTTGCAGTAGATCTCAACTTCACTACCTCGGTTGCTGAAGTATGGGGTATCTCAACCAAAATTGATCCTCTGAGGCTATTTTTAAGAATTGTATTGAGTCATTAAAACTCATTGATCTGGAGCCAACCAAGCTTGGGCCCACTTGGAGAAATGGTAGGGAGGGAAGTGATGGTATTAGTAAGAGACTGGATCGGTTCTTAGTTGTCAAATCCTTGATTCCCTCCTTGTTCCAGTATAGGTCTTGGGTTCGGTCGTCGGAGGTGTTTGATCATTACCCCATATGTTTGGATTGGAAAGGTAGTGGCAAGAGGCCTCGATATCCTTTTAAGTTCAATCATGCTTGGTTGTTGGAATCTTATTTTGGAATCTTATTTTGATGAAGTCATTAAAGGAAATTTCAACTCAAAATGGGCCTTTCAACCCTAATTCAAATTCCATGTCACTATGTGTTAGCCAATGAAATTTCTTTAAATTTGAAATGTCGTATAGGTCTTAAACAAATTTTTAATATAAATTTGGGGATAGATATCATAAAAAAACTACTTTTTTTGTTCATATTTTCAACATATCTCCCTGTGTTTTTACTCAAATTTGAATTGCAAGAGCTTGTTGGATGTGTAATTAAATTATGCATCCAATGAGTACCCACTCTGCATACTTTTGATGGACCCCACATTTTTTCAGGTATTTCTAGTTTTGGGGGTAGTGGGTCCATCAAAATTATGCATAGTGGGTACTCGTTGGATGCAGAATTTAATTCTGCATCCAACGAGCTCTCCCAATTGAAATTTGAGTAAAAAAACAAGGAGATATGTCAAAAATACGAATGACAAAAGTTGTTTGTTTCTTTTCTTCCTCCAAAATTAATAAATATTATTTTATTATTTTAACTATTTTTTTATTATTTTCCTTAGGATGCCCATTTTGAGTTGAAATTTCCTCTAATGTGAAAATGTTTTAAAGAACTTTGCAAAGGATAAGGTGTTGGGTCCAGATGGTTGGTCGGTCAAATTTTTCCTTGGTTTTTTTATCTGGTTGGAGTTGATATTCTAAAGGTCGCGGAATTTAGCAAAACACAGGGTTGTATACCAAAGGCTCTGAATGCAACTTAGATTGCATTGATACCTGTGTGATATGCCCAAAAATTTTGTTGATTATAGGCATATATAACTGTGTAACCTTTTGTACAAAGTGATCACTAAAATTTTGTATGACAGGATTAAACCATTGCTGGCGGAAGCTCTCTCTGATGAACAATTTGGTTTCTTAAGGAAAAGGAAAATTCCTGAGGCAATTGGGGTCACACAAGAAGTCATGCATCCTATCAAAATTAAGAAACTTGAAGCAATAATTTTAAAAATGGATATGATTAAGGCATATGATCATGTTAAATTGACATTTTTGAGACTTATCTTAATGAAAATTGGTCTTCATGTAGCAACAATGAACTGGATTATGGAATGTGTGTCAACTACAAACTTTGTGGTTATGGTTAAAGAGGTAGCTTCTTCATCCTTTAAAGCTAGAAGGGGGTTTTAGTAGGGATACCCTCTTTCTCCATTGCTTTTCTTACTTCTAGTTGAAGGTTTAATCTTGTTCATTAGAGAGGAAAAGAGGATGGGTAATATGGGTATCCATATAACCTCTACTTTGGCTATAACCCAGATTCATTTTTTGGATGACGTAGTTTTTTTTTGTAGTGGAACTTTTGAGGAATGGAGAATTTTCAAGAGAATAATCGGTTTGTTCACCACTACTATAGGTATGGCGATCAGTGTGCAAAAGTCTTCCTTTCTTATTAGCAATGTTTTAATTGATATTGTTCAATAGGTGAAGGTGATTTTTTCCGTTCAAAACATAGGCTTTGGAGTCGGGGTTCAAGTACTTGGGATTTGTTATATTTTTATCATTTAGGCTATATGATCTTAGGATCTTATCTGAGAGAATAACAAGCAAAACAATCAATCATAATAGACAATGAACACAAATATTTTCCTTGGGGAAACCATAAAGGACAAAACCCTGTAACTTCCTCAGAGATAGAATGACCACCAAAAGTAAAACCCAAAGATACAAATATGATCTCTCGACAACTGTTATCTCTCTCTCTCTCTCTTGTCCCATCTTCTTCTCTCTCTCGGTTATGTGCTACAACTGAGTGTGAGTGACTATGATAAATAGAGAGGCTCACTCTCCATTTATATTCTTTCATTCACTTAATATTTGACTTTTTTTATGTAGGCTCAAGTAATCCTAACTCAGTTATGTAGGCTCGAGTAACCACAACTAGGGTACTAATGACCCGACTTACAAGGGAGGGGAATTTCTCATGAAATTTAGTAATTCTCCCAATAGGAACATCGAGGTACAAATAAATACAAGTGATTCTCCCAATAGGAGAATCGAGGACAAATGAAATACAATATATACAGGTGAATACATTCTGAATTTACAAATACATAAACACTCCCTCTTAAATAGGAAGGTATTCTCTTGACACAATTCATCAGCACAAGTATTCTTATTTGGATCATGATCAAAGATGGATCATCACTCGATCATCATTAGATCATCATCAAAGCTGGATCATCACTGGATCATCTTCAAATATGGATCATCACTGGATCATCATCATCATTGTTTCCGCTATCTCGATCAAATGGTTTTATCTCTCAATTCTACTTGTTACAGGAATTTCTACAGAGCCAGCCCTTTCTCATGCTCATTGTATGCCTAGCCTCTAGGTAGGTCTTCATCTTCTTCAGCACTTATATATGACCTAGTCAGAAAGGCCCGCCCAACACTTACATCTGATCATGGGAGGAACACATCAACCACCATGTCAGAAAGGCATGCCCAACACTCACATCTGACCTCATCATGTCAGAAAGGCCCAGCACTCACATCCAACCTCATCATGTTAGAAAGGCTCATCCAACACTCACATCTGACTGCATCATGTCAAAAAGGCCCAATAGTCACATCTGACCTCATCATGTCATAAAGTCTCGTCTAGTACTCACATCGGACCACACCATGTCAGAAAGGCCCAGCACTCACATCCAACCTCATCATGTCAGAAAGGATCATCTAATGCTCACATATGACCTCATCATGTCAGAAAGGATCAACACTCATATCCGACCTCATCATGTCAAAAAGGCTCATCCATCACTTATATCTGGCCATGTCAGAAAGGCTCTACTCTTACATCTGACCCAGTCAGAAAGGCTCTACACTTACATCTGAACTTGGGAGGCCCAGCCTACTACCATGTCAAAATGTCTCTACACTTACATCTAACCATGGGAGGCCCAACCTACCACCATGTCGAAATGGCTCTTCACTTACATCTGACCATGGGAGGCCCAACCTACCACCATGTTAGAATGGCACACGGACTCATCCCTTCCCCTTGGAAGGAACCTCGATCTGGAGAGCACCAAGATTCTCCTTGAAGTACTCAAACTTCACTCTGGCTAATGGCTTAGTCAACACATCATCTAGCTGCTCGTCTGTCATAACATAATGGAGCTTCACTGCTCCTCTCTACACTATATCCTTGATATAGTGATATTTGATCTCGATATGCTTCGAATTGTTATGGAACACCGAGTTCTTTGATAACTTCACACAACTCTAGTTGTCACAATATATGCAAGTAGCATCCAATTGGAGATCAAACAAATTAGATAGTAGCTTTCTCAGCCACACTACCTCAGAACTAGCCAAACAAGCTGCAACATAATTTGCTTCAGTTGTACTCAATTCCACACATGATTGCTTCTTGCTAAACCAAGAGATCACACCTGATCCCATACTTAAGCAACACCCTGAAGTGCTCTTCCTATCAATGGCACTTCCTTCCCAATCTAAATCAACATAACCTTCCAGGTTAATCTTCTGATTCGCCTCAGACTTGAGCCCATAATCAACTGTACCCTTCAGGTACCTCAGAATATGCTTTGCAGCAATCAGGTTGACATGTCTAGGATCTGTCAGGAACTGGCTCAATGTGTTCACAAAAAAGCAAATAATTGGTCTTGTATTCATCATGTACATCAAGGACCCAATCATCTGATGATACATCATTGCATCAACTGACTCTGATGAAGCATCACTCAATAGCTTTGGGTTCGATGCCATAGGGGTGGTCATGACCTTACATTCCATGATCCTGAACCTCTTCAAGATCTCTACTGCATACTTCCCTTTTCCCAGGGAGATTCCATCCTCATTTTGCCACACCTCCATGCCTAGAAAATAGTGCATCATACCCAAGTCCTTCATCTTGAACTCGGCAACAAGCTTCCTCTTTGTATCAGCAATCAACCCATCCTCGCCTGTTACAAACAGGTCATCTACATACAGTAGGAGTATCACTGGGTTCCCTTCCTCAACCTTGTAGTAAAGGTTGGAATCCGCTTTATGCTTGGTAAATCCCAAACTAGTCATGAAGGTGTCAATTCTATCGTACCATGTCCTGGGTGCATGTTTCAAACTGTATAGGGCTTTCTTCAATTTACACACATGATTTTCCTTGTCATGTGTCTCAAAACCAAGTGGCTGCTCCACATACACTTCCTCTTCCACTACACCATTTAAGAAAGTAGTCTTGACATCCATCTGGTGTATCTTCCATTTCATTACTGTAGCCAAATAAAGTACTGATCTGATGGAAGTGCATCTGGCTACAAGTGCAAATGTCTCTTCATAATCTATCCCTTCTTTATGGGAGAAGCCACGAGCAACAAATCTTGCTTTATATTTCTCTATGCTACCATCTGGAGCATGCTTGATCTTGTAAATCCACTTGGAAGTCACAATAGACTTCCCTTTTGGTCTTGGAACAACATCTCAGACATCATTCTTCATGATCAATTGATAAGCCTCGATCATAGCATCCTTACATTCTTTTTTCTCTGCCGCTTCTTCATAGTTGGAAGGTTCTTTATTAATGATGTCACATAATAGGGCTACATATCGAGAGTAAGACCTAACTCTCTTCCTTTCTCTGTGTTTTTCTTCTGGATCCCCATATTTCTCTGCACCTTGGAAACCCTCTCATACCCATGCAAGTTTCCTCTTGTGATGACTCTTCTCCTGAGGTGGATCTACAGGTTCCTGAGGTTCTTCCATTTCTCGATATTCTTCTGGAATTGCTTCAACCGTGATTGTATCTCGGATCCTAGGTATTTCAGTTTCTTCATGATCTTCAACTGGTCTCTTCTTGGATTTGTTGTAAGTTGTGTCTTCATCAAATGTTACGTCTCTCCTGTTGTCGATCTTCTTGAATCCTGGGAAGTATATTCTGTAAGCCTTCCACCTTTTAAAATATCCCACAAATATACCCTTCTTTCCTGAAGGATCTAGCTTTCTCCTCTTTTCTTTAGGAATGTGTATGTATACTGGACAACCAAATATTCTGAGATAACTGAATTCTGGTTTCTTGCCGGAAAATACTTCTTCAGGTGTCTTGTTCTCGAGTACTCTGTGTGGAGTACAGTTATGTACATACACAGTTGTCCTGGCAGCTTCTTCCCATATATGCATAGGAATATCTTGATCATGAAGCATTTCCTTTGTTGCTTCCATGATCATTCTGTTCTTCCTTTCTACAGCCCCATTCTATTGTGGATTATATGGAGTGGTCAACTCCCTCTTAATCCCTGAATCTCTTCATATTCCTTAAATTCATTTGATGTGAATTCTCCTCCATTGTCTGATTGGAAAATATTGATATTCTTCTCTGTGTGGTTCTCGATCAAGGATTTGAATTCCTTGAACTTGCTAAATACTTCATCCTTTTTCTTCGTGAAATATATCCATGTCTTCCTAGAAAAATCATTAATGAAAGAATCATAGTATACATACCCTCTTAATGAACTAGATGAAATTGGATGGCATACATCGGAGTGAATGATTTCCAAGATTCCTGTAGCCTTGCTTTCGCTACTTGGAAATGTCTTCTTTGTGTTCTTTCCTTTTACACATCCCTTGCAAACTCCTTCATGATTTTCCTGCATCTCTAGAAGACCTTCAACAGCTTTTCTTGCAAGTGGTAGTTCCCTGTAGTGCACATGTGCAAGTCTTATGTGCCAAAGTTCATTTGGCTCTACTGAGTCATGGACCAAATCTCGTTCTGGTTGGCCCTTTAATTTGTGTACACCTCCCTCTTGCCATCCAATTACTACTTCATTATTAATAGTTTTTCCTTTTGGCCACATGATAACTTGGCCATCTATAAATGCAACCCTCATTCCTTTTGCATCCAACGCAAAGATGGAGAGAAGGTTCTTCTTTAGCCCTGGTACAAATAAGACATCCTTCATTTTCATATACTTTCCAGGGTCTAGTTTTTAGGAGGATTCACCACTACCGTTTATAGGATACTGGTAGTTATCCCCAAGTTTCACCTTGTGGGGTGATTCATGTTCAAATAGTTTTACAAAGGATTCCTTGAATCCTGTCATGTGTTTGGAAGCCTCACTGTCAATAAGCCAATCATTACTTCCATCTGTGACAGATCCTATGAGGGAAGAGATCAAAACATATTCTTCATCACTTGAAGAATCAGCATTGTCTTGTTTGACTCTTTTCTTGGAAGGCTCATAATCCTCTGCAACATGAGCATAATGTCTTTTCTTGTTTCCCTTCTTCCTGTGGGATTTATATTTGTTTCTAGGAAAATCTCTTGCAAAGTGTTCTTATTCATCACGTGTAAAACATATGAACTTAGACAAATCTTTGTTATATTTTCTAGGGTTATTTTTCTAGCGAGTGTGCTTACCTTTGTGATATTTTGTTATGCTTTTCTTGGATTGTACTGTGAGAGCTTGATCTCCACTTCCCATATTTTCTTCTCAAGATAAAATTCGATCTTCCTCTTGTGAGCATTCTTCCCATAGTCTGCTAAACTTGACTAGATTCTTTCTGGCACACATCCCTTGAATGAAAGAGTCCCATGCCCTAGGGAGACCATTCAAGGTGGTCATCACAATTTCTGCATTCTCCAACTCTTCATCTACTGCTTCAAGTTGTTCCTTGATTTGAGAGACCCTTGTAAAATAAGACTGTATAGTCTCCACATTTTGGATCTTTACATTCTTCAATTGATTTCTCAAAGTCATCTTCCGATTTATGTTCTTCCCTTCAAATAGCTTGGTAAGGGCATCAAACATTGCTTTAGGTGTCTTTAGGGAAGACACCTGTGGTATGAGGTGATCCTTGATTGAATAAGCAATAATTCTCTTAGCCATGACCAACTTCCTTTTGCATAAGGCCTTAGCCTCATCTCCCTTTGGAACTGGAACCTCTTCACTAATATAAGAGTCCAACTCATTTTTTTCCAGGAACAGGGAGATCCTATACTTCCAGGCTCGGAAGTTATCAGGTCCCTCAAGGTTTTCATCAAGCTTGGTGTGATGAGACATCTTAACAGAGAACCTCAAATGGAAATACAAGAGATTTATATCTTACAAATTTGAGAAGCTGAAAACTAGATCTGGAACTGATCTTCTACAGTGTTGGTTTTCTGGTTTCAGGACAAATTAGGGTTTGACTTTCCCAGAGTTCTACCTAACAAAATACCTCTATTTTTGTCTCTAAAATTATATTTTGAGGAGGAGAGCAATCTTGGCCTGGGCTCACTAAAAAATTCCACTTCTATGAAAAGCCCTAATTTCCCAATGTAGTAGTAGGTCAAAAATTGAAAGTGCTCAGAATCAGATTCTACTTCAACAGAAAGATTCACCCTTTAGAGGAGATTCAACCTAGCCTTCTTTTACTGATGGATTGTGGAGAGAGACCCAAAAATTAAGAATCCCTAGCTTCCGCAGCTGCATAGTGTGTTCTTCTCATGTTTGCTCTGATAACATGTTAGATTTTTATCATTTAAGCTATATGATCTTAGGATCTTATCTGAGAGAATAACAAGCACAACAATCAATCACAATAGACAATGAACACAAAGATTTTCCTCAGGGAAACCATAAAGGAGAAGACCTCACAACTTCCTCATAGATAGAATGAGAACAAAAATTAAAACCCAAAGATACAAAGATGATCTCCCGATAGCTGTTGTCTCTCTCTCTCTTGTCCTAGCTTCTTCTCTCTCTCAGTTATGTGCTACATTTGAGTGTGAGTGACCATCATAAATAGAGACACTCACTCTCTATTTATATTCTTTTTTTCACTTAATATTTGACTCTGTTATGTAGGCTCGAGTAATCGCAATTAGGGTACTAATGACCTGACTTACAATGGAGGGGACTTCCTCATGAATTTTAGTAATTCTACCGATAGGAACATCAGGGTACAAACTAATATGAGTGGTTCTCCTGATAGGAGCATTGGGGACTAATGAAATACAATATATACAAGTGAATAAATTCCAAAGTTACAAATACATCAACAGGCTTTTGGCTTAAACCACTGGATTACAGGGTTACAGATTGGTGCTGGCTTATTTCAAAATTTGAAGATAAAATCAATAACTAGACTTTTAAATTCTTATCGTTGGGTGGAAACCTCATACTGTTAAATTCATTTCTTGGATCCTTACCTATATATTGGTTATATTTGATAAACATACCGGCTTCCATTCTTCATAGGATCAGAAATCTGATGTTCAATTTTTTATGGGGTGGGAGTTCGGAGAAAGAAGGATTACATATGGCAAATTCGAAGCTGATGTCACATCCCTTTTCCAACAAAGGATGGAACATTAAGGATCTAAAATAGTTTAATTATGCGTTGAGGTTAAAAAATTTATGGAGAGTTCTAAAGGGAAATGGTATATGGAGCCACGTTATCAAGGAAAAATACTTCAAAAAACTGTCTGTTGTGGATTGGCTCAGGTTGGGTGTTTATCCAATTCAAAACAATTTAGTAATTTGGAATGGTTTCCTCTATAAAGTGGGTTGGATTATCTCTTTCGTGTGTTGGAGAGTTTGCAATGGTGTCAATATATGCGTTGGGGTGGACCAGATAGTTGGTATGGATTTCTCCTATGCGCTGTCTACGGGACCTGATAAGATATTTAAATGAATATGGGTTACACACTTCAGATCATATCTGGACTGATAGGATGGAGAGTTGTTCTAGATCGTATTGGTTGAAAACTGATGAATTGGAGCTGGGAGGACATTGGAAAATTGAGTGGGAACTATATACTCATTCTCTGTCTGCGTTGGGTATTAGACTTCACATGAGGATCGCTTCGTGTGGTCGGCCATAAAAAATAATGGTAAGGTTACTGCAAAGATGGCTTACATGTACATTATGGAGAGGTCAAATATTTTGTAGCAGAATATATTATGGAAGATACTTTGGAAATGGAAAATACCTATGAAGATAAAGTGCTTTAGCTGGTTATGTTTAATGAATAAGATAAGTACATGGGATCATCTGTGTAACCATGGCTAGATAGGGCCCAATTTCTCTCACCTATGCAGAGAAGCAAGTGAGTCGGTAAATCATTTATGTAATGTCCCAAATTTTGCATTGGTTCACAATGGAAAAATCACATTTTCCATATTCATGAAAGTTTTCAAAGGGATGTTAAAAGTCAAATAATTGCCAAGGAGGAAAATCACTAGTTTCCTAGGTTGGGGGTGGAAGCTTTGATATTTGGAATAAGGGGGATAATAAATGATGTTTAGACATTAGAAGAGGATAAATACATAATAAATTATCTTATTAAATAAATAAAAGAGAAAATTGAAATGGCTAAGGAGAATGGAGACACATGGAGACTATGGGGCCCACTCAAGCTAGAATTCCTATGTTAAATGGCATCCTCCTCTTGTAATTTTGAATCTATGGGAAGCCTAATGTTTTGGGATGTATTATGAGGTTAACATACTTGTAAATATACTTCATAGGTCAAATTTGGGATGAATTGTAAATTACATGGGAGAGGAAGAGCCAAATGGGAGTTTCGTTGACACTTGGCTAGATTCCCCTTACATTTATAACATCTATGACACCAATGATGGAAATTATATGATAGTTATGACACAATTCAGATCTTAAGTCTGACATACTAACATGTCAGGACTGAATATAGCATCTTAGAGGTCGAATTTGGGGTTGAAGAAGGCCAAGAGGCTCCTATTCAAATTTGGGAGAAGAAGGAAGGCGAAGAGAGAGGCCACGTCGCATAGCATGAGAAACCACACCAATTCAACTTGGATTTGGTTTATGGATGGATTTGGAACCTTAGAATACCAATTAGGGATCAGCCATGAGAATAATCTTTTTCTCATTTGTGAAATTGTCATTTGTGACTTGTGAGAGCTAGTAGATGACTAGTTTTCTTTATTAAGCTAATTTCAAGGGTGAAAGATTCTCATCCTAGTTGGTGTTTGGAAAGGCCAATCAGGTCTTTCATGGAGATTTAATGGAGTCTTATATTCAGGTGCAAGCTACAGAAATTTCATGGAAATATCAATATCATCTAGTTCTTCCATTCATCTCAAGTTTTCTCACCATATTTTAGCTCTATGGAGTGAGGCGCACTTGGTGAGCTATTCATCTCTTTGAGGGAGCTTCTCTTGCTTAATTATTTTGTATTCTAATGTAAATTATCTGTTATTTAATTTTAGAAATCTCTCAGGTCAAAAATCCAATAGATCTCATGTATTATTGTCCAATATTGAAGAAACAATGCCATTTCCCCAATACCTTGTTGTAAACTCTTGCAATCTTGATGGAGTCGAATATATGTGTGCACCATTGATTATTTATGAATGAATGAACTGTAATTAAAGTATATTATGGGTTTAATTGTCTATAACTGATAATTGGTGGCCATTGGGTCGAATTTCATAGCATTTGGGGCAAACTACATCTCATTTCCCCAAGGGTCCAGAATTAGTTTTTTATATCCGATTGAAGGAAGTAATAATAGGCATGGGAGTTCAATTGGTTCTTGATATGAGTCTATGATAATGTCTTATACACATCCCCTACTTCAATTTGATAATTTGAGTGAGTTTATGTACATATGGGAAGCCATTCTGGTAATTACCCGGGAGGGATTTGAACCCCAAAATTGCTAGTAAATTCATCTCTCTCATTCAACATTTTATATAGACTTTCAGAACTGATTGGAGGACGATAGTACATCCTTGAACATAATAATTAAGTTATTATATCAGTCATACAACTTCTCTGAATATTTGGGAGCAATTGCGCTTATTTGGAGACCAAGACACTAAAACTAGTGAGGAGCCAAAATTGTGAAAAAATTGGAAAATTGGGCATTTTAATAAAAATTCCAAAAAGGGGACATTACAATTTATTTGTGGACTGTGTATTTGGTAAATCTGTGTGGGTGAATGTTGTTGAAGCATTGGGTATTAATTTCATTTGGAAGGACAAATGCTTAGAGGATAATTTTGCTGAATGGATCAAAATTGGTTCCACGTCTATTTATCTCCCTTTATTTTGCAATTGGGCTAATGGTTGAGTAGAAATGCCTATATTTTCACCAACATTGAACCTTCAATTCAGAAAACAGTAATTAAATGCTTAAAATTCGTTGTTGATTATCCAATTGAGGTTAAGATTAGAACGAACAGAAATATTGGCAGCGCACCTGTGACCAAAGCAGCTACAGGATTCTTTGATGGAGCAGCTACAAAATCGTAGGGCGGTGTTGGAGCTGTTATTGATATTGGTAAGGATCATTATTTTTACATCCGTTTAGGTTGTGGTTCTAGCAACGATACCTGAGATAAGCTCTTAGCCTTTTCGGGATTGTTATTCGTGGCTGATTTGTTGGGTCTTCCAACGCTGAGTGTTTATAATGATTCAAAGGCAATCATTGACTGGGTTAATGATATGGTGATTTTGGAGGTTCTCATACTTGAACATTGGTGTCAAAGAATCAAACATATAATAAGGGGATTTTACTCTTTTTCTTGTAAGCACACTTACCATGAACATGATTGGGTGGTAGATAGATTATCTAAAGAGGCTTTGAAATTAGATGATGGACATCTAATTGCTCAAGAATTTATGGAAAATTCTATGAGAGAATATGTCCTAAATATTTCTTTTTAGTTTGTTCAAATGACAACAACATTTTCTTAGGTTTGGAAAGTTGGGAGGGATAGATTTTAACTTATTGTGAGAAGTCCATTGGGTATGCTTTTTGGATGGAAATGTATTTTTGAAGGTTATTTTACCTATTGAAACTCTTATATGTAAATAGATCTTTGTTAGTTTAAAAGGATGGTTTTTTCTTCTTGAAAAGAAAATAACAATGTCATAAATAATTAATTGAGTCATAATTTAATTATTTTCATCATATATTAACAATGCCATAAATACTTAATTAAATGAAAATTTATTTATTCAAAATCTTTATAAAAATGTTAATATAATGTTTGGCTACATTAACATGCTGTGAATTTAATTGATAATATAACCAAATTTTACTACCATGATATTAATAATGTAATAAATAGTTTATTGATTCATAACTTAATTATTAAATAGTTAACTGACTCATAACTTAATTATTTTATTATATAATAACAATGACATAATTAGTTAATTTAATGAAAAATTAATTATTTCAAACTCTTTAAAAAATAAAAATAAAAAATCTTGATTTTTCAAGTCCAAAAAAATGAAAGTTCTATTTTTCAAATCCATTCATGGAGATAAATGGAACCTTCTTTTTCATAAGAAAAAAATTAAGGAATGAAACTTTAATTTTCCAAATCCAGTTAGGATGAAACTTTGATTTTCCAAATCCATTTAGTAACATTGAAATAGATGATTCAAAATCTTTATTTGATTTTTGAAGCCTTAAATTAAAAAGAAACTTTCATATTTCAACTTTTCGTTAGAAAAAAAATGGAACTTTGATTTTTCAAATCCATTTATGAATAAAAAAAAATAACAACTTATTTCAAACCGAAAATCAAGGAAACAACTTGAATTTTCAAGCCAATAAGATCGCTAATGAGATAGCTAATAATAACATTGAAATAGATGGTTAGTTGAATGAAGACTTAATTCTTTGAAACTCCAGACATGGAAATTATCCTTGTCCGTAATATTTGATAAGAAAATGAAATTGCCCTTGTCCGTAAAATCTTTGATAACACATTTTCTTCGATGGTTTGTTGAACAAAGGCTTAATAACAAAGAAGTGTCAATTTAAAAGTCGCCGGTCAGTCGTTGGGTAGTAGGTAGGGACACCGCATTTTTATAAAAATCTAAGATTTTGATGTCATAGCATATGTCAACATTCAGTATCATATGCGTAGTGGGAAATGATGTCACAACATGGCGAAAAGTGATACATAATAAACTGTGAATTATTTTTAGAACTAATATCAATCCATGGAAACCAAGGAAACCCGCCCCTCAATGTGGATGGAGCTGGAGCAGATCACCGAGAGCAATTGAATGGAACTTCAATGGTAAACTTGGGCAAGGCCAGTCTTAATGTTGATTGTGAGAACAATCTGCCCAACAACAAATAACACTGTCACCATGGTTGAGCAAGACCCTAAAAACAACAACGCCTAACATCAACTCAAAAATTAGTATTACAAACCCACAATAAAAATAAATAGAACCTAGATCATCACTAAAACCCCACCACTAACCCACACCGTCAAGCCCGTGTGCATTTATATAAATACATGATAAACTTTGACCATTGTTATACATCCTTTCATACATATCGTCCTTGTTACACTTGACAAACCATCTTATCGCAATGAGAGATGGAGAAGTGTTATGTGTTTGCTTTACTGTGTCTCATGAGAATGCCTCTTCTACTCTCTGTCATGTCCCCATGCCTTTGACCGAAAAAGAGGACACGACCCAAACTTTGAACACCCGGGCTAAGAGCCCATGAACATGTACATGCATAAAAATTGCATAAACGGAATGCTGTAGGGAAATGCATTACAGTAAAACATACACCAATGCCATTGTTTATCATACACAGCGATTGTTATTGGTCATGCACAACGGAATCAACATGCATTCACACAAGCCTTCATTTAACATGTTCATAATTTTCATTAACAGAAAATATAGTTGCAGAAGTAAAAATGGACAAGATCACTTATCTTATGATGAACTTGTTCCGCAACCATCTATGTCGCTGCAACCTTCCACCCAACCATAGGCCAGTGTGCTCCTTAATCTCTTAGCAACGCTGCCACCCTCGAGCTGGGCATAATTCTCCAAGGAATAAGGGAACTAGCAGGCTTACACATAGCCAAGGATATGCAAAACACAGCCAAGCTAACATAGTTGGGTTTATCAGGCCATCAACCAGACAGCCAAGCCAACATGGTCAGGTTTATCAAGCCATCAAGGAGTTGGGAAAGGCTAATTGCTAAGCTGGTGAGCTCATTACAGAGCCAAGAACACCTACACCAAAACTAGCCTGGATTCTAAGACACCCACACACACCCAACACAAGGAATCAGTCCCTTCTCTGCTACACAGTCCCTCAGGCCTTGCATTCTCTTCTAGTGCTATTTAGGGGTTGTGGAGAAGAAAGCCAGCCCTCCAGCTCTGTCTGTGTGGTTTCCAGCCACCAAGTTTATCAAGCAAAACTAAGCCCCCATCCCTGCTCCCAATACAGTCCGAAGACCAACCATTGCACACATGCAACTACTCAGCAATTCCAGCTTAACAAGGGGAAAAAAATCCCAATCTAATTACAACAATCCCCAAACGCAACAGCAAACACAACTCCCGACATGGGGAAAGACAACAGCTCCAAAATGTATCAACATACATTACCAATGATGTGGGGAAACAACGACCCGTTTTGCACAACCAAAGCTGCTGGGGAAAACGTACGCAGACCACACTAGGGACGAATTTACAGTCTCCCGACCGGTGCGTGAACAACCACAATGCAGAACCCACAAATCATCCCGTGAGTAAAGGACGGAGCCACACCATTCTCAAATACGCAGAGGAAAAACTGTGTGGGTAAAACCAGGAAATCCTGTGGGTGAGAGAATAACGAACAGGCAATGGTTCATGCGTGAAGATGGACAGCTCCGACCATGCGCGTGAATGAATAGACAGTGGATAGCCACGATTATGGAGCGCATGAACCACAGTAATGTCATGGGTGGAGTGGTATTTCCTGTGTGAGTGAAGTCAACTATGGTGGAGTGTGCATGTGGGTGAGGTCTGACAGTCCTGCCACCCGACTCCCAAAGACCATAACTGCCTTAACCACCAGCAACCATTTTTAATGAAAGTGGTTGCAAATAAAAACAAGGGAAGAAGACACATGGGTATTTTCCCTCATTGACCCAAGGTTTGACAATTCCCCCACATCCTTATCCTTGTGAAAATCATGCCCCTTTCTCATTTTAGTTGCCGCGATCGTAGATGGTAAAGTTATTTTAATTAAAGATGCATATTTACATGATGCTGAAACTTAATATGTGCCGCATGCCCCGATATACCATCGGTGACAAATTTAAATCCGAAACATAGCATAACCGATCAATGGCGGGGCCTTGGCCTTTAGCTCCACACCATGATCATTTACAATATACACACCATATACATCTAATGCAACGGGGTCAAAACCGGGGTGTTACACTCTCCTTTTATTTGATTCACTTCGTCATTCCTTTTGGGTTTTCCACCCTTCAATTATCTAATCGCCTTGCTTATCTCACCAATGCTTCTGATCAAGAGCCTTTGCTTGGTTTTATTTCTGCAATCACGGTGTATGGTCCATCCCAGTCATTACGCACTTCTTGGAAACCAAATGTTTCCTTCTGCCAGTGGACAGGTGTCACATGGAGGCCATGCACACATAGAGTGGTTTCGCTCAATGTGCAGAGTAGGGGATTACAAGGTACAATCTCTCCTCTTCTAGCTAATCTCTCCTTTCTTAGAATACTCGAACTTTGCAATAACAGTTTTCATGGTCACATTCCATATCAACTGGGAAGTCTATTTCGCTTAAAGATGCTTCTCCTGTCTCGGAATCAACTTGAAGGTTCTATTCCTCCCACTCTGGGTGGGTACAAAAGTTTACAGAACTTGTCTATGTACTCTAACAATTTGAGAGGGAACATTCCATCCCAACTGTGTGTTCTCCCAATCTTACAATACATTCACTTAGGATCTAACAATTTGACAGGTACAATTCCTGCCTGCTTGGGAAACATATCCTCTTTGGACTATATAAATTTGAATACTAACAACCTCCATGGCCGCGTTCCTTCCGAATTAGGTCTCCTAAGTCTAGTTGGCATCAGCAATATGTGGAACAACCGTCTGATATGCCAAATTCCTTCTTCCTTCTCAAACTGCGTAGGCCTTCGTCAATTGAATTTAGCTGACAACCTATTAATTGGACACATTCTAGCTGAGTTGTGAAGCAAGAACACCCAATTGAGGGGACTATATCTGTTTGGTAAATAGTTGAGTGGCAGCATTCCCCCTTCCCTTTTCAATTGCATGAAGCTTCAAGTGATTGAATTTGGGAGAAACTAGCTTAGTGGAGTAGTGCCCATGGAGTTGAGTAAGTTAACGCAGCTTCAACACCTTTACTTACACAATAATCAATTGGTTAGCGGAAGCACCACGAGCTTGCCCATTGTTACTGCTCTTCCTAACTATTCCAACCTGCAAACAATAGATTTATTGTCTAATCATCTCACGGGATGTTTGCCCTTTTCTATTGGCCAGCTCTCTACAAAAATGGATATCATGTACTTGGGTGGAAATGAATTAGGAGGATAAATACCTCCACATATTGGAAACCTAACTGGTTTAACCATCCTTCATTTAGACACAAACATTTTTACAGGGGAAATCCCTTCTTCACTTAATATGCTTCAAAATTTGGAGAGATGATATCTGGGATCTAACGATTTCCAAGGAAGCATCCCCTCATAAATCAAGCAAATAGAAAACTTAGGCCTCCTAGATCTTCAAGCAAATAACCTCTTTGGAAGAATCCCTGATTATCTTGACTGCCTCAAGCAACTAAGATATCTAAATCTTAATCAAAACCAGTTATTAGGTAATATACCTGCAAGTCTAGGTAATTGTGTGAACTTAGCACAACTAGACCTATCATACAACAGGCTCAGTTGGTAGATACCTCCAGGGGTTGCAGGTCTTGCAAATTTAGTTTTGTATTTCAACCTTTCCAACAATTTATTACAGGGGGGCCTACCTTTGGAACTAAGAAAGATGACTATGGTTCAAGCTATATATATTTCTACAAATCAGTTGATTGGTGACATTCCAAGCCCACTTGGAAGCTGCAAAGCACTAAACTACTTGAATCTTTCCTGCAACGCACTTAATGGTCCAATTCCAGTGTCACTGGGTGAACTTCAAAATCTCTAGGATGTTGATTTCTCCTCCAACCATTTGTCAGGTGGGATACCCATGTCATTGGAAAATATCAAAATGCTTAGCCACTTGAACTTCTCTTTCAACAAGTTGTCATGGTATGTCCCTAAGGGTGTTGTTTTCAAAAAGCTTCGTGCATCTCCGTTTATAGGAAATCTTGGTCTTTGTGGCACTTGGGTAAGTTTGCCACCATGCTTTGATAACAAACATAAAATTCATTCACCTCTGAAAAGAGTTATCATATTTGTTGTTGTAGTGACAATGATTGTTGCATGCTAGTTGTTTCTGGGTACCTTGTGGAGATGATGAAATCAGAAGAAACTTATTCTTAGAAAGAGCATAGAGTTCTTTCATAGGGAGAGCTCGTCACTCCAAGAGATGTCTTTAATGAGGCCAACTTGTTAGAAGTTGGTAGTTTTTGAAAAGCATGCAAAGGGGTTCTGAACAATGACAGAATCCATTGGCATTGACAAGCTTATCAATTTGGAGACTGAGGGAACTCACAAGGGTTTTTCTTATCGATTTGGAGAATGAGGGAGCTCACAAGGGTTTTGTTTATTGATTTGGAGAATGAGGGAACTTACAAGATTTTGACAGAGATTGCAATGTTTTAAGAAGACTCCAGGCACTAGAATTGAATTGGAGTCATAATCTTTTCTTCAAACCTCCAAATCAAAGCTTTGAAATTTCCCAAAAGTGGCTATATATTCAAGGGGAAGAAGAAAGTGGGCTGATCTTGATGCAAAGGTCAAATATAACAGTAGACATTGCACAAGTCGAATATAACAGTAGACATTGCACAAGGCATAACAGGGCATAACATATCTCTATCACAATTGTTTCGTGCAACTAATTCATTGGGAGTTAAAACCCATGAGGAAGATATTGGAGTATATTTAATGGAATTTAGTATTGCTATGATATATCTTTTGTAAATTTTAAACATTCAGCTTTCACTTCCAACAGACAATGCTGCATCCCTCCAGGTATTATTATATGTTAGATAGTATATAAGCAGTGTCAACTGTAATTGTTTCCTATTTTCATTATATAGTGTGGATTAAAAACTTATTATGATGATGTCCAAATCCAGAATATGGACAGTGCGGATGTGTCATAACCATGAAAGGATGTTTCCATTGATACTGATTAGCAATAAGCATACCTGTAGCATGTTTGTGAAAGGAATTAACTTGCAAAAATGAGTGAGTAGTGGTTTTTCAAACAGGAATATAGGAGTCTGTTGACTAGAATAAATGGTACGAGCATTATGAAAGAATATGAGGTCCCTCGATATTGTTCCTCACCATCAAAGTCTTCATTTGAGACAAATGCCCCTTCTTCAAGTTCAATATACAACTTGGATTAAAGTAATAGCGATCTTGTTGAGCTGACTTCTGGCAGTTGTGCATCAACTTTAGATAGAATATTTGCAAGGGAACAAAAGCTTTATGATGAAGTCAAGGTAATTTTCATTTGCATTCTTTGTGACACTACGTTTTTGAAGTTTAAAGCTACTTTGCTATTACTGACATTCTACGGTTACACAAAATGGTATTGATTTTGTTTAAATCCATACCCAACTTTGACATAGTATGCTCTACAACTTCCTACATGCATTTGAGGCACCTGTGGGTCCTTCTCCTAGGTCTTCCCTTTGTGTTTTGGAATAAGGAAGCTCTAGTTGCAATTGGTAATTACATTGGCCATTTTCTCCATCTCTAGGAATGTATGCTCTTTGGGGTTGATAAGTGTGTGGGTAGGATGCTTGTGGATATTGACATGCAAAAGGGTTTATTTGAAAAGATTGATATTGACTGGAGGGGTTGCTCCTTTCCTCAGCCCCTAGAATATTGGGGTATTCCCTTCAGATGTTCTAAGTGCAAGGAAATTGGGCACTTATGGAAATCATGCTCCTCATTGTGCTCGGATTCTGAAAAATATTTCGCTGAAGTGGAGGCCTGGTCCTCAGAATATCTTAGTGATAAAGAAAAAGCGCCCATGCTAGTTTCTGATCCTCTTGATTCAGTGTCTTTTGGTTCTTCGCTGCTGGTGGATCAGTCATTTCTGGGTAAGCTAAAAACCCTTAATCCATCCTTTGTCTCTTCCTTTAAATATTTGGAATTTGAGTTTGTTAAAATTTTGGAAGTTAAAGGAGATTCGGTGGGTGAATTCCTACTATCGGGGGACACCTTTTTTTACAAAGGTATTTTTGTAACTAGTCTAGACCCACGGCCAAATGTTAGGCTACGTCTCTCGAAGAATTTACAATTAAAAAAAGAGGGTTTGGTTTGTTTTGTGCCACCTGGGGTTGATTTCGATACTGTTCATGTTTATACAAAGGAAATTGAATCCTCTCCCAGTGAAAAAATTCTTCTAAAGGACTTTCCTCCCTTAAATACCGCCTTTACTAGTGTAGGGGTTTTAGACCCTAGGGTGAGTATTGGTCATATAGAGGAAGAATATCCCTCCTCTTTAGTAGGATCCCCCTTACAGGACTTATCTTGTATGTCCCCCTTCGATAAGCCCGGTTCCTCATACTACGATACTCTAAAAAACGTTCCTCTACAATCTTTCTCAGGGCTTGTTGGCGCTGGGTTTCCGATTCCTTTTAGCTCTCTAGAAATTTTGGAGCCTTCTCAGATTCCCCAATTTGGTCCATTGAATATCCCTCCCCGCAAAAATCTGATTGGTGGTATTAGTGGGGGGATGAAAAAATAATTCCCCCCTATCAAAACAAGAAGCGTAATTAAAATAAAAAAAATGTGTTGACCCTATTGATCCTCCTATCTTACTTGACCTTTCTTTTCCTTCTTCTGAATCCAGGGTGCTTAGAGGCAATAAATCCCTAGCTAGGGGTAACAAAATTATTTGTGTCACAATTAATATTAGGGGAGTGGGGGGGTATCCCTAAATGAACTGCACTTCAGAGGTTTATGGCTAGAATTAAGCCTAATGTTATTTTCTTACAAGAGACTATGGTTTTGGGGTTACAGTGAGCAATTTTTTCTTGGGTATCAAAAAGGATTTGGTGGTGGTCTTTGTCGATGTTGTGGGATTTCCAGGGGGTCTTTTGGCTACATGGGATCCTAGCAAGATAAAACTAAAGGCATTCTCTATCTCTGCAGGAATACTTTTTTCCGGTCGGCTATTGAGGTTCTCGAAATACATCAACCTTCTGAATATCTAAGGTCCTTATCTTTCAAAGGAACTATTTTGGAACAATATTGTGGCTGAAGGGACTCTTAAACTTTATAATTTAGTGATAGAGGGGATTTAAAATTCACATGGTCTACAAATGAGGTTTATGGTCAGAGAGCCAAACTTGACCCTCTCAGCTCTTTCTTTTCTGGCTTATTTGGAAAGGCTGAATTGGTAGATGTGGATCCTATTAGTTTTTTATCATATAAGATAGCATTATGATCTTAGGATATTTTCACTGAGAGAATAACAAGCATAGCAATAAAACATAAGCACATCACAAGAGACAAGAAACACAAAGAGTTTTCCTTGGGGAAACCATAAAGGAGAAAACCCCGCAACTTCCTCAGAGATAGAATTAGCACCAAAACAGTAAGATGCACTCCTAACAGCAGCAGTCTTCTTCTTGCCTAGTCCCAGTGTATTTCCTTCCTCACTAATGCGCCACACTTGAGTGAGTGAGTGATGTATGTGATAAATAGAGAGGTTCACTCTCTATTTATATTCTTTTGTTCACTTGAAGTGCACTCCAACATGTCGCCCTCACTTAACAATTACTTACTAGAGCCGACATCTCTAGGAGTGTCTAATAACCCTAGTGCCCCACCACTTGTGGGGAGTTTTCCTCCTTCGACCAATAGGAGGGTAGCACAATGGTGGGGAATATTACCCTGACTTACAATGACTCACCTAGGGTCGACTTCACTAGGATAGTCTAATAACCCAAGGGCCCTACAACTATGGGGACTTTAACCCTTAACCAATAGGAGGGTTACCCACAATGAATTGACATGACTTTCTCATTATAGAAACTTTCCGGAATAAACATTGGGGTATGACATGACTCAAATAGATTACAATACATCCTAGAATGAACATTGGGTTACAATAGATAAGAAATACAAGTAAATACATTCTGAAGTTACAATTACATCAACACTCCCTCTTAACTAAGAAGGTATTCGCTTGACACAATTTATCATCACAAGTCTTCTTCTCTATATAATTTTGGTCATCGTCAGGTCTTCATCATCTTCATCTTCAAGTCATATTCATCTTCAAGTCATCTTCACCATCGGATTTGGATCACCTCTCGATCTGGATCATCATAGAACATCATCACTGGATCTAGGTCATCACTCAATTTGGATCATCATAGAACATCATCACTAGATCTGGATCATCACTCGATCTGGATCATCATTACTGGATATGGATCATCACTTGATCTAGATCATCACTAGCTATCATCACTGGATCTTAATCATCACTCGATTTTGATCATCACCGGTGCTATCTCATGATTCTTCTCATCATAGGAAGTTCTACGGAGCCATTCATTTTTCATGCTAGTTGTAGGCCTAGCCTCCATGTAGGTCTTTTCTAACACTTATATCTGATCAACACATGATACGAAGAATGGCTCATCATTTCTATCTGATCAACACATGATGCAAAGATAGATACTGTACTTACATTTGATCAACACGTGATACGAAGAATGGCACGCCCAGCACTTACATCTGACCTACTCGTCAGAATGGCACGCCCAGCGCTTACATCTGACCTACTCTTCAGAAAGGCATGCCTAGCACTTACATCTGACCTACTCATCAGAAAGGCACACCCAGTACTCACATCTGACCTACTCGTCAAAAAGGCCCATCACTTACATCTGATCAACACATGATTGAAGAAAGGCTCAACATCTCTATCTGATCAACACATGATGCGAAGATATATATTGCACTTACATCTGATCAACACATGATATGAAGAATGGCACTGCACTTACATCTAATCAACACATGATGCGAAGAATGGCACAAAACTTACATCCGATCAACACATGATGCGAAGAATGGCTCAACACTTATATATGATCAACACATGATGCAAAGAATGGCTCTGTACTTACATCCATCCAGGAAGGAACACATCCCGCTCACAATGATGGAAGGCTTGCACTCATATCTGATCTTGTAGGAACCAATCCTACAGTCATATTAGAATGGCCCCCAGTCCTCCTCGACTAAGCTACCTGGTAACTGACCAGGCACCTCCATTCTCCTAGATAATGGCAGTTGCCCTTACATTCGACCTGCTCGTCGAAATGGCCAACACTCACATTTGACATGGAAGGAACTTAATCCTTTAGCCATGACAAAATGGTTCAGCCCTTACATCTGATCAAGTGGGAACACATCCCTCTATCACATCAGAATGGCTACTCATTTCTTACACTGAGTGTTCCTGGTAACTGACCAGGTGCCTCCATTCCTAGAATGGAAATTTCCCTTACATCTATCCTACTCAACAGAATGGATAGCACTCATATCTGACATGGAAGGGAGCAACCCTATCACCATGATAGAATGGCTCAGCCCTTACATCTAACCATGGAAGGAACCAATCCTCTCACCATGTCAGAATGGCTATGGATCTCATCACTTTCTCTTGGAGGGAACCTCGATCTAGAGAACACCAAGCTTCTCCCTGAAGTACTCGAACTTTAGCCTAGCCAATGGCTTCATTAATACATAAGCTATCTATTCTTCTGTCACAATATACTGGAGCTTCAATGCTCCTCTTTGCACCATATCCTTGATATAGTGATACTTGATCTCGATATGCTTCGACTTGTCATGGAACACTGGATTCTCTGACAACTTCACGCAACTATGGTTGTCACAATGTATAAAAGTAGCATCCAAGTGGAGATCAAATATATCAGACAGTAGCTTCCACAGCCATACTGCCTCACAACTAGCTGAACAAGCTGTGACATACTTTGGTTCAGCTATACTCAGTGCCACACAGGATTTCTTCCTACTAAACCAAGAGATCACACCTAATCCCATACTAAAGCAACATCCTGGAGTACTCTTCCTGTCAATGGCACTGCCTGCCTAATCTGAATCAACATAACCCTCTAGGTTAACCTTTTGATTCACATCATACTTGATCCCATAATCAATTGTACCCTTTAGGTACCTCAGAACATGCTTTGCAGCAATCAAGTGAACACTTCTCGGATCTGTCAAGTACTGGATCAAGGTATTCATAGCAAAGCAAATGTCTGGTCTCGTGTTCGTCAGGTACATCAATGACATAATCATCTGAAAATACATCGTAGCATCAACCGACTCTGATGAAGCATCACTAAATAGCTTCAGGTTTAATTCCATGGGTGTGGTCATAGTCTTCCATTCCATCATCCCAAACCTCTTCAGGATCTCTACTACATACTTCCCTTGTCCAAGAAAGATTCCATCTGTACTCTACCACAACTCCAAACCTAGAAAGTAATGCATCATCCCCAAGTCCTTCATTTCGAACTCAGCAGCAACCTTTCTCTTCGTATCAGTAATCAACCCATATGCACCTATCACAAATAGATCATCTACATATAGTAGAAGCATCACTGGGTTGCCATCCTCAACCTTGTAGTAAAGGTTGGAATCTGCTTTACTCTTGGTAAAGCCCAAACTAGATAGAAAGCTGTCAATTCTGTCGTACCATGTTGAACCTCAGGATCTTCTGCAGCCACTCCCTTTAGAGTAGAGCATCATACTCCCTCTGTCTTCCGTACTCTATGCACTGAAATATTCTGTATTGGAGTGACAAGTAGTGTCCATCTAGGATCATTGTATACCAAGATCCTCTATTTGAAAAAGTTCTTCTCTCATCCATCTGTGACCTTGTCATCCTTTCTCAACCTTGTAGCAACGATTAAGATATTCATCAAGCTCATCATGTATGTGTTATCCCATGGGTGTCTTCTGAACTCGTACAAGGCCTTCTTTCATTTGCACACATGATCATGTCATGTGACTTCACTTCTAGTAGCTATAAATGTTTCTTCGTAGTCTATGCCTTCTTTTCATGAGAAGCCTCGTGCTACGAATATTGCTTTGTATCCCACGATGTTTCCATCTACTACATGATGGAACTATGGACTTCTCTTCAGGTCTTGATACTACGCCATGACATCATTCTTCTTGAACTGGTCTTCCCTTTCTTGTTGGTGGCTATAAGGTTATGCATCAATGATTTCACTGCACTCGTCATATTATTCTTGATTTTGAAATGTCGTCACTTGTTCTTCGAAACAAGTCTTCATTCTTCTTTGCTTGATTATGTATGCGGTCTTTCCTACAAGTCAAATGCATTTGCATGGTTAGAAACATTTCATAAGGAATATTTATACTGGCAAATACTTATGCATAAATATATGATCATGCAATTACTTTAGCTAATAAAACATTCATCCATATCTCACTGAAACTTTTCTAGATGCCTTCCATCTCTACCAGAACAACATTGAGATTGTGACTAATCCCATATGTCAACAAAGAGGTTTCATTCTAGATAAGTAGCAATGGAGAGTTGTATAGCACCATGAGCTACTTACCCATCACATGCATATTAGTAGTATACTGTCATTAATGCAAACATCCTATCATGCATAATACATCAACTGAATATAAACAAATGCATAACAAAAACAATATCATGAAATGACAATCGAATACTTATCTTTATTTGTTTCGTGGGTAGACTCCTTCTTGAGCCTTCAGCTTCATCGTCTTCTTCATTCATAATAGCATCGTTTCTTATCCAAATGCTAAGGTGGTTAAGAAGTTCTTCAAGAGTTGAGATCTTCATATTCCCCATTGATTGAGGGATCTTATTTGGATGGTGAGAGCTTGATCTTTAGTTGCTCCCATATTCTCTTCTGTTCTTATGAGTCGAGCTTCTTCTTCTTCTCGGAGTATACTAAAAGTAATCACTTCCTTCTAGCACACATTCCTCACATGAATGAATCCCATGATCCTGGGAGGCCATTCAAGGTGGCCATCACCACTTTTGCATTCTTCACTTACCGCTTCAAGTTGTTCTTTGATTTGAGAGACCCTTGTAAAGTATGACTGCATGGTCTCTATATTTTGGATCTTCACTTCCTTCAACTATTTTCTCAAAGTCATATTCTGATTTATGTTATTCCCTTCAAATAGCTTGTTCAAGGAATCAAACATCTTTGGTGTCTTTAAGGAAGACACTTGTAGTACAAGTTGATCCATGACTAAATCAACCATGATCTTCTTGGCCTTGACCATGTTCTTCTTGTCTAAGGCTTCTAGCCTCATCTCCCTGTAGAACTGGAACCTCTATACACATGTAGGTGTCCAATTCATGTTCTTCAGAGAGATCATATACTTCCATGCTTGGAATTTGTCTACTTCACCAAGCTTATCATTAAGCTGATGTGCTATATTACTTTGAAATGAGAACCTCAAATGAAAATATCAATAGATTAGATCTTACCGATTAGAGGTGTCCATCTCGGTTCCGGAGCTCGCTGATCTAGGGTTTGTCATAGAAACCCTAATTTTCAAAACTTGGAATATTTTAGATCTGATTGTATAGACAGATATATCTCTTCAAATGGACCTGTCCAATGTACTCCTTTTCTGAAAACAGTGGAGGGAAGCTCCCGGAACAGGAAGCCCTAATTTTCCAATTTCTTTTGTAGAAATTCCTGTTACTGTTTCTATGATATCTCCAAAATTACAGATCCTATATGTTTGAAATTTCACTCTGAGGTAACCTCACATGTCCCTGATCTAACGCCGTAGTTTTCATCAGAATTGGTTTCACCATTTGGGATTTATGATCCTTTTCCCAGGGTGACCTGTTACAGGACTGTTCAGAATAGCGAAGTTCTACGGCATTCCACGTGTCACTAGTTGATCTTCAGAGTCTGATATTTATGTCACTAAAATTAAATTCCACTCCCTTTCTAGAAAATCTTCAGGAATTCCATTTGGACCTCTGTAGCCCAAGATATTGCAATTATCTCGAGGTGTCTTGTTTAGGGATGAATTCTGGAAGAGGCTGGAACCCTAACTTGGAGGGATCATATCTCCCAGAATATAGCAAATATGACACTGAATTTTGGACACAGTGTACATCAGGATTTTAAATTCATCCTTTGAAATTTTAAGCTTCTGAGACTTCTCCAACCTCGAAATATAGGGACTGCACCAAAACTTATCAGTTTTAGTATTTAGGGTTTTCTCAGCTTGGGGTCAAACTAGGGTTTGACATTCCCGGAGTTTCACCCAAACAAATTTCTTGATCCAGGTCTCTAAAATTATTTTTTGATGGGGAGAAAAATCCTATGCTGGTCTCACTCAAAAATTCCTCTTCTGTAGAAAGCCCTAATTTCCACATCGAAAACTGAAAATGCTCAGAATTGAATTCCGCTTCGACAAAAAGATGCGCCCTTCAATGGAGAGTCCTCCTAGCATACTTTTGCTTATGGATTGTGGGGAGAGACCCAAAAAGTAAGAAGTCCTAGCTTCTACAGCTGTACAATGTCTTCTTCTCAGGTTAGCTTTGATACCATGTTATTTTTTCATCATATAAGCTAGCATTATGATCTTAGGATCTTTTCACTGCGAGAATAACAAGCACAACAATAAAACATAAGCACATCACAAGAGACAAGAGACACAAAGAGTTTTACTCAGGAAAACCATAAAGGATAAAACCCCACAACTTCCTCAGAGATAGAATCAACACCAAAATAGTAAAATCCCCAAAACAGTAAGATGCACTCCCAACAGCAATAGTCTTCTTCTTGACTAGTCCCAGTGTATTTCCTTCCTCACTAATGCGCCACACTTGAGTGAGTGAGTGATGTATGTGATAAATAGAGAGGCTCACTCTCTATTTATATTCTTTCATTCACTTGAAGTGCACTCCAACATGTCGGCCTCACTTAACAATTACTTACTAGAGCCGACATCTCTCGAAGTGTCTAATAACCCTAGTGCCCCACCACTTGTGGGAGCTTTGCCTCCTCTGACCAATAGGAGGGTAACACAATGGTGGGGACTATTACCCTGACTTCCAATGACTCACCTAGGGTCGACTTCAAAAGGATAGTCTAAGAACCCAAGGGCACCACAACTGTGGGGACTTTAATCCTTGACCAATAGGAGGGTTACCCACAATGACTTGACATGACTTTCTCATTATAGAAACTTCCCGAAATAAACATCGGGGTATGACATGACTCAAATACATTACAATACATCCCAGAATGAACATCAGGTTATAATAGATAAGAAATAAAAGTGAATACATTCCAAAGTTACAATTACATCAACAGTGCCTATTCCGCTTATCCCTACCTGGCGAAATGGTCGAACTGGTGTTGATGGGATTGCTAAACATCTAGATATATTCCTAATGAGTATCTCTTCGATTGATAAAATGGAGAAATACAGGTCATGGGTGGACTCAAATAGATTTTTGGATCATTATCCTATTATCTATCATATAGAGTTTCAGGGTGTTCATGACAAGAGCCCGTTCAAATTCAATCATGGTTGGCTTAAGGAGCCAGGATTTATTGATTTTGTGGAGCAAGTATGGTCTTCCTTTTCGAATCATGCTTTGTCTCCTATGGAATTGTTAATGAAGAAACTCATTCTATTAAAAGGGGAAGTCATTAATTGGGAAATATACAGATCAACTTTGGCCAAAAAGGGGTTACATTCAATTGAAAAGGAAATTGTTCATATCAATGAAAAGGCTAGCAGTGGCAACTTTCTAGAGAAAGAGTTGGCTGCTCTAATAAAACTTGAATAAGAGAAATAGAGGATTCTGCAGATATCTGATGAAAAATCTAGACTGAAGAGCAGGATCACTTGGCTGGAGGCCGGTGATAAAAACATATTTTTTTCATAAATTTGTCGAGCACCGACGTAATATCAATTCCATTTGGGAACTAAAAAAGGTGATGGGCCTACCAATTTCCAAGAAAGAGGAGCTTAAAAGTATGGTTTTTGCACATTTTAAGGACCACTTCGACATGGACTCCCAAATTCCGGTTAGATATTAGATACAAGTGATTAAAGAATACCCTAATTTTTTTTTCAGAGGATGAAGATCATGATTTCTTTTTTCCTGTTTAGATGAAGGAATTAAAAGTGGCTTTATAGGCCTTGGCAAGATCAAAAAGCCCTGTTCTAGACGGCTGGATCATGGAACTTTTCTAGCTTGTTTGGAATTTTTGGGGGGGGATCTGCTTAATGTAGTGGAGAAATCAAGAATTAAAGGGGACAATTTTTGGAGCTATTAACTCAATGTTCCTTGCTTTGATCCCCAAAAAATCTGCTCTTATGAACTTGGGGGATTTTCGGCCTATCTCGCTCTGCAATTTTGTATACAAACTAATTACTAAGGTAATTACTATTCGTCTCAAGCCTATCCTTTCTCGATGTATCTCTCCTGAACAATTCAACTTTCTAGAAAAGAGGCAGGTCTTGGAAGCTATTGGGGTAGCTCAGGAAGTATTTCACAATGCTCACAAAAGGAAACAAAAAGCTTTTGCTCTCCAGCTGGATCTACAGAAAGCATATCACTGTGTTCATTGGGGTTTTCTTTGGGCCATTTTAATCCATATTGGTCTTCCTTACAAGGCCATGAAATGGATTATGGGATGTGTATCTTCAGTTTCTTATGTTGTTATGGTCAATGGGGCTCCAACAAAATTCTTCTTTGCCTAGGTTCCTGGCTCTGGTAGATCAATTTGCTTGGGGGAGAATTATATTGTGGGCTATTCGAAAAAGTTCAAGCTTTTAGGGTACCTGATCTTTTTCCTGCAATCGAATGGTTACTTCTCCCTTAATCACATTTCTATATACTCACCTTGTGCTAGCTTCTTGCAGGGCTGGCTCTCAGCTCGCCAATTGGGGCTTTATGGAAGGTTGGGATTGGAATGGTCAGAATATATCATTGGTTTGCAAAATGGTTCTATAACTCTCGATGGCGCCTGTGACGTACTCAAGTGGACATATAACAAAGGCTCGAGCGACCTTTCTGTTAAACTAGTAGCAACAAGGAAGGTCTTCCTGCATGCATGTGTTCTTGCATGTAGAAAACTTAAAATAGGAAACCAATTGTATTTAATTTACTTTTCCTAATTTTACGATGGAAAATAAATTAAAGTGATCTAAATTAACTTTAGTGAACCACTAGTTAAAGTGAAAGTGAAATTAGGGTTTTTTCTTTACCTAAAGTTATAAAAGAGAGATCAATTGGTGGAGAGAACACACTTGTATTCCAATAGAGACAGGATACAGACAAGCAGAGAAAGTCAGACAGAGGATTTATCCAAGAAGATGAAGGAGCAAGAAATAGGATCATCGAGCTTCTGTACACTCACACAGGAGGGTGTTGAGGTTTAGCTGGGATTTTCCTAGTGATTCTGCTGGGTACTGCATTCGCCAGGTTTGGGTGAATTTGTATTGATTGTAAAAGTTCCATATTTTCTCATAATAAAATATATATCTAACTGTTGCACCAGTTTTCCTATCTTCGGTTTTTTTGTGGATTTCCATCATCAAAATAACAGTGTCAATATCATGATGTGATGTTGTGATTATTCTCTCAGTTTTATATTCCGCTACATACTGTAAAAGATATTCATGTGTGGTTATCAGTTGATATTTTGCATGCACTATTTAGCCCTAGTTGAATATTAAAGGAAAATTTACATAGTATCAAAGCTCTGGTGAGCTACAACTGAGAGATTTGTTGCAGCAGTAATAGATCAGGGGAAGATCTATAGAAAGACAAAAACCTAGACATCTAGATCTAGGGTTTGAGAGGTATACTTCACTATGGCCATGCAGTTGAGAGTTGAGGATAGACTCTAGGGTGCTCAGAACTTTTATACATGGAAAGAAAGGATCACAAGGATCCTGGACATCAGTGATGTAGAGGAGCACATTGACTCCACGAAGGTTGCACCCATAGATCCGACAGATTTAGTAGCTTGGAAGAAGATTGATTCCAGAGCCATGTCGATCATCATGGATGGAGTGAAGGACCATATAGTCCCTCACTTTTTTGGTAAGAATACCACAGCAGAGATGTGGACAGCTTTGGAGAGTCTGTACCAAAGTAAGAATGAGAACTGGAAGATGGTGTTGCAAGAGAGGATGCACGACACCAAGATGGCCAAGGGAGAAGGAGTGGTGCCTTATCTCACGAGGCTCACATAGATTAGAGACGAACTTGGAGTTGTTGACCCCATAGATTGTGGATGAGGAGGCTCTATCCCTTATAGGGAAGAGCAAGGGGAAGCCAAAGAGGAAGAAGGATGGTAAGAATAACCTTTACATGTCAAAGGTCAATTGTTTTATCTACCATAAGCAGGGACACTTTGCCTCCCAGATCCCAAACATGAACAAGAAGATTAACACTCAAATGGTTGGATCTGTAGAGGTGGATGAGTTCAACAAGAACTTTGAGGAGGATTTTTGTTTGATAACTTGCATGGCAAGCACCACAGGGAGCAACATATGGTACATTGACAATGGAGTATCTAGTCACATGACTGGACATACGAGATTATTCAGAGACTTGTTGGAGGGTGGAACATGGATCCATGTTGAGTTGGGTGATAATGCGCAATACCAGGTGTAGGGAGTTGGAATTGTTTCATTTGAGAGGGATTCTAGCAAACCCCTTAGTTTTTTTGATGTGTTATATGTTCTAGGACTGATGAATAACCTTATATCACTCTCCACTCTAGAGGACAAGGGATATCAGGTGAAGTTCCGTGACCATAGAGTGTATATCAGGCCCAAGGGGTCAGATAGGAGCTTGGATCAGGTGATTGGAAAAGGAGTGGGAAAGTGTATAGATTACACTTTGAGTCTGCAAAGGCTCTAGTGAGGAACAACAACAGCAGCCAGGGTGAGTTGTGGCATAGGAGGATGGCATACTTACACCATGGAGCACTGAAGCATTTGAGATAGGCAGTCATTGGAGTTCCTCAGGTATAGGAGGAAAAGCATAACCACTGCAAGGGTTGTGCTTTGGGAAAGAACATAAAGAACACTTTCCCACAGAGTGAGCATAATTCTAAGGATACCTTAGACTTGGTGCATTCAGATGTATGTGGACCTATGAGTGTCCAATTGTTTAGTGCTTATTGTTACTGCATAACTTTCATTGATGAATATTCCAAGAAAACCTGGATATATATATTGAAGGCCAAGTCAGAGGTCTTTGAGAGGTTCTGAGAGTTCAAGACTCTCGTGGAGAACTAAACTGGAAAGAATATTCGAGTGTTGAGGACAGAAAACAGGGGTGAGTACACTTCCAATGAGATTACGGGGTATTGTTCGGCTGAGGGGATTAAGAAGGAGCACACTGTGCCCCATACCCCACAGCAAAATGGAGTTGCAGAGTAGAAGAATAGGACTATGGTTGGAGAAACCAAGGCCATGCTATTTGATTAGGGATTACCACTATTTCTCTGGGTCGAGGCATACAGGACTGCAGTATACATTTAGAATAGGTGTCCCCACACAACCTTGGGGAGGAAGACACCAGAGGAGGTCTTCACAGGCACTAGGCTAGATGTGGGTCACATTTGCATATTCGGTAGTGTCAGCTATTTTCATGTTCATGCTGACAATAGGAAGAAGCTGGACCCTTTTGGAGAGAAGGGGTTACTTGTTTGTTACAGCGAGATTTCTAAGGCATATAGAGTTTACATTCTTGCTTGCAGGAGGATCATTGTGAGCAAGGATGTCTAGTTCGATGAGGACAGGGCCTTGCAGAGATATCTGGACTTAGCAGTAGTGCAGCATCCAGCACAGGAGTCAGGAATCAAGTTGGAGGAACCAGATGTACAGGTATAGGTACAAACACAGATCATAAGCTCTGGTGGTCAGAGGGAGTCAGATGGACATGATTATTTTGTCATTGAAGTGAAGGATGAGTTGTAGCAGGATGTGGATATGAAGCATCTGTAGCAGGTTGACATTAGGCCAAGGCCTAAGTGGTTTAGGTCCATAGTGCAGGATTTTAGGCAAGTAGATCCTCCATAGACATCTTTTAGACGGAGTGTACCAACAGAGAGGCTTAGTTATATGGCACTAATGGCAGAGTTGATTAACTCTAAGCCTTCCTATTTTGTGGAGGCTGCGCAACATGATGTGTGGTAGGAGGCTATGGTTAAGGAGTATGAATTCATTATGAAAAACCAGGTATGGGAGGTTGTGTCAAGGACACAAGGGAAAAAGGTTGTGAGATCCAGATGGATCTACAAGGTGAAGCATGTAGCAGAATAAAGCATGGGGACGTACAAGGTGCACTTCGTGGCAAAGGGGTTTTCATAGAAGGAGGGTATTGATTATGAGGATACCTTCACCCTTGTTGCCAGGTATTCTTCCATTCGGACCATTATCTCACTAGTAGCTAAGATGGGTTGGAGTGTTCATCAGATGGACATCAAGATTGCCTTCCTCAACAGAGTTATAGAGGAGGAGGTGTATATTGAGCAACCGGAGGGGTTTGATGTGGAGAACGGGAAGACACATGTATGCAGACCGCATTGAGATCTTTATGAGATCAAGCAGGCACCTCGAGCATGGTACTCAAGGATTGACAACTATCTACAGGAGATGGGATTTCAGCGGAGTGAGTCTAACCACAACCTGTACTTCTTGACAGCTGAGGTGCCTCTCATACTGGTCTTATATGTGGATGATCTCTTTGTGATAGGATATGAGAGTCTAATTGGAGACTGTAAGTCCAACCTTTCCATAGAGTTTGAGATGAAATACCTTAGGTTGATGCATTACTTTTTGGGCTTGGAGTTTTGGTAGAGAGATGGATGCTTCTTCATCAGACAAGGGAAGTATGCAGTAGAGATCCTGAAGAGATTCAGGATGGAGGAATGCAAGCCTATGGCTATACCTCTTGTTTTCAACTAGAGGAAGATATTTTATGCATTAGGTTCAGATGGATTTGATCCCACCTTATATCGTCAGCTTATCGGATCGCTTATGTATCTGGTCAACACTCGATCAGACATTAGCTTTGTAGTTAAATCTTTGAGTCAGCTCATGGTGGACCCTCGAAGAGTGCATTGGATGACTGCGAAGCACATACCTTATCAATGATGTCACATAATAGGGCTACATATCGAGAGTAGGACCTACTTCTCTTCCTTTCTCTATGTATTTCTTCTGGAGCCCCATATTTCTCTGCACCTTGGACAGCCTCTCATACCCATGCAATTTTCCTCTTGTGATGATTCTTCTCCTGAGGTGGATCTATAGGTTCCTAAGCTTCTTCCATTTCTTGATATTCTTCTGGAATTGCTTCAACCGTGATTGTATCTTGGATCCTGGGTATTTCAGTTTCTTCACAATCTTCAACTGATCTCTTCTTGGATTTGTTGTAAGCCGTGTCTTCATCAAATGTTACATCTCTGCTGATGTCGATCTTCTTGAATCTTGGGAAGTATATTCTGTAAGCCTTCCAGCTTTCAGAATATACCACAAATATACCCTTCTTTCCTGAAGGATCTAACTTTGTCCTCTTTTCATTAGGAATGTGTATGTATACTTGACAACCAAAAATTCTAAGATAACTGAATTCTAGTTTCTTGCTGGAAAATACTTTTTTAGGTGTCTTGTTCTTGAGTACTCTGTGTGGAGTACAGTTATGTACATACACATTTGTCATGGCAGCTTCTTCCCATAGATTCATAGGAATATCTTGATCATGAAGCATTTCCTTTGTTTCTTCCATGATCATTCTATTCTTCCTTTCTACAGCCCCATTCTGTTGTGGATTATATGGAGTGGTCAACTCCCTCTTAATCCCTGAATCTCTACATAATTCCTTAAATTCATTTGATTGTGAATTCTCCACCATTGTCTTATCGGGAAATCTTGATATTCTTCTTTGTGTGGTTCTCGATCAAGGATTTGAATTCCTTGAACTTGCTGAATACTTCATCCTTGTTCTTCATGAAATATATCCATGTCTTCCTAGAAAAATCATCAATGAAAGAAACATAGTATACATACCCTCTTAATGAACTGGATGACATTGGACGACATACATCGGAGTGAATGATTTCCAAGATTCCTTTAGCCTTGCTTTCACTACTTGGAAATGTCTTCTTTATGTTCTTTCCTTTCGCACATCCCTTGCAAACTCCTTCATGTTTTTCTTGCATCTCTGGAAGACCTTCAACAACTTTTATTGGAATTGGTAGTGCCCTATAGTGCACATGCGCAAGTCTTCTATGCCGAAGTTCATTTGGCTCTATCTAGTCATGGATCAAAGCTTGTTTGGTTTGGACCTTCAATTTCTATTGACCTCCCTCTTGCCCTCCAATTACTAATTCATCGTTAATAGTTTTTCCTTTTGGCCACATGAGAACTTGGCCATCTATAAATGTAACCCTCATTCCTTTTGCATCCAATGCAGAGATGGAGAGAAGGTTCTTCTTTAGCCCTGATACAAATAGGACATCCTTCATTTTCATAGACTTTCCAGAGTCTAGTTTTTAGGAGGATTCACCACTACCATTTATAGGATACTGGTAGTTATCCCCAAGTTTCACCTTATGGGGTGATTCATGTTTAGATAGTTTTACAAAGGATTCCTTGAATCTCGTCATGTGTTTGGAAGCCCCACTATCAATAAGCCAATCATTACTGCCATGTGTGATAGATCCTATGAGGGAAGAGATCAAAACATATTCTTCATCACTTGAAGAATCATCATTGTCTTGTTTGAATCTTTTCTTGGAAGGCTCATCAGTCTCTACAGCATGAGCATAATGTCTTTTCTTGTTTCCCTTCTTCCTATGGGATTTATATTTGTTTCTAGGAAAATATCTTGCAAAGTGTTCTCTTTCATCACATGTAAAGCACATGAACTTAGACAAATCTTTGTTAGATTTTGTAGGGTTATTTTTCTAGCGAGTGTGCTTACCTTTGTGATATTTGGTTCTGCTTTTCTTGGATTGTACTATGAGAGATTGATCTTCACTTCCCATGTTTTCTTCTCAAGCTAAAATTTGATATTCTTCTTGTGAGCATTCTTCCCATAGTTTGCTAAACTTGACTATATTATTTTTGTCACAGATCCCTTGAATGAAAGAGTCCCATGCCCTAGGGATACCATTCAAGGTGGTCATCACAATTTTTGCATTCTCTACCTCTTCATCTACTGCTTCAAGTTGTTCCTTGATTTGAGATACCCTTGTAAAATGAGACTGTATAGTCTCCGCATTCTAGATCTTTACATTCCTCAATTGATTTCTTAGATTCATCTCCCGATTTATGTTCTTCCCTTCAAATAGCTTGGTAAGGGCATCAAACATTGCTTTAGGTGTCGTTAGGGAGGACACCTATGGTATGAGGTGATCCTTGATTGAATAAACAATAATCCTCTTAGACATGACCAGCTTCCTTTTGCATAAGGCCTTAGCCTCATATCCCTTTGGAACTGGAACCTCTTCACTAATATAAGAGTCCAACTCATTTTTTTCCAAGAACAGGGAGATCCTATACTTCCAGGCTCAGAAGTTATCGGCTCCCTCAAGCTTTTCATCAAGCTTGGTGTGATGAGACATCTTAACAGAGAACCTCAAATGGAAATACAAGAGATTTAGATCTTACCAATTGGAGAAGCTAAAAACTAGATCTGGAGTTGATCTTCTACAGTGTTGGTTTTCTGTTTCAGGACAAATTAGGGTTTGAATTTCCCAGAATTCTACCCAACCAAATACCTCTATTTTTGTCTCTAAAATATGATCTTAAGGAGGAGAGAAATCTTGGCCTGGGCTCACTCAAAAATTCCACTTATGTGAAAAGCCCTAATTTCTCGATGTAGTGGTAGGTCAAAAACTGAAAGTGCTTAGAATCAGATTCTGATTCAACATAAAGATTCACCCTTCATAGGTGATTTAGCCTAGCCTTCTTTTGCTAATGGATTGTGGAGAGAGACCCAAAAAGTAAGAATCCCTAGCTTCCGCAGCTGCACAGTGTCTTTTTCTCATGTTTGCTCTGATAACATGTTAGATTTTTATCATTTAAGCTATATGATCTTAGGATCTTATCTGAGAGAATAACAAGCACAACAATCAATCACAATAGACAATGAACACAAAGATTTTCCTCAGGGAAACCATAAAGGAGAAAACCTCACAAATTCCTCGGAGATAGAATGAGCACAAAAATTGAAACCCAAAGATACAAAGATGATCTCCCGACAGTAGTTTTCTCTCTCTCTCTTGTCCTAGCTTCTTCTCTCTCTCAGTTATGTGCTACATTTGAGTGTGAGTGACCATGATAAATAGAGAGGCTCACTCTCTATTTATATTATTTTGTTCACTTAATATTTGACTCTGTTATGTAGGCTCGAGTAATCCTAACTCAGTTATGTAGGCTTGCATAACAACAATTAGGGTACTAATGACCTGACTTACAATGGAGGGGACTTCCTCATGACTTTTAGTAATTCTCCCGATAGGAACATTGGGGTACAAATAAATACAGGTGATTCTCCTGATAGGAGCATTGGGGACTAATGAAATACAATATATACAAGTGAATACATTCCGAAGTTACAAATACATCAACAGGCTTTTGGCTTAAACCACTTGATTACAGGGTTACAGATTGGCACTGGCTTATTTCAAAATTTGAACATAAAATCAATAACTGGAATTTTAAATTCTTATCATTCGGTGGACACCTCATACTGTTAAATTCAATTCTTGGAGCCTTACCCGTATATTGGTTATCTTTGATAAACATACCGGCTTCCATTCTTCATAGGATTAGAAGTATGATGTTCAATTTTTTAAGGGGTGCGAGCTCGGAGAAAGAAGGATTACATCTGGAAAATTTGAAGCTGATGTCATGTCCCTTTGCCAATGGAGGATGGAACATTAAGTATCTAAAACAATTTAATGATGCGTTGAAGTTAAGAAAATTATGGACCGTTCTAAAGGGAAATGGTATATGGATTCGCGTTATCAAGGAAAAATACTTCAAAAAAGTGTCTATTGTGGATTGGCTTGGGTTGGGTGTTTATCCAATTCAAAAGACTTCAATAATTTGGAATGGTTTCCTTTGTATAGAGGGTTGGATTATATCTTCCGCGTGTTGGAGAGTCGGCAATGGTGTCAATATAAGCATTGGGGTGGACCAGATAGTTGGTATGGATTGCTCCTATGCGATGTCTGTGGGCCTGATAAGATATTCTAACGATTATGGGTTACACACTTTAGATCATATCTGCACTGATAGGGTGGAGAGTTGTCCTGGATCATATTGGTCAAACACTGATGAATTGGAGCTGGGAGGACATTTGAAAATTGAGTGGGAACTATATACTCATTCTCCATCTGCATTGGGTATCAGACTTACTTGACATGAGGTTCGCTTGGTGTTGTTGGCCATCAAAAATAATGGTAAGGTTACTGCCAAGCTGGCTTGCATGTACATTATGGAGAAGTCAAAGATTTTGTAGTAGAATAGATTATGGAATATACTTTGGAAATGGAAAATCCCTATGAAGATAAAGTGCTTTAGCTGGTTATGTTTAATGAATAAGATAAGTACATGGGATCATCTGTGTAACCATGGCTGGATAGGGACCAATTTATGTCACCTATGCAGAGAAGCAAGTGAATTGGTAAATCATTTATGTAATGTCCCAAATTTTGCATTGGGTCACAATGAAAAAATCACATTTTCCACATTCATGAAAGTTGTCAAAGGGATGCTAAAAGTCAAATAATTGCCAAGGAGGAAAATCACTAGTTTCCTTGGTTGGGGATGGAAGCTTTGAGATTTGGAATAAGAGGGATAATAAATGATGTTTAGACATTAGAAGAGGATAAATATTTAATAATGTATCTTATTAAATAAATAAAAGAGAAAATTGAAATGGATAAGGAGAACGGTGACACATGGAGACTATGGGGCCCACTCAAGCTAGAATTCCTATGTTAAATGGCATCCTCCTCTTGTAATTTTGAATCTATGGGAAGCCTAATGTTTTGGGATGGATTATGAGGTTAATATACTTGTACATATACTGCATAGGTCGAATTTGGGATGAATTGTAAATTACATGGGAGAGGAAGAGCCAAATGGGAGTTTCATGGACACTTAGCTAGATTCCCCTTACATTTATAACATCTATGACACCAATGATGGAAATTCTATGATAGTTATGACACAAGTCAGATCTGAAGGCTGACATACTGACATGTCAGGACTGAATACAGCATCTTAGAGGTCGAATTTGGGGACATTTATGACACAAGTTAGATCCGAAGGATGACATACTGACATGTCAGGACTGAATATAGCATCTTAGAGGTCGAATTTGGGGTTGGAGAAGGCCAACAAGCTCCTACTCAAGTTTGGGAGAAGAAGGAAGGTGAAGAGAGAGGCCACGTGGCATAGCATGAGCAGCCACACCAATTCAACTTGGATTTGGTTTATGGATGGATTTGGAACCTTAGAAGACCAATAATGTTTATAAAATATAGGGATCAGCCATGAGAATAAGCTTTTTCTCATTTGTGAATTGTGAGAGCTAGTAGATGACTAGTTTTCTAGCTTAAGCCAATTTCATCCTAGTTGGTGTTTGGAAAAGCCAATCAGGTCTTTCATGGAGCTTTAATGGAGTCTTATTTTCAGCTGCAAGCTACGGAAATTTCATGGAAATCTCAATATCATCTAGTTCTTCCATTCATCTCAAGTTTTCTCACCATATTTCAGATCTATGGAGTGAGGCGCACTTGGTCAGATATTCATCTATTTGAGGGAGCTTCTCTTGCTTTACTATTTTGTATTCTAATGTAAATTCTCTATTCTTTAATTTCAGAAAGCTCTCAGGTTGAAAACCCAATAGATCTCATGTATTATTGTCCAATATTGAAGAAACAATGCCATTTCCCCAATACCTTGTTGTAAACTCTTGCAATCTTGATGGAGTCGAATATATATGTGAACCATTGATTATTTATGGATGAATGAACATTAATTAAAGTATATTATGGGTTTCATGGTCTGTAACTAATAATTTGTGGCCATTGGGTCGAATTTCATAGCATTTGGGGAAAACTACATCTCATTTCCCTAAGGGTCCAATATTAGTTTTTTAGATCTGATTGAAGGAAGTGATAACAGCCATGGGAGTTCGATTGGTTCTGGATATGAGTCTATGATAATGTCTTATACACATCCCCTACTTCAATTTGAGAATCTGAGTGATTTTAAGTACATTTGGGAAGCCATTTTGGCAATTACCCAGGAGGGATTTGAACCCCAAAATTGCTAGTAAATTCATCTCTCTTATTCAGAATTTGATATAGAATTTCAAAACTGATTGGAGGAGCATAATACATCCCTGAACATAATAATTAAGTTATTATATCATTCATACACCTTATTTTAATATTTGGGAGCAATTGCACTGATTTGGAGACCAAGACACTAAAACTAGTCAAGAGCCAAAATTGTGAAAAAATTGGAAAATTGGGCATTTTAATAAAAATTCCAAAAAGGGGACATTACAATTTATTTATGGACTGTGTATTTGGTAAATCTATGCAGGTGAATGTTGTTGAAGCATTGGGTATTAATTTAATTTGGTAAGACAAATGCTTAGAGGATAATTTTGCTGAATGGATCAAAATTGGTTCCACATCTATTTATCTCCCTTTATTTTGCAATTGGGCTAATGGTTGAGTAGAAAGGCCTGTATTTTCACTGGAATTGAACCTTCAATTTAGAAAACAGTAATTAAATGCTTGAAATTCATTGTTGATTATCCAATTGAGGTTAAGATTAGAAGGAACAGAAATATTGGCAGCACACCTGTGACCAAAGCAGCTACAGGATTCTTTGATGGAGCAGTTGCAAAATTGTAGGGTGGTGTTGGAGCTGTGCTTTATATTGGTAAGGATCATTATTTTTACATCCGTTTAGGTTGTGGTTCTAGCACAAATACCTGAGCTAAGCTCTTAGCCTTTTGGGGATTGTTATTCATGGCTGATTTGTTGGGTTTTCCGAAGCTGAGTGTTTATGGTGATTCAAAGGCAATCATTGACTGGGTTAATGATATGATGATTTTGGAGGTTCTCACACTTGAACATTGGTGTCAAAGAATCAAACATATCATAAGGGGATTTTACACTTTTTCTTGTAAGCACACTTACCATGAACATGATCGGGTGGCAGATAGATTATCTAAAGAGGCTTTGAAATTAGATGATGGACATCTGATTGCTCAAGAAATTATGGAAAATATGTCCTAAATATTTCTTTTTAGTTTGTTCAAATGACAACAACATTTTCTTAGGTTTGGAAAGTTGGGAGGGATAGATTTTAAGTTATTGTGAGAAGTCCATTGGGTATGGTTTTTGGATGGAAATGTATTTTTGAAGGTTATTTTACCTATTGAAAGTCTTATATGTAAATAGATCTTTGTTAATTTAAAAGGATGGTTTTTTCTTCTTGAAAAAAAAATAACAATGTCATAAATAATTAATTGAGTCATAATTTAATTATTTTCATCATATATTAACAATGCCATAAATACTTAACTAAATGAAAATTTATTTATTCAAAATCTTTATAAAAATGTTAATATAATGTTTGGCTACATTAATATTCTGTGAATTTAATTGATAATATAACCAAATTTTACTAGGATGATAATAATAATTTCATAAATAGTTTATTTGATTCATAACTTAATTATTAAATAGTTAATTCACACATAACTTAATTATTTTATCATATAATAACAATGACATGATTAGTTAATTTAATGAAAATTTAATTATTTCAAACTCTTTAAAAAACAACTTATTTCAAACCGAAAATCAAGGAAACAACTTGACTTTTCAAGCCAATAAGATCGCTAATGAGATAGCTGATAATAACATTGAAATAGATGGTTAGTTGAATGAAGACTTAATTCTTTGAAACTCCAGACATGGAAATTACCCTTGTCCGTAATCTTTGATAAGAAAATGAAATTGCCCTTGTCCGTAAGTGTGCTTAAATATGCCTACTGTTTCTAGAAATTTTAGGCGAGCGGTCTACCCCTCCAGGACAGGACACTGATAAAGAAGTGTCCATTTAAAAGTCACCGGTCGGTAGTTGGGTAGTAGGCAGGGACACCGCATTTTTATAAAAATCTAAGCTTTTGATGTCATAGCATATGTCAACATTCAGTGTCATATGCGTAGTGGGCAATGATGTCACAACATGGCGAAAAGTGATACATAATAAACCGTGAATTATTTTTAGAACTAATATCAATCCATCTTAAAAAGAATTTAGCAAGTTTTTAGCAAGTTTTTAGAGGATCAAATTTTTGAGGTTCAAATTTGTTTTTAAAGTGTAAATGTTGAGAAAAAGGTTTAATTTATCTAATTTGTATATTTTTTTATATGTTGTTGTAAATGTTTTAACTTTAATTTAAGTTGAAATGTTATTATTTTATAATATTTTATTATTTAAAAAAAAATACACGTGTCAACTCTAGGATGAGCATGAAAGAAGTTACAAATCTCCCCTGAATTGGGTTGTATAATGCGCCTCTTTAGAGCAACAAAGGAAACCCACCCCTCAATGTGGATGGAGCTGGAGCAGATCACCGAGAGCAATTGAATGGAACCTCAATTGTAAACTTGGTCAAGGCCAATCTTAATGTTGAGTGTGAGAACAATCTACCCAACAACAAATAACAATGTCACCATGGTTGAGCAAGACCCTAAAAACAACAATGCCTAAGACCAACTCAAAAATTAGTATTACAAACCCACAATAAAAATAAATAGAACCTAGATCATCACTAAAACCCCACCACGAACCCACATCGTTAAGCCCGTGTGCATTTATATAAATACATGAAAAACTTCGACTATTGTTATACATCCTTTCAGGCATATCATCATTGTTACATTTGACGAACCATCTTATCGCAATGGGAGATGGAGAAGTGTTCTGTGTCTGCTTTACCGTGTCTCATGAGAATGCCTCTTCTACTCTCCTTTTATTTGATTCACTTCGTCATTCCTTTTGGTTTTTCCACCCTTCAATTATCTAATCGCCATGCTTATCTCACCAATGCTTCTGATCAAGAGCCTCTGCTTGGTTTTATGATTGCAATCACGGTGTATGGTCCATCCCAGTCATTACGCACTTCTTGGAAACCAAATGTTTCCTTCTGCCAGTGGATAGGTGTCACATGCAGGCTGTCCACACACAAATTGGTTTCGCTCAATGTGCAGAGCAGGGGATTACAAGGTACAATCTCTCCTCTTCGAGCTAATCTCTCCTTTCTTAGAATACTCGACCTTCGCAATAACAGTTTTCATGGTCACATTCCCTATCAACTGGGAAATCTATTTCGCTTAAAGATGCTTCTCCTGTGTCGGAATCAACTTGAAGGTTCTATTCCGCCCACTCTGGGTGGGTATAGAAGTTTACAGAACTTGTCTATGTACTCTAACAATTTGAGAGGGAACATTCCGTCCCAACTGTGTGTTCTCCCAATCTTACAATACATTCACTTAGGATCTAACAATTTGACACATACAATTCCCCCCTGCTCGGGAAACATATCCTCTTTGAACTATATAAATTTGAATACTAACAACCTCCACAGTTGCGTTCCTTCCGAATTAGGTCTCCTAAGTCTATTCGGCATCATCAATATGTGGAACAACCCTCTAACAAGCCAAATTCCTTCTTCCTTCTCAAATTGCATAGGCCTTCGTCAATTGGCTTTAGCTAACAACCTATTAATTTGACACATTCTAGCTGAGTTGTGTAGCAAGAACACCCAATTGAGGGGACTATATCTGTTTGGTAATCAGTTGAGTGGCAGCATTCCCCCTTCCCTTTTCAATTGCATGAAGCTTCAAGTGATTGAATTTGGGAGAAACTAGCTCAGCGGAGTAGTGCCCATGGAGTTGAGTAAGTTAACGCAGCTCCAACACCTTTACTTACACAATAATGAACTGGTTAGTGGAAGCACCACGAGCTTTCCCATTGTTACTTCTCTTACTAATGATTCCAACCTGCAAACAATAGCGTTATTGTCTAATCATCTCACAGGACGTTTTCCCTTTTCTATTGGCTAGCTCTCTACAAAAATGGATATCATGTACTTGGGTGGCAATGAATTTGGAGGAGAAATACCTCCGCAGATTGGAAACCTAACTGGTTTAACTATCCTTGATTTAGACACGAACATTTTTACAGGGGCAATCCCTTCTTCACTTAATATGCTTCAAAAGTTGGAGAGATTATATCTGGGATCTAACGATTTCCAAGGAAGCATCCCCTCGGAAATCAAGCAAATCCAAAACCTAGGCATCTTAGATCTTCAAGCAAATAACCTCTCTGGAAGAATCCCTAATTATCTTGACTGCCTCAAGTAGCTAAGATATATAAATCTTAATCAAAACGAGTTATCAGGTAATATACCTGCAAGTCTATGTAATTGTGTGAACTTAGCACAACTAGACCTATCGTACAACAGGCTCAGTCGATAGATACCTCCAGGGGTTGCAGGTCTTGCAAATTTAGTTTTGTATTTCAACCTTTCCAACAATTTATTATAGGGGGGCCTGCCATTGGAACTAAGAAAGATGACTATGGTTCAAGCTGTAGATATTTCTACAAATTAGTTAACTGGTGACATTCCAAGCCCACTTGGAAGCTGCAAAGCACTAAACTACCTGAATCTTTCTTGCAACACACTTAATGGTCCAATTCCAGTGTCACTGGGTGAACTTCAAAATCTCTAGGATGTTGATTTCTCCTCCAACCATTTGTCAAGTGGAATACCCATGTCATTGGAAAATCTCAAAATGCTTAGCCACTTGAACTTCTCTTTCAACAAGTTGTCACGAGAAGTCCCTAAGGGTGTTTTTTTCAAAAAGATTGGTGCTTCTACGTTTATAGGAAATCTTGGTCTTTGTGGCACTTGGGTAAGTTTGCCACCCTGCTTTGCTAACAAACATAAAATCCATTCACCTCTGAAAAGAGTTATCATATTTGTTGTTGTAGTGACAATGATTGTTGCATGCTAGTTGTTTCTCGGTACCTTGTGGAGATCACGAAATTAGAAGAAACTTATTCTTAGAAAGGGAATAGAGTTCTTTCATAAGGAGAGCTCATCACTCCAAGAGATGTCTTTAATGAGGCCAACTTGTTAGAAGTTGGTAGTTTTCGAAAAGCATGCAAAGGGGTTCTCAATGATGACATAATCCATTGGCATTGACAAGCTTATCAATTTGGAGAACGAGGGAACTTACAAGATTTTGACAAAGACTGCAATGTTTTGGGAAGACTCCAGGCACTAGAATTGAATTGGAGTCATAATATTTTCTTCAAACCTCCAAATCAAATCTTTGAAATTTCCCAAAAGTGGCTATATCTTCAAGGGGAAGAAGAAAGTGGGCTGATCTTGATGCAAAGGTCGAATATAATAGTAGACATTGCACAAGGCATAACAGGGCATAACATATCTCTATCACAATTGTTTCGTGCAACTAATTCATTGGGAGTTAAAACCCATGAGGAAGATATTGGAGTATATTTAATGAACTTTAGTATTGCTACGATATATCTTTTGTAAATTTTAAACATTCAGCTTTCACTTCCAACATACAATGCTGCATTCCTCCAGGTATTATTATATGTTAGATAGTATATAAGCAGTGTCAACTGTAATTGTTTCTTATTTTCATTAGATAGTGTGGATTAAAAACTTAATAGGATGATGTACAAATGCAGAATATGGACAATGCGGATGTGTCACAACCATGAAAGGATGTTTCCATTGATGTTGATTAGAAAGAAGCATACCTGTAGCATGTTTGTGAAAGGAATTAACTTGCAAAAATGAGTGAGTAGTGGTTTTTCAAACAGGAAGATAGGAGTCTGTTGACTATAATAAATGGTACGAGCATTATGAAAGAAGATGAGGTCGCTCGATAGTGTTCCTCACCATCAAAGTCTTCATTCAAGAAAAATGCCCCTTCTTCAAGTTCAATATACAACTTGGATTAAAGTAGTAGTGATCTTGCTGAGGACTGTGGCATGACTTCTGGCAGCCGTGCATCAACTTTAGACAGAATATATGCAAGGGAACAAAAGCTTTATGATGAAGTCAAGGTAATTTTCATTTGCATTCTTTGTGACACTACGTTTTTAAATTTTAAACCTACTTTGTTATTACTGACATTCTACGGTTACAGAAAATGGTATTGATTATGTTTAAATCCATACTCAACTTTGACATAGTATGCTCTACAACTTCCTACATGCATATGAGGCACCTGTGGGTCATACTCCTAGTTCTTCCCTTTTTGTTTTGGAATAAGGAAGCTCTGGTTGAAATTGGTAATTACATTGGCCGTTTTCTCCATCTCGAGGAATGTATGCTCTTTGGGGTTGATAAGTGTGTGGGTAGGATCGTTGTGGAGATTGACATGCAAAAGGGTTTACTTGAAAAGATTGATATTGACTGGAGGGGTCGCTCCTTTTCTCAACCCCTGGACTATTGGGGTATTCCCTTCAGATGTTCTAAGTGCAAGGAAATTGGGCACTTATGGAAATCATGCTCCTTGTCGGGCTCAGATTCTAAAAAATATTTCGCTGAAGTGGAGGCCTGGTCCTCAGAAGATCTTAGTGATAAAGAAAAAGCGCCCATGCTGGTTTCTAATCCTCTTGATTTAGTGTCTTTCGCTTCTCCATTGCTAGTGGACAAGTCATTTCTGGGTAAGCTAAAAACCTTTAATCCATCCTTTGTCTCTTCCTTTAAATATTTGGAATTTGAGTTTGTTAAAATTTTGAAAGTTAAAGGGGATTCAGTGGGTGAATCCCTACTATCGGGGGACACCTTTTTTTACAAAGGTATTTTTGTAACTAGTCTAGACCCGCGGCCAAAGGATTGGCTACATCTCTCGGAGAATTTACAATTAAACAAAGAGGGTTTGGTTTGTTTTGTGCCACCTGGGGTTGATTTTGATACTGTTCATGTTTATACAAAGGAAATTGAATCTTCTCCTAGTGAAAAAATTCTTCTAAAGGACTTTCCTCCTTTAAATACCCCCTTTACTAGTGTAGGGGTTTTAGACCCTAGGGTAAATATTGGTCATCTAGATGAAGAAGAGCCCTGCCCTTCGGTAGGATCCCCCTTACAGGCCTTATCTTGTCTTTCCCCCTCCAATATGCCCAGTTCCTCATACTATGATACTCTAAAAAAAATTCCTCTGCAATCTTTCTCAAGGCTTGCTGGTGCTGGGTTTCCGATTCCTTTTAGCTCTCTGGAAATTTTGGAGCCTTCTTAGATTCCCCAATTTGGTCCATTGAATATCCCTTCCCACAAAAATATGATTGGTGGTATTAATGGGGGAATGAAAAAATAATTCCCCCCTATCAAAAGAAGAAGCTCAAGGAAAATAAAATAAATGTGTTAACCCTACTGATCCTCCTGTCTTACCTGACCTTTCTTTTCCTTCTTTTGAATCCAGGGTGCTTAAAGGCAATAAATCCCTAACTAGGGATAAAAAATTATTTATGCCGCAATTAATATTATGGGAGTGGGGGGATCTCCCTAAATGAATTGCCCTTCAGAGGTTTATGGCTAGCATTAAGCCTGATGTAATTTTCTTACAAGAGACTATGCTTTTGGGGTTAAAGCGAGCAGTTTTTTCTTGGGTATCAAAAAGGATTGGGTGGTGGTCTTTGTCGATGTTGTGGGACTGCCATGGTGTCTTTTGTCTATGTGGGATCCTAGCAAGATAAAACTAAAGGAATTCTCTATCTCTGCAGGAATAATTTTATCTGGTCGGCTATTGGGGTTCTCGAAATACACCAACCTTCTGAATATCTAAGGTCCTTATCTTTCAAAGGAACTGTTTTGGAACAATATTGTGGCTGAAGGCACTCTTAAACTTCATAATTTAGTGATAGAGGGGATTTAAAATTCACATGGTCTGTAAATGAGGTTTATGGTTAGAGAGCCAAACTTGACCCTCTCAGCTCTTTCTTTTCTGGCTTATTTGAAAAGGCTGAATTGGTAGACGTGGAGCCGATTCCCCTTATCCCTACCTGGTGAAATGGTCAGACTGGTGTTGATGGGATTGTTAAACGTTTGGACAGATTCCTAATCAGTATCTCTTTGATTAATAAAATTGACAAATATAGATCGTGGTTGGACTCAAATAGATTTTCGTATCATTATCCTATTATCTGTCATATTGAGTTTCAGGGTGTTCATGACAAGAGCCCGTTCAAATTCAATCATGGTTGGCTTAAGGAGCCAGGATTTATTGATTTTGTGGACCAGGTATGGTCTTCCTTTTTGAATCATGCTTTCTCTCCTATGGAATTGTTAATGAAGAAACTCATTCTGGTAAAAGGGGAAGCCATTAATTGGGAAAGATACAGATCGATTTTTGCAAAAAAGGGGTTACATTCAATTGAAAAGGAAATTGTTCATATCAATGAAAAGGCTAGCAGTGGCATCTTTCTAGAGAAAAAGTTGGCTGTTCTAATAAAACTTGAACAAGAGAAATAGAGGATTCTATAGATATCTGATGAAAAAGCTAGACTGAAGAGCAGGATCACTTGGTTGGAGGCCGGTGAGAAAAAAACAATTTTGTAATAAATTTTTCGAGCACCGACGTAATATCAATTCCATTTGGGAAATAGAAAGGGTGATGGGCCTGCCGATTTCCAAGAAAGAGGAGCTTAAAAGTACGGTTTTTGCACATTTTAAGGATCACTTCCACATGGATGCCCAAATTCTGATTAGAGATTAGATACAAGTGATTAAAGAATACCCTAAAAAAAATTTCAGAGGATGAAGACGATGAGTTCTTTTTTCTTATTCAGCTGAAGGAATTAAAAGTGGCTTTATAGGCCTTGGAAAGATCAAAAAGCCCTATCCTAGACGATTGGACCATGGAACTTTTCTAGCTTGTTTGGACTTTTTGGGGGGTATCTGGTTAATGTAGTGGAGAAATCAAGAATTAAGGGGACAATTTCTGGAGCTATTAACTCAACCTTCCTTGCTTTGATCCCAAAAAAATATGCTCTTATGAACCTAGGGTACTTTCGTCCTATCTCGCTCTGCAATTTCGTATACAAACTAATTACTAGGGTAATTGCTATTCATCTCAAGCCTATCCTTTCCTGATGTATCTCTCCTGAACAGTTCGACTTTCTAGAAAAGAGGCAGGTCTTGGAAGCTATTGGGGCAGTTCAGGAAGTATTTCATAGTGCTCACAAAAGGAAACAAAAACCTTTTGCTGTCCAGCTAGATCTACAGAAAGCATATCACTGTGTTCATTGGGGTTTTCTTTGGGTAACTTTAATCCATATTGGTCTTCCTTACAAGGCCATGAAATGGATTATGGGATGTGTATCTTCAGTTTCTTATGCTGTTATGGTCAATGGGGCTCTTGCAAACTTCTTATTTGCCTCTAAGGGGTTACGACATGGATGCCCCTTATCACCCTCACTTTTTATTCTGGTTATGGAAGGTTTCAGTAGGTTGATCAAGAAAGCTTACTCGAAGAACACTATTAGTGGTATAAAGTATGGGAAAAGTATTTTGGTTTCTCACTTGCTATTTGTCGATGATATTATGATCTTTGAAATGACCTCTTATGAAGAATGGTATCACGATCATGTGTCGATATCTCAATTTTGTAATGTGTTTGGGTTGTCTATAAATCCACATAGATATTTGCTCTTAGAGAATGAAGCAATCCTATCTGTTTCTTCTGAGGTTAGTAGTATTTTTCAAGTGTGAGTGTCTCCTTTATCTGATGGTACGAGATACCTTGGTTATTTTATGAAGCCAAATAGCTACAGAGAAGGCGATTGTCTTTGGCTCTTGAAACGATTTGAGAAAAGAATTAAACACTAGTGTTGCACTAGTTATCTCTCGGTGGTAGGATGATCCTGGTAAAAATTTGTTTTAGAAAATCTTGTGGTTTATTGGTTATCTCTCAACAAAGTTTTGAGGTCCATTCTAAATGCAATTCGAAGGATGATGTTTGATTTTGTTTGGGTTGGTAACCAAAAGAATTTTAAATTCCATTTGGTCAAATGGGAAATTTTAGCCAACCCCAAAGATAATAGGGGTTGGGCTTTGAAAAAATTGTTCAAATTCTCTCTAGCTCTAAGGGAGAGGAGCCTCTGGTTAGATATCATTGGTTGTAGTATGTGGACCAGAGTCCTTTAGGATAAATATTTTAAAAATCTCTCTCTTAATCAATGGATTTGGAGTAATAAAAAATCACAAAAAGGTGTCTCAAATTTTTGGTCTGGCCTCATTGATGCATTTGAGTTGGTCAAAAATTGGTTAGCTTGGGTTCCTAGCTCCAGTAGATCAATTTGTTTGGGGGAGAATTCTATTGTGGGTGGTTCAAAAAATTTCAAGCTTTCAGGGGACCTGATCTTTTTCTTGCTCTCAAATGGTTACTTCTCCCTTAATCACGTTTCTATATACTCTCCTTTTGCTAGCTTCTCGCAGGGCTAGCTCTCAGCTCGCCAACTGGGGATTTATGGAAGGTTGGGATTGGAATGGTCAGAATATATCGTTGGTCTGCAAAAGGGTTCTATAACTCTCGATGGTTCCTGTGATGTACTGAAGTGGACATATAACAAAGGCTCGGGCGACCTTTCTGTTAAACTAGTAGCAACAAGGAAGGTCTTCCTACATGCATGTGTTCTTGCATGCAGAAGACTTAAAATAGGAAACGAGTTGTATTTAATTTATTCAGTCCTAAGTTTACTTTGGTGATAGGTAATAACTCCCGATTGTATTTATTCCCTTGCTAATGCATATATTTATACAGTGCATATGACGGTTGTGTTTCACCTTCCACCCAGCCTTTTTGGCTTCCTACAGTTTTATTTATTTACAATATATAACCCTAATGGATTATATTCTGACAATCCCCCTCTTAATCTGAAGGGGTGTTTGTAAGTCCGAGCATGTTTCTAAATCTTTCAAACTTTTCTCGTCCAAGCACTTTGGTGAAGATGTTTGCAATTTGATCATTTGTGGAACAATGTCGAAGATGTAATGTCTTGGCCTCTACATGATGTCGAATCAAATGATACTTTTTGTTGATGTGTTTGGTTCGATCATGGAATCTAGGATTCTTAGCCAGCTTGATTGTAGAATTATTTTCGATCAATAATGGTGTGGAGTCCTCTTGTTTTTCTTGGAAATCTTCAAGTATCTTCCTGAGCCATACTATTTCTTTCGCTGCTTCAGCTTCAGCCACATATTCTACTTCTATTGTTGAATCTGCCAGAACTGACTATTTGCATGATCTCCATGAGACAGCTATTGATCCAAGACTCATAGTGTATCCAGAAGTTGATACTCCTGTCTCCTTATCACCATCAAAATATGAGTCTGAGTACCCAATAAGGTTGAAGTCATCCACTTTAGAGTACTTGATTCCAACGTCTTGAGTCCCCTTCAAGTATCTTAGAACTCTTTTTGCAGCTGACCAGTGTCCTTCACAAGGTTTATGCATGAACCTTGAAAGTATGCCAACCACATAAGAAATATCTGGTCTAGTTGTTGTTATATAGATAAGGATTCCTACAAGTTGTCGATACTTGGTCGCATCCTCAAATTCTTTTCCTTCGCTTGATGTGAGTTTCATTTTCTGTTCCATTGGAGTAGATATAGGGTTGCATTCTGTCATGCAAATTTTTTTTAGTAGTTCTCCAACATATTTTTTCTGAGATAGGAAAATATACTTAGGATGTTGAGTGACTTCAATTCCTAAGTAATAGTGGAGATGTCCCATATCTGTCATTTCAAAGATATTTTTCAAATCTTTCTTTATGGATGCTATATAGCTCTCATTGTTCCCTGTCATCAAAAGATCATCTACGTACACCACAAGATACACAACAGATCTTCCAACTTTGTTTATAAACAGTGTTGCATCATCAAGATCAAAATGTTCGAAATTTAACTTCAAAAGATGCTCGGTTAAATTTTCATACCATGCGTGAGGCGCTTGTTTTAGGACATACAAGGAGTTGAAAAGCTTGCATACCTTTTGTTCTTTTCCTTTCACAACAAAGCCTTCTGGCTGAGACATGAAGACATTCTCTTTCAAGTCTCCATTCAAGAAAGCAGTCTTCACATCCATTTGATGAACTTTCCACCCTTTCTGAGCAGCTAAAGAGAGTAAGGTTTGGATGGTAGCCCATTTTGTTGTACGAGAAAATGTTTCTTCATAGTCAATTCCTTCTTTTTGTGCATAGCCTTTTGCTACAAGCCTCGCTTTGTGCTTGTCAAGTGAACCATTTAATCTGTATTTGTTCTTGTACACCCACTTGCAGCCAATTGGTTTGGTTCCAACTGGAGGGTCAAACAGCTTCCAAGTTCCATTCTTCATGAGTGCATCATACTCAT
>LPNX010273455.1:846507-946323 GCA_001517045.1 Pseudotsuga menziesii
AATCCACATTTCATGTGGAGTCTTGTTATCAAGAGCATTTGAGGGACTTCTATTTCTCAAATATGCGGTACATTTTACTGCATCACCCCAAAACATTAGTTTTACATTCTTGAAAAACATCATTGAGTGAACCATATTCATTATGGTTCTATTCATTATTTCTGCTACACCGTTTTGTTGAGGATTGTAGGGAACTGTAGTCTGATGTGCAATTCCATGTTGGCGAAGATAATCTTCAAAAGCATTTGAAGTGTATTCTTTCCCATTATCCGTATGAAGTGTACCAATTTTTTATTGTGCTTGTTTTTCTATAAATGCATGAAAGTCTTTGAATGTTTGAAATGCTTCTGATTTTGTCTTTAAACAGTAAATCCAGCACATTCTTGAGTAGTCATCAACAAATGTCATAAAATACTTATTCCCATTTGCTGAAGGAGTTGGCATTGGGCCACATAAATCAGAATGTACTAATTCTAATTTCCTACTTGCTCTGAAATTAGATTCATGGAATGGTAGCTTACTATGTTTCCCTAATATACATGCATCACATTTTTTCTTCTCTTTGGGAATGGTGGGTAAACCAAATACACCATTCTTTCTCAACAAACGAAGACTGTTATAATTTAGATCACCAAATCTTGCATGCCACAATGAGCTAGATGACATATTACCTTCTCCATGTTGAGAGAGGTAGGCATAGTTCTGAAGTCTTGCGGATGAAACCTTGAGCTTCAACAGCTTTCCATCTTCGTATCCAGTCATGATGACTTGCTTGTCAGAGGAATTTCTTATTTCAACGATTCCATTAAACATGTGGATGGAATGGCCTTGCTGCCGAATTTCCACCATGGACAGCAGGCTTCTCTGCAACTCTGGAAGATAAAGAACGTTCTTCAACAAGAAATCAGGGAATCCAGGCATCTTCAGTCGAATGGTTCCCGTTCCCTTTGGTTTAATACTTGACTTATCTGCAAAGTAAAATATGCCATCTATTGTTTCATTAAGTTCTTCAAAACAATCTTTTATAAATGTCATGTGTGATGTTGCACCAGTATCAAGCAGCCAACAATCTTTGTAAGATGAAAGTGAAGTCATTTCATTAATTCCAAGATTACAATGTGCAACAATACAATGAGCAAAATCAGAATATTTACTAGCATCTTGATTTTTACTGTCATCTTTCTTCTGGTTATGCTTGTCTTTGATGGAGTCCCATGAAGCCCAACATTGATCTGATGTGTGCCCAATCTTTCCACAACGCTTGCACTGCAAATCTGATCTTTTGGTGAAGTTATTTCTGCCCCCTCTGCCTCTAAAGTTTCTTCTTCCTCTGTCTCTCTTGCTGCTTTCTCCTTTGGGATGATCTTTGGATTGGTCTTTGGTGTGATTCTTTGCTTTTTGAGCAAAGCAAAGTGATTCTCCAGAATGCTCAGTTGTCTTCTTACCAAAGGCTTTCTCTCTGTCAGCTATCTTTTCTACCAGTGTGTCAAATGTTAGTTATTTGAACTTGTCACTAGCTTGCAACGATTCAAGATAGTTGGAGTGAGTAGGATACAAAGATCTTACAAATGCTGCAAGAGGAAGATCTGGTTTCATACCAGAGGCTTGAATCTTGTGCATGATAGCTTTGATTTCAGAGGCAACTAACATGGGATCATTGTCTTTTACTTCAAGACTGAATAGTTTTAACATTAGTTGAATAAATTCCATTCAGAGTGTGAATCATACAGTTCTTTTAATATTTTTAGTGCTTCAAAACATGATTTTCCAGGCAATATGTGCTGGCTCACCTCTTCACTGACAGTGGTAGTGATTACAGCTAAAGCTTTCTTGTCTTTTGTTCTCCAAATGGCCTTCTCTTTCTCTGATTCTGAAGGTCTTGGGTCTATGGTTATGGGCTTTCCAGCTGCTGTCTCTATTGTGCTGCCTTCGTAAATGCCGTCCCAAAGGTCATTGTAGATGAAGGCAGATTTGATCTTCCTCCACCATTATGAATAGGTGTCTTTGCCGGTGAGAGAGGCACCAACTATAGATGCTATAGATTGCATCTTTTACAACTGTTAGTGTAATGAACTTAATATGACAAAGATAAATAGATAAAAACAAAAACCTTGCAGGTCTACAGTCTCTGCCAAGGTGATTTACAATGTTAATATCTCAACTTCAAGTTTTTAAAAATGATACAATTACAGAGAAAATATTACAACCAACAGTCAACAATTATCTCAGCTCTTCGCAGATTTCAAAATCCAAAACTTTATGCATTCAACATGATGGGCAGTCTCAGCATTAGAGTAGTCTTCAAGTCGCAGCAATCTTCAAGTCGCAGCAATGATCATAGATACTCAATGTATATATCCCACAATCACAGGCCGCATCATAAATAAACTTGCAGCATACAGCTCGCAGCATATATAAATACAAACTCACAGCATATGTTATTTCAATATATATTCAGCTCTAAAACTCAATGATATCAATCACGAGAGGAATTGGGGCACAAATTAGGGTTTTTTTTGTGCACTTCCAATGGTCACAGGAAATACATAAAAAATTATGCAGCTTATTACCTACATGCAGTCTCCTCTTCAATACACAGTCACACCAAGCACACCAACGTAGTCTTCATAACACAGTAGGCACAGGGTCAGTCTGATAGAGAGTACCAACAAAGCTTACTTCAGTCTCTTCACGCGGGCTCTTCAACTTCAGTCACCATTCAGTCTTCAATGCATAGCTTTCACGGAGATACATATGTAGGATATATATCACAACCGTCCAGTCTTCAATGCATCATTATTCAACACACAATCACTCTTCAATGCAAGGTATACACACGGGCCTCCATGTTTAGGGTTCACGTAGGTGCACAGCTTCACGGTGCTCATGCTTCAGGCTTCACACAGGTTCTCAGGCTTCACGCCAGGCAGCTTCACAGGTTCAGTCATGTAGTCTTCAACGGTCTTTGATGGTCTCAACGCACGCAGTACTGAAGAAGAGAGGTCTCACGAACCCAAACGCGGCATTCTTTCACTTCAGACTCCATGCAGCAATCTTCACGATCAATTGTAGGTCGCAGCTCTCTGTGAGACCACTTACAGGCTCAAGTAAAGACGAGCTTCCTTAGACTTGAATTGGCATTGGAATTTTGAGACGACATTGTCTCTCTCTCACTCCTCAACACGAAACCCTAAAAAAAGGTGTGAGGTAATGGTCACAACAACAAAAATATGCTCTCAGAAATTAGGGTTTCAAATCAACGAGTGGCTGCAATTCTATTTCTCTCAGCGAGTTCTAGATAGTTCTCACATCCAAAATTAAGGCTAGTTCCAGGCTTCCAGCTGGTGGGCTTAGTCTGAGATTTGATCTAAATGATAGTGTATATCACGCGTAGGTTATGAATGATGGTGTATATCTGCGTAGGTTATGAATGATGGTGTATATCTGTGGATCTTCTCCCATGCGTAGCTTAAGCTTCTCGTGAAGCTATATCGTTTCCTGGTGACAAGAATCAATAGCTGCTTCAATGCAGAATTAGGGTTAGGTATCACACATAATTTTTGAATCCCATGCAATAAGAAAAAAATGCATGCAATGAATGCACTGGTAGGAGGGAAGAGCAGAGGGCAGACTGGTGATGGGCAGGCAGTCTGGCAATGAATGGACAAAGGGAAGAATGTAGGTCTGGCAATGCACTGGCAAGCATACAGGCTGCCAGGACTGAAATTTAACAGCAGGAGTTATGGTAGGAACCCGCTCTAATACCATTGATAGGTAATAACTCCCGATTGTATTTATTCCCTTTCTAATGCATATATTTATACAGTGCCTATGACGGTTGTGTTTCACCTTCCACCCAGCCTTTTCGGCTTCCTACAGTTTTATTTATTTACAATATATAACCCTAACAGATTATATTCTAACATTTGGAAACTAAATCAAAGTGATGTAAATTAACTTTAGTTAACCACTAGTTAAAGTGAGTGAAATTAGGGTTTTTGCTTTACCACTAGTTAAAGTGAAAGTTAAATTAGGGTTTTCTCTTTACCTAAAGTTATAAAAGAGAGATCAATTGGTGGAGAGACCACACTTGTATTCCAATAGAGACAGGATACAGACATGCAGATAAATTCAGACAGAGGATTTAGCCAAGAAGACGGAGGAGCGAGCAACAGGATCATTGAGCTTCGTACAACTGGGACGTACACTCACACAGGAGGGTGTTGAGTTCTAGCTAGGATTTTCCCAGTGATTCTACTGGGTACTGCATTTGCCAGGTTTGGGTGAATTTGTAGTGATTTTAAAAGTTCTGTATTTTCTCATAATAAAATCTATATCTGACTGCTACACCAGTTTTCCCATCTTGTGATTTTTTAGGGGTTTCCATACCCAAAATAATAGTGTCAATATCATGATGTGATGTTGTGATTTATTTCTCAGTTTTATATTCCATTGTGTACTGCAAAAGATATTCATGTGTGGTTATCAGTTGATATTTTGCATGCAATGTTTAGGCCTATTTGAATATTAAAGGAAAATTTACATGGTATCAGAGCTTTGGTGAGCTACAGCTGAGAGATTTGCAGCAGCAGTAATAGATCAAGGGAAGATATATAGAAAGACACAAACCTAGACATCTAGATCTAGGGTTTGAGAGGTACACTTCACTATGGACATGCAATTGAGAGTTGAGGATAGACCCCAGGGTGCTTAGAACTTTCCTACATGGAAAGAAACGATCACAAGGATCATGGGAGTTAGTGATGTAGAGGAGTACAATGAATCCACGAAGGTTGCACCCACAGATTCAACAGATTTAGCATCTTGGAAGAAGATTGATTCCATAGCCATGTGTGGAAATTGAACCCAGTGATAGATTAATTTTACTCACAACAATTAACAATTGATCATGCAAAATCACTCACAAAAGAGACTGAAATTGGAGCTGAACACTAAACTGTATTAACTCAGTGTACAATAGCCAACCCTGTAACATAATAGGTTGCTGAATAAATAAAATACATCATGGATTCAAATGCATGAGGAGCAATTTTAATCTAGCATAAAGCAGGCTTACTAAAATTAAGCAAATCCCCCATAGGTGCAAAAAGCTGATCCCAAATCAGTCATGGAGCTCACGAATTGGAAAAAGTGCATGGGAAAGCTAAAGAGTGATGGAATGAAAAATCATACATGCTTTTCCAAGGAGAAAAGAAAGGAGTATGTGTAGGACAAAAAACTAGTCAACCTCACCTAGTCAAGCTTTTCCTTTTGCCTTAAAACACTGAAAAAGCAGGCAATAAAGTAGAAAAAGTAGAAGGGCGCCTATGAGGCCAGGAATAAAGTAGAATTGATTCCTTGAGGTTTCCCAAGCACTACATGGGTTAAATAAGGCAATTTTGACCACTATGGATAGGTAAATGACAACTTGCACAAGGTGGGAGACATGAACTAGGAAAATAAGACAAAAATAATTAAATTAATGTCTAAGGTAGCTAACTATGGGTTGATTATTCTAACACCCCCCCTTAAGCCTGAATTATGAGTAATATATCAAAAATTTATAGGGCCTAGCAACAAGGCTTAGCCACCCTTTTACATACTGCATGTCCATACAACCAAGGAAAGAGGCAAAAACCACATGGGAAAATCCTCCCTTAAACATGGACTGTAAAACAAAATTTGGAATCTTGTCTTCACTCATGCTTCACAGCATGATCAGCAATCCCCAGTAGTGATTTGAGATTGTTGAAGGTCTTCTCACAAAATTCTTTGGTGAAGATATCGACTACTTGTTCTAAAGATGAACAGAAGAGTAGGTGAATGGTGCCATCATGCACAAGCTCTCTGATGTAGTGCATATGGATCTCAATGCGTTTGGTTCTCTGCTTCTAAACTGGATCTTTGCAGATTCGAATGGTACTCTGGTTATCATAGTAGATGGTAGTTGAGTACTTTGATTTGAAGCCACACTCTCCAAGTAATCCCCGCAACCATAAACATTGAGTTGCTGCATTAACAACTCCTCTATACTCTGCTTCTGTAGATGAAAGTGCAATGCCACTCTGTTTCTTGCTTGACCAGATGATTGGCCCTTCTGCAAGCATGAACACATATCCTGATGTGGACTTTCTATCTGTGCTATCACCTGCCCAATCATTGTCAGTAAATCCAATCAAATCAAGATCAGATTTTGCTTTATAGAAGATCCCATGTGTCCTTGTTCCCTGAACAAAGTAAAGGATCCTTTTGGTTGCTTTCCAATGGATCTCATGAGGCTGATCCATGTATCTAGAATCCACACTTACTGCATAAGAAATATCAGGTCTAGTATGTGTCAGATACAACAAACATCCAATCAATTGCCTATACAATGTATTGTTTACCATAGGTGAAGAATCAACTTCTTCCAGCTTCACTCCTGAAAGGAAAGGAGTTTTGCTTGCTTTGCAATCCTTCATTCTGAATTTTTTCAGCAAATCCAAGGCATACTTGGACTAGTGCACCTTGATTCTAGCTTTGGTTTGAGCAATCTCAAGCCCCAAAAATTGACTTAAGAGCCCCAAATCTATCATGGAGAAGGCTTGGTTCATTGCACCCTTTAAGGAAGCAATCTCATCCTTTGAGATTCCTGTAATGAGGAGGTCATCAACATATAACACAATGATCATTAATGAACCATTAATTAACTCCAAATATACATTCAGATCTGATTTGCATCGAACAAAATTCAGCGATAGCAAGAAGCTATCGATCTTGGCATACCAAGCCCTGGGGGCTTGATTTAGCCCATACAATGACTTTCTCAACCTGCACACAAGAGAAGGGTAGTAGAAAATCCTTGAGGCTGCTGCATATATATCTCTTCAGTGAGATATCCATTCATAAAGGCACATTTTACATCCATGTGATGTACCTCCCATTGCTTTGAGGCTGCAATGGCTAAGGCTACCCTAATGGAGTCCATCTTTGCCACTGGTGCAAAGGTCTCATTGTAATCTATCCCATGAACCTGTGAGTAGCCCTTGGATACCAATATGGCCTTTTACTTCAGTGGTGAACCAACAGCAGCAAATTTGGTCTTATAGACCCACTTACACTGAACTAACTTCCTCCCTGGGGGAAGATCCACTAGCTCCCATGTGTTGCTCTTATGGAGCGAGCTGAACTCCTCCTTCATGGCTGCTTGCCATATTGGATATCCTATTGCTTCTTCATATGTTTGAGGATCAGAATCCACCATCAAATAGATTTTTTCAGCAAACATAGGATCCTTCATGCACAGACCACTCTCAAATTGAGATCTAGTCCTCCTTGGGTCATTGGGATCCCCAGCTAGCTCTCCTGCTGCATGTAGTGTCTTGGCTGCCCATTTTGGCCTTGTAGGGATGTTAGGGTCTGAAATAAACTCATAACTATTAGACATATCAGAATCAACATGTTCAACAAACTATTTACTTACTTCCTGAGGTTCAGGTGGAGAAGAGGCTTCTCCAACTTCCACTACTGCAAGGGGTTCTTCTTCAAACTAAACACACCTTTCAATGAAGGATTTGTTTGTGCTCAAATTTATCAGCTTGTACCCTTTTTAATCTTCAAAGTATCCAACAGAAAGACACTCTTGGCTTTGGTGCTGCAAAGCCTTCCTCTTCTCTGTTGGAATTCTAGCCCAAGCCTTTGAGCCAAAAATCCTGAAATGGGTCACATTTGGCTTTTTCCCACTCCATGCTTTGAAGGGAGTCATACCATAAATCTATTTATGAGGCACCCTATTCTGAATATAGGATACACAGTTGATAGCTTCGGCCCAGTACTTTGGTGGAAAATTTTTGGCCTCCATCATGCATGTTGCCATTTCCTTCAGTGATCTGTTCTTCCTCTCAGCAACACCATTCTGCTGTGGTGTGTAAGGGATAGAATGTTCCATCTGAATACCTACATATGCACAATAATTAATAAACTCAGACTTGACATACTCACCACCATTATCAGATCTGAGGACCTTGAGTTTCGTCCCAGACTGGTTTTCAACCAAATCCTTAAAGACTTTGAAGAGGCCAAAAACTTCAGACTTGTGTTTCAGGAAGTAAACCGAGCAATACCTGGAAAAGTCATCAATGAAAGTCAATGCATACTTGGCCTGACTATGGACATATGAGGGAATGGGCCAGCAACATCACTGTGGATCAGCTCGAGGGGTGCAGAGGTTCTCTCATGACTAGCTCTCTCAAATTTGTGCTCTGGGTGTTTTCCTAGGATACAACCTTGGCAGACTCCTTTGGAAAATTTTATCTTGGGAAACCCTATGACCATCTCTTTTTCACTAATATCAGAAAGATACTTGTAATTTAGGTGACCAAATCTTTCATGCCAAAGCTTGCTAGCCTCATTAGCATGAATCAGAAGAGCAGAGGGGTTTGAGTAGGGTAGGAAGTGTGAGAACATGTATACCTTTTGAGCATGATTTGCAACTCCTTTAGCTATGAATTTACCACTTGAGATCTCTGTGATCTCAACTTCATCAGGGGATAATATGACTTTCTTAGGATACCCAGTGTGAGTCATCTGGTACACTGACAAGAGGTTGGTGGAAAGACCAGGCACATACAACACATTGCTGAACTAACCATGATCAAGATCAATCCTCCCTTTGCCCAAACTTTCAGTGAGAGAGTCATCTCCTAGTACTATAGGTGGTCCTTTCGACATGTCAAGTGAGGAGAAGGCCTCCTTGGTCGAAACCATGTGTCTTGAAGCTCCAAAATTGATGATAAAACTGGGTGAGCTTGATGTGCCAGCAACTAGAGCATGAACTCTCTCTCTATCTTCTAACTTGATCCTCCTTCTCTCTTCTTTGAGCTGTCTGGAAGGGAGATGCCATTCTTCTCCAGGAGTTGGGTCAGCATGTCTATCTATTTTTTCATACAAGATCTTTTAGTGTGATTGCCCTTATTGCAGTATGTGCACTTGCTCATTTCTCCTTTGTTTTTCTTCTTCTGGTAGTTCTTCTTGGAACCTTGTGGATCCTCTGGAGACTGTTTCTTGTCTCTCTTTTGCTCAGGTGGATTTTTAGCTTTCTTTTTGCTTTTTGAATCCACCTTCGAATCTCCAGCAATCAGAGCTTGATATTTGGATGGTTTGATGGTGCCCATCATCACCAGCTTGTCTTGTTCTTGTGTGAGAGATTCCATGAAATCTGCAAGGCTAGGCATCTTCCAGGTTCGAGATGTCATTTTTGTGGCATAGAAGGTTGAAAAAAACATTGAGTAGTCAGGGCCTAGATTCGAGAGAATGGACAGGATGAGCTGATCATCCTTCTTTTCGATCCCACACTGTTTCAGTTGCAAAAGAAGTGCTTTAAACTTGGAGAAATATAGCTGGAGGGATTCAAAGCTATTTGGACTTAGAGAAATCAACTCATTTTCGATTTGATGTCCCCTCATCTCATCTGTATTTCCAAAAAGATCAAAAATCTTCTCCCATACTTCATTCGGTGATGTCAATCCATCAAGATGGAAAAGGAGGTCTCTAGAAATACTCAGACACAGGAGACCATAGGCCTCAACCCTCCTGTTGTGCCATTTTATCTTCTCTGCAACTGCATTGGGCTCTGCTTTTGTTGCAATAGTCACCCTGTAGAGGCCTTTCACTCTCAACAGTATCTCCATCTCTGCTTTCCATTCAAAGAAATTAAAGGGAGTCAAGATAGTTTTCTATGATTGATCCATAGCTTAGAAAATCTGTCCCGGCTGTCAGTAGAAGGCTCCCAGTCATTGATGTCAAACCTGCAAAACAATTTTGGAGGAGAGAAAACAATCTACAGTGGCTCTGATACCATGTGGAAATTGAACACAGTGATAGATTAATTTTACTCACAACAATTAAAAATTGATCATGCAAAATCACTCACAAAAGAGACTGAAATTGGAGCTGAACACTAAACTGTATTAAATCAGTGTACAATAGCCAACCCTGTAACATAATAGGTTGCTAAATAAATAAAATACATCGGGGATTTGAATGCATGAGGAGCAATTCAAATCTAGCATAAAGCAGGCTTACTAAAATTAAGCAAATCCCCCATAGGTGCAAAAAGCTAATCCCAAATAAGTCATGGAGCTCACGAATTGGAAAAAGCGCATGGGAAAGATAAAGAGTGATGGAATGACAACTCATACATGCTTTTCCAAGGAGAAAAGAGAGGAAGATGTGTAGGACAAAAAACTAGTCAACCTCACCTAGTCAAGCTTTTCCTTTTGCCTTAAAACACTGAAAAAGCAGGCAATAAAGTAGAAAAAGCAAAAGGGCACCTAGGAGGCCATGAATAAAGCAGAATTGATTCCTTGAGGTTTCCCAAGCACTACATGGATTAAATAAGGAAATTTTGACCACTATGGATAGGTAAATGACAACTTGCACAAGGTGGGACACATGAACTAGGCAAATAAGAAAAAAATAATTAAATTAATGTCTAAGGTAGCTAACTATGGGTTGATTATTCTAACACCATGCTGATCATCATGGATGGAGTGAAGGATAATATAGTCCCTCACGTTTCTGGTAAGAATACCACAGCAGATATGTGGACGGCTTTGGAGAGTCTGTACCAAAGCAAGAACGAGAACCGGAAGATGGTGTTGCAAGAGAGGATGCGCAACACCAAGATGGCAAAGGAAGAAGGAGTGGTGCCTTATCTCATGAGGCTCACACAGATTAGAGACGAGCTTGGAGCTGTTGGCCCCACAGATTGTGGATGAGGAGGCTCTAACCCTTATAGGGAAGAGCAAGGGGAATCCAAAGAGGAAGAAGGATGGTAAGAAGAACCTTGACGTGTCAAAGGTGAAGTGTTTTATCTGCCACAAGCAGGGACACTTTGCCTCCCGGTGCCCAAATAGGAAGAAGAGGAGTAACACTCAAATGGTTGGATCTGCAGTGGTGGATGAGTTCAACAAGAACTTCGATGAGGCGTTTTGCTTGATAGCTTGCATGGAAAGCACCACAGGGAGCAACATATGGTACAATGATAATGGAGCATCTAGTCACATGACTAGACAGAAGAGATTCTTCAGAGACTTGTACAAGGGTGGAACAGGGATCCACATTGAGCTGGATGATATTGTGCAGTATTAGGCGTAGGGAGTTGGCACCATTTCATTTGAGAGGGAGTTTGGCAAACCCCTTAGTTTTTCTGATGTGTTATATATCCTAGGACTGATGAAGAGCCTTATATCAGTCTCCACTCTAGAGGACAAGGGATATCAGTTGAAGTTCCATGACCATAGAGTGTATATCAGGCCCAAGGGGTCAGATAGGAGCTTGGATCAGGTGATTGAAAAAGGAGTGGGAAAGTGTATAGATTACACTTTGAGCTTGCAAAGGCTCTAGTCAGTAGCAGCACCAGCAGTCAGGGTGAGTTGTGGCATAGGAGGATGGCACACTTACACCATGGAGCATTGAAGCATTTGAGACAGGAATTCATTGGAGTTCCTTAGATACAGGAGGAAAAGCATAACCACTGCAAGGGTTGTGCTTTGGGGAAGAACATCAAGAAGCCTTTCCCATAGAGTGAGCACAAGTCTAAGGAGACCTTGGACTTGGTGCATTCAGATGCATGCGGACCTATGAGTGTCCATTCGTTCAGTGGTTATTGTTACTGCATAAATTTCATTGATGACTATTCTAGGAAAACCTGGATCTATTTCTTGAAGGCCAAGTTAGAGGTATTTGAGAGGTTCCGAGAGTTCAAGACTCTCATGGAGAACTAAACTAGAAAGAAGATTCGAGTGTTGAGGATAGACAACAGGGGTGAGTACACTTCCAATGAGTTCATGGAGTATTGTTCAGCTGAGGGGATCAAGAAGGAGCACACTGTGCCCCATACCCCACAATAGAATGGAGTTGCAGAGAAGAAGAATAGGACTATGGTTGGAGCAGCCAAGGCCATCCTATTTGATCAGGGATTACCACTATTCCTCTGGGTCGAGGCATATAGGATTTCAGTATACATTTAAAAGAGGTGTCCCCACACAGCCTTGGGGAGGAAGACACCAGAGGAGGTCTTCACAGGCACTAGGCCAGACGTGAGTCACATTCACATATTCGACAGTGTCTACCATTTTCATGTTGATGCTAACAATAGTAAGAAGCTGGATCCTTTTGGAGAGAAGGGCTTACTTTTTTGTTACAGTGAGATTTTTAAGGCATATAGAGTTTACATTCCTGCTCATAGGAGGATCATTGTGAGCAGGGATGTCCAGTTCGATGAGGACATGGCCTTGTTGAGATATCTAGGCTTAGCAATAGTGCAGTAGCTAGCATAAGAGTCGAGAGTCATGTTGGAGGAGCCAGATGTATAGGTACAGGCACAGACAAAGAGCACAAGCTCTAGTGGTCAGAGGGAGTCAGATGGACATGATCCTTTAGTCATTGAAGTGAAGGATGAGTTGCAGTAAGAGACGGATATCCAGCAGCTGTAGCAGGTTGACATTGGGTTAAGGCCTAAGTGGTTTAGGTCCACAGTGCAGGATTCCAAGCAAGTAGATCCTCCATAGACATCTTTTAGATAGAGTGTACCACCAGAGAGGCTTAGTTATATGGCACTGATGGCAGAGTTGATTAACTCTAAACCTTCCAGCTTTGGGGAGGTTGCACAACATGATGTGTGGCAGGAGGCTATGGTTAAGGAGTATGACTTCATTATGAAGAACCAGGTATGGGAAGTTGTGCCAAGGCCACAAGGGAAAAAGGTGGTGGGATCCAGATGGATCTGCAAGGTGAAGCATGTAGCAGATAGAAGCATGGATAAGTACAAGGTGTGCTTCATGGAAAAGGGTTTTTCACAGAAGGAGGGTATTGATTATGAGGAGACCTTCACCCCTGTTGCCAGGTATTCTTCCATTCGAACCATTATCTCACTAGTAGCTAAGATGGGTTGGCGTGTCCATCAGATGGACGTCAAGATTGCCTTCCTCAATGGAGTTATAGAGGAGGAGGTGTATATTGAGCAACCAGAGGGGCTTGATGTGGAGAATAGGGAGACACATTTATGCAAACTGCATCGAGCTCTTTATGGGATCAAGCAGGCACCTCGAACATGGTACTTAAGGATTGATAGCTATCTACAGGAGATGGGATTTCAGCAGAGTGAGGCTGACCACAACCTGTACTTATTAACAGGTGAGGTGCCTCTCATACTAGTCTTATATTTGGATGATCTCTTTTTGACAGGAGATGAGAGGCTGATTGGAGACTGTAAGTCCAACATTGGAGTAGAGTTCGAGATGAAAGACCTTGGGTTGATGCATTACTTTTTGGTCTTGGAGGTTTGGCAGAGAGATGGATGCTTCTTCATCGGATAGGGAAAGTATGTAGTAGAGATCCTTAAGAGATTCATGATGGAGGATTGCCATACCTCTAGTTTTCAATTGGAGGAATATTGATGCATCAGGGTCAGATGGATTTGATCCTACCTTGTATCGTCATCTTATCGGATCGCTTATGTATCTGGTCAACACTCAATCAGACATCAACTTTGTAGTCAACTCTTTAAGTGAGTTCATGGTGGACCCTTGGAGAGTGCATTGGATGGCTGCGAAGCACATAGTTCACTACATCAGAGGTACAGTGGAGTATGTATTGGTTTATGAACACAGGGGGAGTGTACAGTTAACAGATTTCACAGATGTTGACTGGCCAAGATGTGTAGATGACTGGAGGAGTACTTCAGGTTGCTATTTCAATATCGGATCAAGGGTTGTCTCTTGGTTTATTAGGAAGCAGAAGTTAGTTGAATTGAGCTTGATAGAGGCTGAGTACATGGCATCCAACATTGCTTCTTCTGAGGGTATGTGGATGAGGAAGTTACTTGTAGGTTTGTTCGAGTGTGATCTATAGGCTATAGTAGTTCACTGTGACAATCACAGTAGCGTCAGGATATCTAATAATCCAATGTTCCATGACCGAAGCAAACACATAGACATCAGATACCACTTCTTGAGAGATTGTGTTCATAGGGGGACCATTCAATTGAAGAACATACAGACAGATGAGCAAGTGGCCGACATTTTTTCCAAGGAACTTTGCAGATAGAGTTTTGTGAAGTTCAAGGATAAGTTGGGGTTGCTTGGGGTTGCTACCAAATCCCTTCCTTGTTGAGAGGGAGTGTTAAACTAGTAGCAACAAGGAAGGTCTTCCTGCATGCATGTGTTCTTGCATGCAAAAGACTTAAAATAGGAAACCAGTTGTAATTAATTTACTTTTCCTAAGTTTACTTTGGAAAATAAATTAAAGTGATCTAAACTAACTTTATTGAACCACTAGTTAAAGTGAAAGTGAAATTAGGGTTTTTGCTTTACCACTAGTTAAAGTGAAAGTGAAATTATGGTTTTCGCTTTACCTAAAGTTATAAAAGACAGATCAATTGGTGGAGAGAACACACTTGTATTCCGACAGAGACAAGATACAGAGAAGGAGAGAAAGTTAGACAGAGGATTTAGCCGAGAAGATGGAAGAGTGAGCAACAGGATCATCGAGCTTCGTACAGCTGGGCCGTACACTCACACAGGAGGGTGTTGAGGATTAGGTAGGATTTGCCTAGTGATTATTTTAGGTACTACATTCACTAGGTTTGATTGAATTTGCAGTGATTGTAAAAGTTCCATATTTTCTCATAATAAAATCTATATCTGACTACTGCACTGGTTTTCCCATCTTATGCTTTTCCGGGGATTTCCATACCCAAAATAATAGTGTCAATATCATGATGTGATGTTTTTATTTATTTCTTAGTTTTATGTTCTGCTACATACTGTAAAATATATTCATCTGTGGTTATCAGTTGATATTTTGCATGCACTGTTTAGCCTTAGTTAAATATTAAAGGAAAATTTACACTTTTGACACAGTTATCATATCAGTGTTTGACAGAGGAGGTGGTCGCAGATTGGAAATGGTGGTATGCTATTTGGTCCTGGTAGGTGCCTTTCAGAATAGCTATTTTCTGTTGGCTTGCACTGCAAAACCATGTCTTATCATGGGACAATTTTTCTAAGCATGGTATGATTGGTCCTAGTGTCTGTCTTGTTTGTAGCATGGCTAATGAATCTATCTATCATTTATTTGTTACCTATCCCTTCTCAATTTGTTTGGAAGAAGGTGGTGTGGTTTTTCAACTGTCCTTCGGACTGGTTTGGGAGCACGTTATCTTACTATTTTCTTTCTTGAAAAGAAAAGGGCCCTAGTTGGAGAACTCTGCCTTGTTTCATCATATGGGAATTATGGAAAGGTAGGAACAAGTGGATTTTTGATAATTTTCAAGGTAGTGTTATTTCTATATGCTACAGGGGTATTGCTTCCTTTAAATAATTCTCTACTGAAAATAATTATGGATCTTCGAGTCCTTCCATTATAACTCCTGTTGTGCTTTTCCCCACGGATTCTTTGTTGGGGTTCTTTGACGAATCATTTCAATGGGATTCTTTGCTTTGCGGGGTTGGGGCCATCCTCATTTTGGATAACAATAGCTATTACAAGCTCTGGATGAGATGTGGTTCGGGAAGTAATACAAAAGGAGAAATCCTCTCCTTGTGGCTTCTTGGTCTTGATAATATCAATGTTTTTGGCGATTCGAAGGTTATTATGGAGTGGGCTATACAGGCTTGCAGTATCAATATTCTGCACCTTTTGGCTTGATTGAAACAGACTCAGTTGTTGATTCGTAGTTTCAAAAGTATGTGTTTTGCTCATTTTTATCAGGAGCAAAATCATTTGGCGAACAGTCTTTCTAAGAAGGTTCTTCTAGCAGTGGAGGGGTCTTTGAACTTTGAACTTTGGCATTGTGGCTCCCTTTCTTCTAAAGGGAGTTGTCAAACTTTCTCGCCTTGATTTTGGCCCTCCTTGGTTTGAGCCTGGTGGATCATTCTTTTCGAAGCTCATTGTCTATATGCTAGATGTTTTTTCCTATAGGCTGGACTATGTGTTTTTTTTTCATACTATGGTTTTTTTCCTCTCCTTAGGCCTATATCTACTCCATTTGGACTATGGGTCTTTCTTTGGACCATTTTTGTTTTCTCTATGTACCATTTGTTTTATACTTCAATAAAGTATAATGCTTTTTCTTTGAAAAAAAAAAATTCCTACGTCCATCTTAATCTTCAAAAGTTTGGAACTATAAGTTTGCGACCTTTAAATTCTTTAAAGGTCACTGTGGAGTTTGACCAAAAATGAATTTATCGTTAACTATTTTTCTTCTTTGTTTATTCAACTCAAACTGAACTTCTATCCATTCTGTATACAAGATGCACAAAAAAAAATGTGAAGGCCCATGCCTTCCATGATTACTTTTCCTCTTCACATGAGAGCCATAATATACGATTTGGGCTCTGAAATATATTTTTGGAACCACAAGCATGTCGGAATGTTGGTGGCTCTGAAGCCTTTAAAACTTGTCCCTTGATTTTCTCCTCAAACATATCTCTCATACTAAAACACTTGCTTGTTAAAACATTCCATCATCCCAAACCTCTTCAAGATATCTACTGCATACTTCCCTTGTCCCAGGGAGATTCCATCTTCATTCTGCTAGACCTCCATGCCTAGAAAATATTGCATCATACCCAAGTCCTTTATCTTGAACTTGGGAACAAACTTCCTCTTCGTATCAGCAATCAACCCATCCTCACCTGTTACAAATAGGTCATCTACAAACAGTAGGAGTATCATTGGGTTCCCTTCCTCAATTTTGTAGTAAAGGTTGGAATCTGCTTTACGCTTGGTAAAGCCCAAACTAGCCATGAAGGTGTCAATTCTATCATACCATGTACTGGGTGCAGGTTTCAAATTGTATAGGGATTTCTTCAATTTACACACATGAGCTTCCCTGTCATGTGTCTCAAAACTGAGTGGCTGCTCCACATACACTTCCTCTTCCACTACACCATTTAAGAAAGCAGTATTGACACCCATCTGGTGTATCTTCCATTTAATTATTGTAGCCAAAGAAATTACTGATATGATGGAAGTGTATCTAGCTACAACTATAAATGTTTCTTCATAATCTATACCTTCTTTCTAGGAGAAGCCACGAGCCACAAATCCTGCTTTATATTTCTCTATGCTACCATCTGTAGCATGCTTGATCTTGTAAATCCACTTGGAAGTCACAACAGACTTCCCTTCTGGTATTGGAACAACATTTCAGACATCATTCTTCATGATCAACTGATACTCCTCTATCATAGCATCCTTCCATTCTTGAATCCTAGGAAGTATATTCTGTAAGCCTTCCAGCTTTCAGAATATCCCACAAATATACACTTCTTTCATGAAGTATCTAACTTTGTCCTCTTTTCTTTAGGAATTTGTATGTATACTGGAGAACCAAATATTCTAAGATGACTGAATTCTGGTTTCTTGCCGAAAAATACTTCTTCAGGTGTCTTGTTCTTGAGTATTCTGTGTGGAGTACAGTTATGTACATACATAGTTGTCCTGGCAGCTTCTTCCCATAGATGTATAGGAATATCTTGATCATGAACCATTTCCTTTGTTGCTTCCATGATCGTTCTATTCTTCCTTTCTGCAGCCCGATTCTGTTGTGGATTATATGGAGTGGTCAACTCCCTCTCAATCCCCGAATCTCTGCATAATTCCTTAAATTCATTTGATGTGAATTCTCTGCCATTGTTTGATCATAAAATCTTGATATTCTTCTTTGTGTGGTTCTCGATCAAGGATTTGAATTCCTTGAACTTGCTGAATATTTCATCCTTGTTCTTCGTGAAATATATCCATGTCTTCCTAGAAAAATCATCAATGAAAGAAACATACTATACACACCCTCTTAATGAACTAGATCACATTGGATGGAATACATCGGAGTGAATGATTTCCAAGATTCCTTTAGCCTTTCTTTCGCTACTTGGAAATGTCTGCTTTGTGTTCTTCCCTTTTGCACATCCCTTGCAAACTCCTTCATGTTTTTCCTGCATCTCTGGAAGACCATCAACAACTTTGCTTGCAAGTGGTAGTGCCATATAGTGCACATGCGCAAGTCTTATGTGCCAAAGTTCATTTGTCTCTACCGAGTCATGGACCAAAGCTTGTTTTGGTTGGCCCTTCAATTTGTATATACCTCCCTCTTGCCCTCTAATTACTACTTCATCGTTAATAGTTTTTCCGTTTGGGCACATGATCACTTGGCCATCTATAAATGCAACCCTCATTCCTTTTGCATCCAATGCAGATATGGAGAGAAGGTTCTTCTTTAGCCCTGGTACAAATAGGACATCCTTCATTTTCATAGGCTTTCCAAAGTCTAGTTTTAAGGAGGATTCACAACTACCATTTATAGGATACTGGTAGTTATCCCCAAATTTCACCTTGTGGGGTGATTCATGTTCAGATAGTTTTACAAAGGATTCCTTGAATCTCGTCATGTGTTTGGAAGCCCCACTATCAATAAGCCAATCATTACTTCAATGTGTGACAGATTTTGTGAGGGAAGAGATCAAAACATATTCTTCATCACTTGAAGAATTGTCATTGTCTTGTTTGACTCTTTTGTTGGAAGGCTCATCATCCTCTGCAGCATGAGCATAATGTCTTTTCTTGTTTCCCTTCTTCCTATGGGATTTATATTTGTTTCTAGGAAAATATCTTGCAAAGTGTTCTCTTTCATCACATCTAAAGAATATGAACTTAGACAAATCTTTGTTAGATTTTGTAGGGTTATTTTCCTAGGGAGTGTGCTTACCGTTGTGATATTTTGTTCTGCTTTTCTTGGATTGTACTGTGAGAGCTTGATATTCACTTCCCATATTTTCTTCTCAAGCTAAAATTAAATCTTCTTCTTGTGGGAATTCTTCCCATAGTCTACTAAACTTGACTAGATTCTTTCTGGCACAGATCCCTTGAATGAAAGAGTCGCATGCCCTAGGGAAACCATTCAAGGTGGTCGTCACAATTTCTGCATTCTTTACCTCTTCATCTACTACTTCAAGTTGTTCCTTGATTTGAGAGACCCTTGTAAAATAATATTGTATAGTCTCCACATTCTGGATCTTTACATTCTTCAATTGATTTCTCAGAGTCATCTTCTGATTTTTGTTCTTCCCTTCAAATAGCTTGGTCAGGGCATCAAACATTGCTTTAGGTGTCTTTAGGGAGGAAACCTATGGTATGAAGTGATCCTTGATTGAATCAGCAATAATCCTCTTAGCCATGACCAACTTCATTTTGCATAAGGACTTAGCCTCATCTCCCTTTGGAACTAGAACGTCTTCACTAATATAAGAGTCCAGCTCATTTTTTCCCAAGAACAGGGAGATCCTATACTTCCAGGCTTGGAAGTTATCAGCTCCGTCAAGCTTTTCATCAAGCTTGGTGTGATGAGACATCTTAACAAAGAACCTCAAATGGAAATACAAGAGATTTAGATCTGACCAATTTGAGAAGCTGAAAACTAGATTTGGAGCTGATCTTCTACAGTGTTGGTTTTCTAGTTTTAGGACAAATTGGGGTTTGAATTTCCCAGAGTTCTACCCAACCAAATACGTCTATTTTTGTCTCTAAAATTCAATTTTGAGGAGGAGAGAAATATTGGCCTGGGCTCACTTAAAAATTCCACTTCTATGAAAAGCCCTAATTTCGCGATGTAGTGGTAGGTCAAAAACTGAAAGTGCTTAGAATCAGATTCTGCTTCAACAAAAAGATTCACCCTTTAGAGGAGATTGAGCCTAGCCTTCTTTTGCTGATGGATTGTGGAGAGAGACCCAAAAATTAAGAAGCCCTAGCTTCCGCAACTGCATAGTGTGTTCTTCTCATGTTTTCTCTGATAACATGTTATATTTTTATCATTTAAGCTGTATGATCTTAGGATCTTATTTGAGAGAATAAAAAGCACAACAATCAATCACAATAGATAATGAACACAAATATTTTCCTCGGGGAAACCATAAAGGAAAAAACCTCGCAACTTCCTTAGAGATAGAATGAGCACAAAAATTAAAACCCAAAGATACAAAGATGATCTCCTGACAGTAGTTGTCTCTCTCTCCCTTGTCCTAGCTTCTTCTCTCTCTCAATTATGCGCTACATCTGAGTGTGAGTGACAATGATAAATAGAGAGGCTCACTCTCTATTTATATTCTTTTGTCCACTTAATATTTGACTCTGTTATGTAGGCTCAAGTAAGCCTAACTCAATTATGTAGGCTCGAGTAACGACAATTAGGGTACTAATGACCTGACTTATAATGGAGGGGACTTCCTCATGACTTTTAGTAATTCTCCCGATAGGAACATCGCGGTACAAAGAAATGCAAGTGATTCTCCTAATAGGAGCATTGGGGACTAATGAAATACAATATATACAAGTAAATACATTCCGGATTTACAAATACATCAACAATATTTTGGCTTAAACCACTTGATTATAGGGTTACAGATTGGTTGTGGCTTATTTCAAAATTTGAACATAAAATCAATAACTGGACTTTTAAATTCTTTTCATTGGGTGGACACCTCATACTATTAAATTTAGTTCTTGGAGCCTTACCTGTAGATTGGTTATCTTTGATAAACATACAGGCTTCCATTCTTCATAGGATCAGAAGTTTGATGTTCAATTTTTAATGGGGTGGGAGTTCGGAGAAAGAAGGATTACATCTGGCAAATTTGAAGCTGATGTCACGTCCCTTTGTAAACGAAGGATGGAACATTAAGGATATAAAATAGTTTAATGATGCGTTGAGGGTAAAAAAATTATGGAGTGTTCTAAAGGGAAATGGTATATGGAGCCACGTTATCAAGTCAAAATACTTCAAAAAAACTGTCTGTTGTGGATTGGCTCGGGTTGGGTGTTTATCCAATTCAAAACACTTCAGTAATTTGGAAAGGTTTCCTCTGTCTAGTGTGTTGGATCATCTCATCCGTGTGTTGGAGAGTCAGCAATGGTGTCAATATACGCATTGGGGTGGACTATATAGTTGGTATAAATTGCTCCTATGCACTGTCTACGTCCCTGATAAGATATTTAAACGATTATGGGTTACACACTTTAGATCATATCTGCACTGATAGGATAGAGAGTTGTTCTGGATCATATTGGTTGAACGCTGATTAATTGGAGCTGGGAGGACATTGGAAAATTGAGTGGGAACTATATACTCATTCTCTGTCTATGTTGGGTATTAGAATTACTTCACATGAGGATCGCTTGGTGTGGTCGGCCATCAAAAATAATGGTAAGGTTACTGCCAAGCTAGCTTACATGTACAATATGGAGAAGTAAAATATTTTGTATAAGAATATATTATGGAAGATACTTTGGAAATGGAAAATACCTATGAAGATAAAGTGCTTTAGCTGGTTATGTTTAATGAGTAAGATAAGTACATGGGATCATCTGTGTAACCATGGCTGTATAGGACCCAATTTTTGTCACCTATGCAGAGAAGCAAGTGAATCGGTAAATAATTTATGTAATGTCCCAAATTTTGCATTGGGAAACAATGGAAAAATCACATTTTCCATATTCATGAAAGTTGTCAAAGGGATGCTAAAATTCAAATAATTGCCAAGGAGGAAAATCACTAGTTTCCTAGGTTGGGGGTGGAATCTTTGAGATTTGGAATAAGGGGGATAATAAATGATGTTTAGAAATTAGAAGAGGATAAATATTTAATAATGTATCTTATTAAATAAATAAAAGATAAAATTGAAATGGATAAGGAGAATGGAGTTACATGGAGACTATGGGGCCCACTCAAGCTAGAATTCCTATGTTAAATGGCATCCTCCTCTTGTAATTTTGAATCTATGGGAAGCCTAATGTTTTGGGATGGATTATGAGGTTAATATACTTGTACACATAATTCATAGGTTTAATTTGGGATTAATTGTAACTTACATGGGAGAGGAAGATTCAAATGGGAGTTTCATGGACACTTGGCTAGATTCCCCTTACATTTATAACATCTATGACACCAATGATGGAAATTATATGACAGTTATGACACAAGTTAGATCTGAAGGCTGAAATACTGAAATTTCAGGACTGAATAGAGCATCTTAGAGGTCGAATTTGAGGTTGGAGAAGGCCAATAGGCTCCTACTCAAATTTTGGAGAAGAAGGAAGGTGAAGAGAGAGGCCACGTGGCATAGCATGAGCAGCCACACTAATTCAACTTGGATTTGGTTTATGGATGGATTTGGAACCTTAAAAGACCAATAATGTTTATAAGATATTGGTATCATCCATGAGAATAAGCTTTTTCTCATTTGTGAAATTGTCATTTGTGAATTGTGAGAGCTAGTAGATGACTAGTTTTCTTGCCTAAGCCAATTTCAAGGGTGAAAGATTCCCATCCTAGTTGGTGTTTGGAAAGTCCAATCAGGTATTTAATGGAGCTTTAATGGAGTCTTATTTTCAGGTGGAAGCTATATAAAGTTCATGGAAATCTCAATATCATATAGTTCTTCCATTCATCTCAAGTTTTTTCACCATATTTCAGCTCTATGGAGTGAGGCGCACTTGGTGAGCTATTCATCACTTTGAGGGGGATCCTCTTGTTTCAGTATTTTGTATTCTAATGTAAATTCTCTGTTATTTAATTTCAGAAATATCTCAGGTTGAAAATCCAATAGATCTCCTGTATTATTGTCCAATATTGAAGAAACAATGCTATTTCCCCAATACATTGTTGTCAACTCTTGCAATCTTGATGGAGTCGAATATATGTGTGCACCATTGATTATTTATGAATGAATGAACTGTAATTAATGTATATTATGGGTTTCATGGTCTGTAACTGATAATTTGTGGCCATTGGGTCTAATTTCATAGCATTTGGGGCAAGCTACATCTCATTTCCAGAAGGGTCCAAAATTAGTTTTTTATATCTTATTGAAGGAAGTGATAACAGCCATGGGAGTTAGATTGGTTCTAGATATGAGTATATTATAATGTATTATAGACATCCCCTACTTCAATTTGGGAATTTGAGTGAGTTTATGTACATTTGGGAAGCCATTCTGGCAATTACCTGAGAGGGATTGGAACCCCAAAATTGCTAGTAAATTCATCTCTGTTATTCAGAATTTGATATAGACTTTAAGAATTGATTGGAGGACCATAATACATCCATGAACATAAAAATTAAGTTATTATATTATTCATACCCCTTCTCTGAATATTTGGGAGCAAGTGCGCTGATTTGGAGAGCAAGACACTAAAACTAGTCAAGAGCCAAAATTGTGAAAAAATTGGAAAATTGGGCATTTTAATAAAAATTCCAAAAAGGCGACATTACAATTTATTTGTGGACTATGTATTTGGTGAATAAGTGCGGGTGAATGTTGTTGAAGCATTGGGTATTAATTTCATTTGGCAGGACAAATGCTTAGAGGATAATTTTGCTGAATGGATCAAAATTGGTTCCACATCTATTTATCTCCCTTTATTTTGCAATTGGGCTAATGGTTGAGTAGAAATGCCTGTATTTTCATCGACATTGAACATTCAATTCAGAAAACAGTAATTAAATGCTTGAAATTCGTTTTTGATTATCCAATTGAGGTTAAGATTAGAAGGAACAAAAATATTGGCAGCGCACATGTGACCAAAGCAACTACAGGATTCTTTGATGGAGCAACTGCAAAATTGTGGGGTGGTGTTGGAGTTGTGCTTCATATTGGTAAGGATCATTATTTTTACATCTATTTAGGTTGTGGTTCTAGCACAAATACATGAGCTAAGCTCTTAGCCTTTTGGGGATTGTTATTCATGGCTGATTTGTTGGGTCTTCCGAAGCTCAGTGTTTATGGTGATTCAAAGGAAATCATTGACTAGGTTAATGATATGGTGATTTTGGAGGTTCTCACACTTGAACATTGGTGTAAAAGAATCAAACATATCATAAGGGGATTTTACTCTTTTTCTTGTAAGCACACTTACCATGAACATGATTTGGTAGCAGATAGATTATCTAAAGAGGCTTTGAAATTAGATGATGGACATCTGATTGCTCAAGAATTTATGGAAAATTCTATGAGAGAATATGTCCTAAATATTTCTTTTTAGTTTGTTCAAATGACAACAACATTTTCTTAGGTTTGGAAAGTTGGAGGGATAGATTTTAACTTATTTTGAGAAGTCCATTGGGTATGGTTTTTGAAGGGAAATGTATTTTTGAAGGTTATTTTACCTATTGAAACTCTTATATGTAAATGGATCTTTGTTAATTTAAAAGGATGGTTTTTTATTCTTGAAAAAAAAAATAACAATGTCATAAATAATTAATTGAGTCATCATTTAATTATTTTCATCATATATTAACAATGCCATAAATACTTAATTAAATGAAAATTTATTTATTCAAAATCTTTATAAAAATGTTAATATAATGTTTGGATACATTAACATTCTGTGAATTTAATTGATAATATAACCAAATTTTACTATCATGATAATAATAATGTCATAAATAGTTAACTGATTCATAACTTAATTATTAAATAATTAATTGACTCATAAATTAATTATTTTATCATATAATAACAATGACATGATTAGTTAATTTAATGAAAATTTAATTATTTCAAACTCTTTAAAAAATAAAAATAAAAAATCTTGATAACATTTTGTTCGATGGTTTGTTGAACAAAGACTTAATAACAAAGAAGTGTCCATTTAAAAGTCATCAGTCGGTAGTTGGGTAGTAGGCCGGGACGCCACATTTTTATAAAAATCTAAGCTTTTGATGTCATAGCATATGTCAACATTCAGTGTCATATGCGTAGTGGGAAATGATGTCACAACATGGAGAAAAGTGATACATGATAAACTGTGAATTTATTTTTAGAACTAATATCAATCCATCTTAAAAAGAATTTAGCAAGTTTTTAGAGGATCAAATTTTTGAGATTCAAATTTGTTTTTAAAGTGTAAAGGTTGAGAAAGAGTTTTAATTTATCTAATTTGTATATTTTTTTTATATGTTGTTGTAAATATTTTAACTTTAATTTAAGTTGAAATGTTATTATTTTATAATATTTTATTATTTTTTAAAAACACATATGTCAACTCTAGGATAAGCACTGAAGTAGTTACACATCTCCAATTTATCTAATTTGTGTTTCTTATATATATGTTGTTGTAAATGTTTTAAAAATAATTTGAGTCCATATGTTATTATTTTATAATATTTTATTATTTAAAAAAAATACATGTGTCAACTCTAGGATGAGCATAAAAGAAGTTACAAATCTCCCCTGAATTGGGCTGTATAATGCACCTCTTCAGATCAACCAAGGAAACCCACCCCTCAATGTGGATGGAGCTGGAGCAGATCACCGAGAGAAATTGAATGGAACTTCAATGGTAAACTTGGGCAAGGCCAGTCTTAATGTTGAGTGTGAGAACAATCTTCCCAACAACAAACAACACTGTCACCATGGTTGCGCAAGACCATAAAAACAACAACGCCTAACACCAACTAAAAAATTAGTATTACAAACCCACAATAAAAGTAAATAGAACCTAGATCATCACTAAAACCCCACCACGAACGCACACCTTCAACCACTAACCCACACCGTCAAGCCTATGTGCATTTATATAAATACATGAAAAACTCCGACCATTGTTATACATCCTTTCAGGCATATCGTCATTGTTACACTTGACGAACCATCTTATCGCAACGGGAGATGGAGAAGTGTTATGTGTCTGCTTTACTGTGTCTCATGAGAATGCCTCTTATACTATCCTTTTATTTGATTCACTTCATCATTCCTTTTGGGTTTTCAACCCTTCAATTATCTAATTTCCATGCTTATCTCACCAATGCTTCTGATCAAGAGCCTCTGCTTGGTTTTATGTCTGCAATCATGGTGTATGGTCCATCCCTGTCATTATGCACTTCTTGGAAACCAAATGTTTCCTTCTACCAGTGGACAGGTGTCACATGTAGGCCGTGCACACACAAAGTGGTTTCGCTTAATGTGCAGAGTAGGGGATTACAAGGTACAATCTCTCATTTCTTAGAATAATCGACCTTCACAATAACAATTTTCATGGTCACATTCCCTATCAACTGGGAAGTCTATTTTGATTAAACATGCTTCTCCTGTCTCGGAATAAACTTGAAGGTTTTATTCCGCCCACTCTAGGTGGGTACAGAAGTTTACAGAACTTGTCTATGTACTCTAACAATTTGAGAGGGAACATTCCGTCCCAACTATGCATTCTCCCAATCTTACAATACATTCGCTTAGGATCTAAAGACTTGACAGGTATAATTCCCGCTTGCTTGGGAAACATATCTTCTTTGGACTATATAAATTTGAATACTAACAACCTCTACGGCCTAATTCCTTTCGAATTAGGTCTTCTAAGTCTAGTCAGCATCATCAATATGTGGAACAACCATCTGACAGGCCAAATTCCTTCTTTCTTCTCAAACTGCATAGGCCTTCGTCAATTGACTTTAGCTGACAACCTATTAATTGGACACATTCTAGCTGATTTGTGTAGCAAGAACACCCAATTGAGGGGACTATATCTATTTGGTAATCAGTTGAGTGGAAACATTCCCCCTTCCCTTTTCAATTGCACGAAGCTTCAAGTGATTGAATTTGGGAGAAACTACCTCAGCGGAGTAGTGCCCATGGAGTTGAGTAAGTTAATGCAACTCCAACACCTTTACTTACACAATAATCAACTGGTTAGTGGCAACACCATGAGCTTGCCCATTGTTATTTCTCTTACTAACTATTCCAACTTGCAAACAATAGCGTTATTGTCTAATCGCCTCAAAGGATGCTTGCCCTTTTCTATTGGCCATCTCTCTACAAAAATGGATATCATGTACTTGGGTGGCAATGAATTAGGAGGAGAAATACCTCCGTAGATTGGAAACCTAACTGGTTTAACCATCCTTGATTTAGACACGAACATTTTTACAGGGGAAATCCCTTCTTCACTTAATATGCTGCAAAAGTTGGAGAGATTATATCTGGGATCTAATGATTTCCAAGGAAGCATCACCTCAGAAATCAAGCAAATCCAAAACTTAGGCCTCCTAGATCTTCAAGCAAATAACCTCTCCGGAACTATCCCTGATTATCTTGACTGCCTCAAGCAGCTAACATATCTAAATCTTAATCAAAACCAGTTATCAGGTAATATACCTGAAAATCTAGGTAATTGTGTGAACTTAGCACAACTAGACCTATCGTACAACAGGCTTAGTCAGTAGATACCTCCAGGGGTTGCAGGTCCTACAAATTTAGTTTTGTGTTTCAACCTTTCCAACAATTTATTACAGGGGGGGATGCCTTTGGAACCAAGCAAGATGACTATGGTTCAGGCTATAGATATTTCTACAAATCAGTTAACTGGTGACATTCCAAGCCCACTTGAAAGTTGCAAAGCACCAAACTACCTGAATCTTTCCTACAACGCACTTAATGGTACATTTCCAGTGCCACTGGGTGAACTTCAAAATCTCCAAGATGTTGATTTCTCCTCCAACCATTTGTCAAGTGGAATACCCATGTCATTGGAAAATCTCAAAATACTTAGCCACTTGAACTTCTCTTTCAACAAGTTGTCATGGGAAGTCCCTAAGGGTGGTGTTTTCAAAAAGCTTGGTGCTTCTCCGTTTATAGGAAATATTGGTCTTTGTGGCACTTGGGTAAGTTTTCCACTCTGCTTTGCTAACAAACATAAAAGTCATTCACCTCTGAAAAGAGCTTTCATATTTGTTGTTGTAGTGACAATTATTGTTGCATGCTAGTTGTTTCTGGGTACCTTGTGGAGATCATGAAATCAGAAGAAACTTATTCTTAGAAAGGGCATAGAGTTCTTTCATAGGGAGAGCTCATCACTCTAAGAGATGTCTTTAATAAGGTCAACTTGTTAGAAGTTGGTATTTTTTGAAAAGCATGCAAAGGGGTTCTGAACGATGACACAATCCATTGGCATTGCCAAGCTTATCAATTTGGAGAATGAGGGAACTCACAAGGGTTTTTCTTATCTATTTGGAGAATGAGGGAGCTCACAAGGGTTTTTCTTATCGATTTGGAGAATGAGGGAACTTACAAGAATTTGACAGAGACTGCAATGTTTTGAGAAGATTCCAGGCACTAGAATTAAATTGGAGTCATAATCGTTTGTTCAAAACTCCAAATCAAAGCTTTGAAATTTCCCAAAAGTGGCTATATATTGAAGGGGAAGAAAAAAGTGGGCTAATCTTGATGCAAAGGTCAAATATAACAGTAGACATTGCACAAGGCATAACAAGGCATAACATATCTCTATCACAATTGTTTCGTGCAACTAATTCATTGGGAGTTAAAACCCATGAGGAAGATATTGGAGTATATTTAATGGACTTTAGTATTGCTACGATATATCTTTTGTAAATTTTAAACATTCAGCTTTCACTTCCAACATACAATGTTGCATCCCTCCAAGTATTATTATATGTTAGATAGTATATAATCAGTGTCAACTGTAATTGTTACTTATTTTCATTATATATTGTGGATTAAAAAAATATTATGATGATGTCCAAATGCAGAATATGGACAGTGCGGATGTGTCACAACCATGAAAGGATGTTTCCATGGATGCTGATTAGAAAGAAGCATACCTGTAGCATGTTTGTGAAAGGAATTAACTTGTAAAAATGAGTTAGTAGTGGTGTTTCAAATAGGAAGATAGGAGTCTGTTGACTAGAATAAATGGTATGAGCATTATGAAAGAAGATGAGGTCGCTCAATATTGTTCCTCACCATCAAAGTCTTCATTCAAGACAAATTCCCCTTCTTCAAGTTCAATATACAACTCAGGTGAAAGTAGCAGCGATCTTGCTGAGGACTGTGGCATGACTTTTGGCAGCCGTGCATCAACTTTAGACAGAATATATGCAAGGGAGGAAAAGCTTTTTGATGAAGTCAAGGTAATTTTCATTTGCATTCTTTGTGACACTACGTTTTTGAAGTTTAAACCTACTTTGTTATTACTAACATTCTACGGTTACAGAAAATGGTATTGATTATGTTTAAATCCATACTCAACTTTGACATATTATGCTCTACAACTTCCTACATGCATCTAAGGCACCTATGGGTCCTTCTCTTAGGTCTTCTCTTTTTGTTTTGGAATAAGGAAGCTTTGGTTGCAATTGGTAATTACATTGGCCATTTTATCCATGTCAAGGAACATATGCTCTTTGGGGTGGATAAGTGTGTGGTTAGGATCCTTGTGGAGATTAACATGCAAAAGGGTTTACTTGAAAAGATTGATATTCACTGGAGGGGTCACTCCTTTCCTTATCCCCTGGACTATTGGGGTATTCCCTTCAGATTTTCTAAGTGCAAGGAAATTGGGCACTTACGGAAATCATGCTCCTCATCGGGTTTGAATTCTGAAAAATATTTCACTGAAGTGGAGGCCTAGTCCTTGGAAGATCTTAGTGATAAAGAAAAAGTTCCCACGTCGATTTGTGATCCTTTTGATTCAGCGTCTTTGGCTTCTCTGCTGCTGGTGGACCAATCATTTCTGGGTAAGATAAAAGCCCTTAATCCATCCTTTGTCTCTTCCTTTACATCTTCAGAATTTGAGTTTGTTAAAAGTTTGGAAGTTAAAGGGGATTCAGTGGGTGAATGCCTACTATCGGGGGATGCCTTCTTTTAGAAAGGTATTTTTTCAACTATTCTAGACCCGTGACCAAAGGATAGGATATGTCTCTCAAAGAATTTACAATTAAACAAAGAGGGTTTGGTTTCTTTTGTGCCACCTGGGTTTGATTTTGATACTGTTGATATTCATACAAAGGAAATTGAAGGCTCTCCTGGTGAAATAATTCTTCTAAAGGACTTTCCTCCCTTAAATACCCCCTTTACTAGTGTAGGGGTTTTAGACCCTAGGGTGAGTATTGGTCATCTAGATGAAGAAGAGCCATCCCCTTTGGTAGGATTCCCCTTACGAGCATTATCTTGTTTGTCCCCCTCCAATAGGTCTGGTTGCTCATACTGTGATACTCTAAAAAAAGGTCCTCTGCAATCTTTCTCAGGGCTTGCTGGCGCTGGGTTTCCAATTCCTTTTAACCCTCTGGAAATTTTGGAGCCTTCTTAGATTTCCCAATTTGTTCCATTGAATATCCCTGCCCACAAAAATTTGATTGGTGGTATTAATGGGGGGATGAAAAAATAATTTCCCCCTATCAAAACAAGAAGCGCAAGGAAAATAAAAAAAATGTGTTAAGCTTACTAATCCTCGTGTCTTACCTGACCTTTATTTTCCATCTTTTGAATCCAGGGCGCTTAGAGGTGATAAATCCATAGCTAGGGATAAAAAATTATTTATGCCTCAATTAATATTAGGGGAGTGGGGGGGTCTCCCTAAATGAACTGCCCTTCAGAGGTTTATGGCTAGAATTAAGCCTGATGCTATTTTCTTACAAGAGACTATGGTTTTGGGGTTAAAGTGAGCAATTTTTTCTTGGGTATCAAAAAGGATTGGGTGGTGGTATTTGTCGATGTTGTGGGACTGCCAAGGGTCTTTTGGTTACATGGGATCCTAGCAAGATAAAACTAAAGGAATTCTCTATCTCTGTAGGAATACTTTTATCTGATTGGCTATTGGGGTTCTCGAAATACATCAACCTTATGAATATCTAAGGTCCTTATCTTTCAAAGGAACTATTTTGGAACAATATTGTGGCTGAAGGAACTCTTGAACTTCATAATTTAGTGATAGAGGGGATTTAAAATTCACATGGTTTGCAAATGAGGTCTATGGTCAGAGAGCCAAACTTGACCCTCTTAGCTCTTTATTTTTTGGCTTATTTGAAAAGGCTGAATTGGTAGACATGGAGCCTATTCCCCTTATCCCTACTTGGCGAAATGGTCAGACTGGTGTTGACAGGATTGCTAAATGTCTGGACAAATTCCTAATCAGTATCTCTTTCATTGATAAAATGGACAAATACAGGTCATGGGTGGACTCAAATAGATTTTCGGATCATTATCCTATTATCTGTCATATTGAGTTTCAGGGTGTTCTTGACAAGAGCCCGCTCAAATTCAATCATGGTTGGCTTAAGGAGCCACGATTTATTGATTTTGTGGAGCAGGTATGGTCTTCCTTTTCGAATTATGCTTTGTCTCCTATGGAATTGTTAATGAATAAACTCATTCTGTTAAAAGGGGAAGTCATTAATTGGGAAAGATACAGATCAACTTTGGCAAAAAAGGGGTTACATTCAATTGAAAAGGAAATTGTTCATATCAATGAAAATGCTGTAGTGGCATCTTTCTAGAGAAAGATTTGGCTGCTCTAATAAAACTTGAACAAGAGAAATAGAGGATTCTGCAGATATCTGACAAAAAAGCTAGACTGATGAGCAGGATCACTTGGTTGGAGGCCGATAATAAGAACACAGTTTTTTCATAAATTTGTCAAGCACCGACGTAATATCAATTCCATTTGGGAACTAAAAAATGTGATGGGCCTGCCGATTTCCAAGAAAGAGGAGCTTAAAAGTATTGTTTTTGCCCATTTTAAGGACCACTTCAACATGGACGCCCAAATTCTGGTTAGATATTAGATACAAGTGATTAAAGAATACCCTATTTTTTTTTCCACTGGATGAAGATGATGAGTTCTTTTTTCCTATTCAGATGAAGGAATTAAAAGTGTCTTTATAGGCCTTGGCAAGATAAAAAAGCCTTGTCCTAAAAAACTGGACCATGGAACGTTTCTAGCTTGTTTGGACTTTTTGGCGGGATGTGCTTAATGTAGTGGAGAAATCAAGAATTAAGGGGACAATTTCTGGAGCTATTAACTCAACCTTCCTTACTTTGATCCCAAAAAAATATGCTCTTATGAACCTGGGGGGATTTCGGCCTATCTCGCTCTGCAATTTCGTATACAAACTAATTGCTAAGGTAATTGATATTCGTCTCAAGCCTATCCTTTCCTGATGTATCTCTCCTGAATAGTTCAAATTTCTAGAAAAGAGGCAGGTCTTGGAAGCTATTGGGGTAGCTCATGAAGTATTTCATAGTGCTCACAAAAGGAAACAAAAATCTTTTGCTCTCTAGCTGGATCTACAGAAAGCATATCATTGTGTTCATTGGGTTTTCTTTGGGTCATTTTAATCCATATTGGTGTTCCTTACAAGGCCATGAAATGGATTATGGTATGTGTATCTTCAGTTTCTTATGTTGTTATGGTCAATGGTGATCCTACAAACTTCTTCTTTGCCTCTAAGGGGTTACAATAGGGATGCCCCTTATCACCCTTACTTTTTATTCTATTTATGGAAGGTTTCAGTAGGTTGATCAAGAAAGCTTGCTTGAAGAACACTATCAGTGGTATAAAGTATGGGAAAAGTATTTCGGTTTCTCACTTGCTATTTGTCGATGATATTATGATCTTTGGGATGACCTCTTATGAAGAATGGTATCACTATCATGTGTTGATATCGCACTTTTGTAATGTATTTGGGTTGTCTATAAATCTGCATAAATATTTTCTCTTAGAGAATGAAGCAATCCTATCTGTTTCTTCTGAGGTTAATGTCTTTTTCAAGTGCGAGTGTCCCCTTTATCTGATGGTACGAGATACCTTGGTTATTTTATCAAGCCAAATAGCTACAGAGAAGGTGATTGTCTTTGGCTCTTGAAACGATTTGAGAAAATAATTAAACACTGGTGTTGCATTGGTTATATCTTGGTGGTAGGATGATCCTGGTAAGATTTGTTTTAGAAAATATTGTGGTTTATTGGTTATCTCTCAACAAAGTTTTGAGGTCCATTCTAAATGCAATTCGAAGGATGATGTTTGATTTTGTCTAGGTTGGTAACCAGAAAGAGTTTAAATTCCATTTCGTCAAATAGGAAATTTTAGCTAGCCCCAAAGATAATAGGGGTTGGGCTTTGAAAAAATTGTTCAAATTCTCTCTAGATCCAAGGGAGAGGAGCCTCTGGTTAGCTATCATTGGTGGTAGTATGTGGACTAGAGTTCTTTAGGCTAAATATTTTAAAAATCTCTGTCTGAATCAATGGATTTGCAGTAATAAAAAATCTCAGAAAGGTGTCTCAAATTTTTGGTCTAGCCTCATTGATGCATTTGACTTGGTCACAAATTGGTTAGCCTGGGTGCCTAGCTCCGGTAAATCAATTTATTTGGGGTGGAATTCTACTGTGGGTGATTTGAAAAAGTTCAAGATTTCAGGGGACCTGATATTTTTCCTACACTCGAATGGTTACTTCTACCTTAATCACATTTCTATATACTCACCTTGTGCTAGCTTCTCACAGGGATGGCTCTCAACTCGCCAACTGGGGCATTATGGAAGGTTGGGATTGGAATGGTAAAAATATGTCATTGGTATGCAAAAGGGTTCTATAACTCTCGATGGCACCTGTGATGTACTCAAGTGGACATATAACAAAGGCTCAGACTACCTTTCTGTTAAACTAGTAGCAACAAGGAAGGTCTTCCTGCATGCATGTGTTCTTTCATGTAGAAGATCTAAAATAGGAAACCAATTGTATTTAATTTACTTTTCCTAAGTTTACTCTGGAAAATAAATTAAAGTGATCTAATTTAACTTTAGTGAGCCACTAGTTAAAGTGAAAGTGAAATTAGGGTTTTTTCTTTACCACTAGTTAAAGTGAAAGTGAAATTAGGGTTTTTTCTTTACCACTAGTTAAAGTGAAAGTGAAATTAGGGTTTTCGCTTTACCTAAAGTTATAAAAGAGAGATCAATTGGTGTAGAGAACACACTTGTATTCTGACAGAGACAGGATACAGACAAGCAGAGAAAGTTAGACAGAGGATTTATCCCAGAAGATGGAGGAGCAAGCAATAGGATCATCAAGCTTCGTACAGCTAGGCCATACACTCACACAGGAGGGTGTTGAGGTTAAGCTGGGATTTGCACAGTGATTCTGCTGGGTACTGCATTTGATAGGTTTGGGTGAATTTGTAGTGATTGTAAAAGTTCGATATTTTCTCATAATAAAATCTATATCTAACTGCTGCACCGGTTTTCCCATCATGGGTTTTTTCAGGGGTTTCCATACCCAAAATAATAGTGTCAATATCGTGATGTGATGTTGTGGTTTATTTCTCAGTTTTATATTGCGTTGCATACTGTAAAAGATATTCATGTGTAGTTATCAGTTGATATTTTGCATGCACTGTTTAGCCCTAGTTGAGTATTAAAGGAAAATTTACATGGTATCAGAGCTCTGGTGAGCTACAGCTGAGAGATTTGCAGTAGCAGTAATAGATCAGGGGAAGATCTATAGAAAGACACAAACCTAGACATCCAGATCTAGGGTTTGAGAGGTACACTTCACTATGGCTGTGCAACTGAGAGTTGAGGATGGATTCCAGGGTGCTCAGAACTTTCCTACATGGAAAGAAAGGATCAAAAGGATCCTGGACGTCAGTGATGTAGAGGAGCACATTGACTCCACGAAGGTTGCACCCACAGATCTGGCAGATTTAGTAGCTTGGAAGAAGATTGATTCCAGAGCCATGTTGATCATCATGGATGGAGTGAAGGACCATATAGTCCCTCACTTTTCTGGTAAGAAGACCACGGCAGAGATGTGGACGTCTTTGGAGAGTCTGTACAAAAGCAAGAATGAGAACTTGAAGATGGTGCTGCAAGAGAGGATGCGTAGCACCAAGATGGCCAAGGGAGAAGGTGTGGTTCCTTATCTCATGAGGCTTAGAAAGATTAGAGATGAGATTAGAGTTGCTGGCCCCATAGATTGTGGATGAGGAGGCTCTAGCCCTTATAGGGAAGAGCAAGGGGAAGCCAAAGAGGAAGAAGGATGGTAAGAAGAACCTTGACGTGTCAAAGGTCAAGTGTTTTATCTGCCACAAGTAGGGACACTTTGCCTCCCGGTGCCCAAACAAGAATAAGAAGAGTAACACTCAAATGGATGGATCTACAGAGGTGGATGAGTTCAGCAGGATCTTTAATGAGGAGTTTTGCTTGATAGCTTTCATGGCAAGCACCACAAGGAGAAACATATGGTACATTGACAGTGGAGCATCTAGTCACATGACTGGACAAAAGAGATTCTTCAGAGACTTGTACGAGGGTGGAACAAGGATCCACGTTGAGCTGGGTGATAATGCCCGGTATCAAGCGCAGGGAGTTGGTACCGTTTCATTGGAGAGGGAGTCTGGAAAACCCCTCAGTTTTTCTAATGTGTTATATGTTCTAGGACTAACGAAGAACCTTATATCAGTCTCCACTCTAGAGGACAAGGGATATTAGGTGAATTTCTGTGACCATAGAGTGTATATTAGGCCGAAGGGGTCAGATAGGAGCTTGGATTAGGTGATTGGAAAAGGAGTGGGAAAGTGTACAGATTACACTTTGAGCCTGCAAAGGCTCTAATCAGTAGCAGCAGCAGTTAGGGTGAGTTGTGGCATAGGAGGATGGCACACTTACACCATGGAGCACTGAATCATTTGAGATAGGTAGTCATTGGAGTTGCTCAGATACAAGAGGAAAAGCATAACCACTGCAAGGGTTGTGCTTTGGGGAAGAACATCAAGAAGCCTTTCCCACATAGTGAGCACAGGTTTAAGGAGACCTTGGACTTGGTGCATTCGGATGTATGCAGAACTATGAGTGTCCATTTTTTCAGTGGTTATTGTTACTACATAAATTTCATTGATGACTAATTTAGGAAAACCTAGATCTATTTCTTAAAGGCCAAGTCAGAGGTCTTTGAGAGGTTCCAAGAGTTCAAGACTCTCATGGAGAACTAAACTAGAAAGAATATTCGAGTGTTGAGGACAGACAACAGGGATGAGTACACTTCCAATGAGTTCATGGAGTATTTTTCAGCTAAGGGGATCAAGAAGGAGCACACTGTGCCCCATACCCCATAGCAGAATGGAGTCGTAGAGCAGAAGAATAGGACTATGGTTTGAGCAGTCAAGGCCATGCTATTTGATCAGGGATTACCACTATTCCTCTGGGCTGAGGCATACACGACTGCAGCATACATTTAGAAGAGGTGTCCCTGCACAGCCTTCAGGAGGAAGACAACAGAGGAGCTCTTCACAGGCACTAGGCCAGATGTGAATCACATTCGCATATTTGGTAGTGTCTGCTATTTTCATGTTCATGCTGACAATAGGAAGAAGCTGGACACTTTTAGAGAGAAGGGGTTACTTGTTTGTTACAACGAGATTTGTAAGGCATATAGAGTTTACATTCCTGCTCGCAGGAGGATCATTGTGAGAAGGGATGTCCAGTTTGATGAGGACAGGGCCTTGCAGAGATATCTGGACTTACCAGTAGTGCAGCAGCCAACACAAGAGTCAGGAGTCAAGTTGGAGGAGCTACATGTACATGTATAGGTACAGACATAGAGCACAAGCTTTGGTGGTCAGAGGGAGTCAGATGGATAGGATCCTTTAGTCATTGGAGTGAAGGATGAGTTGTAGTAGGGGACGGATATCCAGAAACCATAGTAGGTTGACATTAGGCCAAGGCCTAAGTGGTTTAGGTCCACAGTGCAGGATTCCAGGAAAGTAGATCCTCCATAGACATCTTTTAGACAGAGTGTACCACCAGAGAGGCTTAGTTATATGGTGCTGATGGCAGAGTTGATTAACTCTAAACCTTCTAGCTTTGGGGAGGCTACACAACATGATGCGTGGTAGGAGGGTATGGTTAAGGAGTATGACTTCATTATGAAAAACTAGGTATGGCGGGTTGTGTCAATCCCACAAGGGAAAAAGGTAGCGGGATCTAGATGGATGTACAAGGTGAATCATGTAGTAGACGGAAGCATGGAGAAGTACAAGGTGCATTTCATGGAAAAGGGGTTTTCATAGAAGGAGGGTATTGATTATGAGGAGACCTTCACCCCTGTTGCTAGGTATTCTTCCATTCGGACCATTATTTCACTAGCAGGTAAGATGGGTTGGCGTGTCCATTAGATGGACGTTAAGATCGCCTTAAACAATGGAATTATAGAGGAGGAGGTGTATATTGAGCAACTAGAGGGGTTTGATGTGGAGAACAGGGAGACACATGTATGCAGACTGCATTGAGCTCTTTATGGGATCAAGCAGGAACCTCAAGAATGGTACTCAAGCATTAACAACTATCTACATGAGATGGGATTTCAGTGGAGTGAGGCTGACCACAACCTGTACTTCTTGACAGGTGAGGTGCCTCTCATACTAGTCTTATATGTGGATGATCTCTTTTTGACAGGAGATGAGAGGTTGATTAGAGACTGTAAATCCAACCTTGCAGTAGAGTTTGAGGTGAAAGACCTTGGGCTGATGCATTACTTTTTGCGCTTGAAGGTTTGGCAGAGAGATGGATGCTTCTTCATCGGACAGGGGAAGTATGTAGTAGAGATCCTGAAGAGATTCAAGATGGAGGACTACAAGCCTATGGCCATAACTCTAGTTTTCAACTCGAGGAAGATTGAAGCACTAGGGTCAGATGGATTTGATCCTACCTTGTATTGTCAGCATATCGGATCACCTATGTATCTGGTCAACACTCGATCAGACATCAGCTTTGTAGTCAACTCTTTGAGTCAGCTCATGGTGTATCCTCTAAGAGTGCATTGGACACCTGCGAAGCACATACTTTCCTACATCAAAGGTACAGTGGAGTATGGATTGGTTTATGAGCACAGGGGGAGTGTATAGTTAAAATAGGAAACCAGTCGTACTTAATTTACTTTTCCAAGGTTTACTTTGGAAAATAAATTAAAGTGATCTAAACTAACTTTAGTGAACCATTAGTTAAAGTGAAAGTGAAATTAGGGTTTTTGCTTTACCACTAGTTAAAGTGAAAGTGAAATTAGGGTTTTCGCTTTACCTAAAGTTATAAAAGAAAGATCAATTGGTGGAGAGAACACACTTGTATTTTGACAGAGACAGGATACAAACAAGGAGAGAAATTTAGACAGTGGATTTTGCTGAGAAGATGGAGGAGTGAGCAACAGGATCATCGAGCTTTGTATAGCTGGGCTGTACACTCACATAGGAGCATGTTGAGGTTTAGATGGGATTTTCCTAGTGATTTTTTTGGGTACTACATTCACCAGGTTTGGGTGAATTTGCAGTGATTGTAAAAGTTCCATATTTTCACATAATAAAATCTATATCTGACTACTGCACTGATTTCCCCATCTTAGGTTTTTATGGGGATTCCCATACCCAAAATAATAGTGTCAGTATCGTGATGTGATGTTGTGATTTATTTCTTACTTTTATGTTCCACTACATACTATAAAATATATTCATGTGTGGTTATCAATTGATATTTTTCATTCACTGTTTAGCCTTAGTTGAATATTAAAGGAAAATTTACACTTTCAATGCAGTTATAATATCAGTGTCTGACAGAGGAGGTGGTCGCGTCTTGGAAATGGTGGTATGATATTTGGTCTTGGAAGGTTCCTTTCAGAATAGGTATTTTCTATTGGCTTGCACTGGAAAACCGTGTCTTATCATGGGACAATCTTTCCAAGCATGGTATGATCGGTACCAGTGTCTGTCTTGTTTGTGGCATGGTTGATGAATCTATCTATCATTTATTTGTTACCTATCCCTTTTCAATTTGTTTGGAATAAGGTGGTGTGGTTTTTAAACTATCCTTCGGACTGGTCTGGGAGCACGTTATCTTACTATTTTCTTTCTTGAAAAGAAAAGGACCCTAGTTGGAGAACTCTGCCTTGTTTCATCATATGGGAATTATGGAAAGGTAGGAATAATCGGATTTTTGATAATTTTCAAGGTAGTGTTATTTCTATATGCTACAGGGGTATTGCTTCCTTTAAATAATTCTCTACTAAAAATACTTCTGGATCTTCAAGACATTCCATTAGAACTCATGTTGTGCTTTCCCCACGGATTGTTTGTTGGGGTTGTTTAACAAATCATTTCAATGGAATTCTTTGCTTTGTCGGGTTGGGGACATCCTCATTTTGGATAACAATAGTTATTACAAGCTCTGGATGAGATGTGGTTCTGGAAGTAATACAAAGGGAGAAATCCTCTCCTTGTAGCCTCTCCTTGTGGCTTATTGGTCTTCATAATATCTATGTTTTTTGCGATTTGAAGGTTATTATGGAGTGGGATATAGAGGCTCACAGTATCAATATTCTGCACCTTTCAGCTTGGTTGAAATAGACTTGGTTGTTGATTCGTAGTTTCAAAAGTATCTTTTTTGCTCATATATATCAGGAGAAAAATCATTTGGTGGATAGTATTTCTAAGAAGGCTCTTTTGGCAGTGGAGGGGTCTTTTTTCTTTGAGCTTTGGCATTGTGGCTCCCTTTCTTCTGAAGGGAGTTGTCAAACTTTCTCGCCTTGAGATTTGGCCCTCCTTGGTTTGAGCCTGGTGGCTCATTTTTTCGGAGCTCGTTGTCTTGTATGCTAGATGTTTTTTTCCTATAGGTTGGACTATGTTTTTTTTTTCATACTATAGTTTTTTTCCCTTCCTTAGGCCTATATCTACTCCATTTGGACTATGGTTCTTTCTTTGGACCATTTTTATTTTCTCTATGTACCACTTGTTTTATACTTCAATAAAGTATAATGATTTTTCTTTGAAAAAAAAAACTTCCTACGTGCATCCTAATCTTCAAAAGTTTGGAACTATAAGTTTGCGACCTTTAAATTCTTTAAAGGTCACTGTGGAGTTTGACAAAAAATGAATTTATCGTTAACTATTTTGATTCTTTGTTTATTCAAATCAAACTAAACTTCTATCCATTCTGTATACAAGATGCAAAAAAAAATGTGAAGGCCCATGCCTTCCATGATTAGTTTTCCTCTTCACATGAGAGCCATAATATACGATTTGGGCTCTGAAATATATTTTTGGAACCACAAGCATGTCAGAAATCTAGTGGCTCTGAATCCTTGAGAACTTGTCCCTTTCTTTTCTCCTCAAATATCTCTCTCAAACTAAGACACTCGCTTGTTCAAACATTCCATCATCTCGAACCTCTTCAAGATCTCTACTACATACTTCCCTTGTCCCACAGAGATTCCATCTTCATTCTGCCACACCTCTATGCCTAGAAAATAGTGCATCATACCCAAGTCCTTCATCTTGAACTTGAAAACAAGCTTCCTCTTTGTATCAACAATCAACCCATCCTCACCTATTACAAACAGGTCATCTACATACAATAGGAGTATCACTGGGTTCCCTTCCTCAACCTTGTAGTAAAGGTTGGAATCCACTTTACGCTTGGTAAATCCAAAACTAGTCATGAAGGTGTCAATTCTATTGTACCATGTCCTGGGTGCATGTTTCAAACTGTATAGGGCTTTCTTCAATTTACACACATGATTTTCCCTGTCATGTGTCTCAAAACCGAGTGGCTTCTCCACATACACTTCCTCTTCCACTACACCATTTAATAAAGCAGTTTTGACATTCATTTGGTGTATCTTCCATTTCATTACTGTAGCCAAAGAAAGTACTGATATGATGGAAGTGTATCTAGCTACAGGTGAAAAGGTCTCTTCATAGTTTATTGATTCTTTCTAGGAGAAGTCACGAGCCAAAAATATTGCTTTATATTTCTCTATGCTACGATCTGGAGCATGCTTGATCTTGTAAATCCACTTGGAAGTCTCAATAGACTTCCGTTTTGGTCTTGGAACAACATATTAGACATCATTCTTCATGATCGACTGATACTCCTCGATCATATCATCCTTTCATTCCTTTTTCTCTGCCGCTTCTTCATAGTTGGAAGGTTCTTTATCAATGATGTCACATAATAGGGCTACATATCGAGAGTAGGACCTAGTTATCTTCCTTTCTCTGTGTATTTCTTCTGGAGCCCCATATTTCTCTACACCTTGGATAGCCTCTCATACCCATGCAAGTTTCCTCTTGTGATGATTCTTCTCCTCAGGTGGATCTATAGGTTCCTGAGGTTCTTCCATTTCTCAATACTCTTCTGGAATTGCTTCAACCATGATTGTATCTTGGATCCTGGGTATTTCAATTCCTTCATGATCTTCAACTGGTCTCTTCTTGGATTTGTTGTAAGTTGTGTCTTCATCAAATTTTATGTCTCTGCTGATGTTGATCTTCTTGAATCTTGGGAAGTATATTCTGTAATCCTTCGAGCTTTAAGAATATCCCACAAATATACCCTTATTTATTGAAGGATCTAACTTTGTCCTCTTTTCTTTAGGAATGTGTATGTATACTGGACAACCAAATATTCTGAGATGACTGAATTCTGGTTTCTTTCCAGAAAATACTTCTTTAGGTTTCTTTTTCTCGAGTACTCTCTATGGAGTACAGTTATGTACATACACAGTTGTCCTAGCAGCTTATTCCCTTAGATGCATAGGAATATCTTGGTCATGAAGCATTTCCTTTGTTGATTCCATGATCATTCTATTCTTCCTTTCTGTAGCCTCATTCTGTTGTGGATTATATGGAGTGGTCAACTCCCTCTAAATCCCTGAATCTCTGCATAATTCCTTAAATTCATTTGATGTGAATTCTCCGCCATTGTCTGATCGAAAAATCTTGATATTCTTCTCTGTGTGGTTCTCGATCAAGGATTTGAATTCCTTGAACTTACTGAATACTTCATCCTTGTTCTTCATGAAATATATCCATGTCTTCCTAGAAAAATCATCAATGAAAGAAACATAGTATACATACCCCCTTAATGAACTGGATGACATTGGATGGCATACATCAGAGTGAATGATTTCCAAGATTCCTTTGGCCTTGCTTTCGCTACTTGGAAATGTCTTCTTTGTGTTCTTTCCTTTTGCACATCCCTTGCAAACTCCTTCATGTTTTTCCTGCATCTCTGGAAGACCTTCAACAACTTTTCTTACAAGTGGTAGTTCCTTATAGTGCACATGCACAAGTCTTCTGTGCCAAAGTTCATTTGGCTCTACTGAGTCATGGACCGAATCTTGTTCTGGTTGGCCTTTCAATTTGTATAGACCTCCCTCTTGCCCTCCAATTACTACTTCATCCTTAATAGTTTTTCCTTTTGGCCACCTGAGAACTTGGCCATCTATAAATGCAACCCTCATTCCTTTTGAATCCAATGCAGAGATGGAGAGAAGGTTCTTTTTTAGCCCTGGTACAAATAGGACATCCTTCATTTTCATAGATTTTCCAGAGTCTAGTTTTTAGGAGGATTCACCCCTACCATTTATAGGATACTGGTAGTTATCCCCAAGTTTCAACTTGTGGGGTGATTCATGTTTAGATAGTTTTACAAAGGATTCCTTGAATCCCGTCATGTGTTTGGAAGCCCCACTGTCAATAAGCCAATCATTACTTCCATGTGTGACAAATCCTATGAGGGAAGAGATCAAAACATATTCTTCATCACTTGAAGAATCATCATTGTCTTGTTTGACTCTTTTCTTGGAAGGCTCATCATCCTCTGCAGCATGAGCATAATGTCTTTTGTTGTTTCCCTTCTTCCTGTGGGATTTATACTTGTTTCTAGGAAAATCTCTTGAAAAGTGTTCTCTTTCATCACATGTAAAGCATATGAACTTAGACAAATCTTTTTTAGATTTTCTAGGGTTATTTTTCTAGCGAGTGTGCTTACCATTGTGATATTTTGTTCTACTTTTCTTGGATTGTACTGTGAGAGCTTGATCTTCACTTCCCATATTTTCTTCTCAAGCTCAAATTCGATCTTCTTCTTGTGATCATTCCTCCCATAGTCTACTAAACTTGACTAGATTATTTCTGGCACAGATACCTTGAATGAAAGAGTCCCATGCCCTAGGGAGACCATTCAAGGTGGTCATCACAATTTATGCATTCTCTACCTCTTCATCTACTACTTCAAGTTGTTCCTTGATTTGAGAGACCCTTGTAAAATAAGACTATATAGTCTCTGCATTCTGGATCTTTACATTCTTCAATTGATTTCTCATAGTCATGTTTCGATTTATGTTCTTCCCTTCAAATAGCTTGGCATCAAAAATTGCTTTAGATGTCTTTAGGGAGGACACCTGTGGTATGAGGTGATCCTTGATTGAATCAACAATAATCCTTTTAGCCATGACCAACTTCCTTTTGCATAATTCCTTAGCCTCATCTCCCTTTGGAGCTGGAACCTCTTCACTAATATAAGAGTCCAACTCATTTTTTTCCAGGAACAGGGAGATCCTATACTTGCAGGCTCGAAAGTTATCAGCTCCCTCAAGATTTTCATCAAGCTTGGTGTGATGAGACATCTTAACAGAGAACCTCCAATGGAAATAAAAGAGATTTATATCTTACCAATTTGAGAAGCTGAAAACTAGATCTGGAGCTGATCTTCTATGGTGTTCATTTTCTAGTGTCAGGAAAAATTAGGGTTTGACTTTCCCAGAGTTCTAGCCAACCAAATACATCTATTTTTGTCTCTAAAATTTGATTTTGAGGAGGAGAGAAATCTTGGCCTAGGCTCACTCAAAAATTCCACTTCTGTGAAAAGCCCTAATTTCCCAATGTAGTGGTAGGTCAAAAACTGAAGGTGCTCAGAATCAGATTCTGCTTCAACAAAAAGATTTTCCCTTCAGAGGAGATTCATCCTAGGCTTCTTTTGCTGATGGATTGTGGAGAGAGACCCAAAAATTAAGAATCCCTAGCTTCTGCAGCTGCATAGTGTCTTCTTCTCATGTTTGCTTTGATAACATGTTAGATTTTTATCATTTAAGCTATATGATCTTAGGATCTTATCTGATAGAAAAACAAGCACAACAATCAATCATAATGGAAAATGAACACAAATATTTTCCTTGGGGAAACCATAAAGGAAAAAACCTCGCAACTTCCTCAGAGATAGACTGAGCACAAAAATTAAAACCCAAAGATGATCTCCCGACAACAGTTGTCTCTCTCTCTCTTGTCCTAGCTTCTTCTCTCTCTCAGTTATGCGCTACATTTGAGTGTGAGTGAACATGATAAATAGAGAGGCTCACTCTATATTTATATTATTTTGTTCACTTAATATTTGGCTTTTCTATGTAGGCTCAAGTAATCCTAACTCAGTTATGTAGGCTTGAGTAACCACAATTAGGGTACTAATGACCCGACTTACAATGGAGGGGACTTCCTCATGAATTTTAGTAATTCTACCGATAGGAACATCGGGGTACAAATAAATACAAGTGATTCTCCCGATAGGAGCATTGGGGACTTATGAAATACAATATATACAAGTGAATACATTCCGAAGTTACAAATACATCAACAAGATTTTGACTTAAAACACTTGATTACAGGGTTACAGATTGGTAGTGGCTTATTTCAAAATTTGAACATAAAATCAATAATTGGACTTTTAAATTCTTATTGTTGGGTGGACACCTCATACTATTAAATTCAGTTCTTGGAGCCTTACCTGTATATTGGTTATCTTTGATAAACATACCAGCTTCCATTCTTCATAAGATCAGAAGTCTGATGTTCAATTTTTTATGGGGTGGGAGCTCAGAGAAAGAAGGATTACATCTGGAAAATTTGAATCTAATGTCACATCCCTTTGCAAACAGAGGATAGAACATTAAGGATATAAAACAGCTTGATGATGCGTTGAGGTTAAAAAACTTATGGAGCATTCTAAATGGAAATGGTATATTGAGCCGTGTTATCAAGTCAAAATACTTCAAACAAACTGTCTGTTGTGGATTGGCTCGGGTTGGGTGTTTATCCAATTCAATACACTTCAGTAATTTGGAATGGTTTCCTCCATATAGTGGGCTGGATTATCTCTTCCACGTGTTGGAGAGTCGGCAATGGTGTCAATATATGCTTTGGGGTGGATCAGATAGTTGGTATGGATTTCTCCTATGTGCTATCTACGGGCCTGATTAGATATTTAAACGATTATGGGTTACACACTTTAGATCATATTTGCGCTGATAGGATGGAGAGTTGTTCTGGATTGTATTGGTTGAAATATAATCAATTGGAGCTAGGAGGACATTGGAAAATTGAGTGGGAACTATATACTCATTCTCTGTCTACATTAGGTATCAAACTTACTTCACATGAGGATCGCTTGGTGTGGCCGGCCATAAAAAATAATGGTAAGGTTACTTCCAAGCTAGCTTACATGTACATTATGGAGAAGTCAAAGATTTTGTATCAGAATATATTATGGAAGATACTTTCGAAATGGAAAATCCCTATGAAGATAAAGTGCTTTAGTTGGTTATGTTTAATGAATAAGATAAGTACATGGGATCATCTGTGTAACCATGGCTGGATAGGGCCCAATTTCTGTAACCTATGCAAAGAAGCAAGTGAATCGGTAAATCATTTATGTAATGTCCCAAATTTTGCATTGGGTCACAATGGAAAAATCACATTTTCCATATTCATGAAAGTTGTCAAAGGGATGCTAAAAGTCAAATAATTGCCAAGGAGGAGAATCACTAGTTTCCTAGGTTCGGGGTGGAAGCTTTGAGATTTGGAATAAGGGGAATAATAAATGATGTTTAGACATTAGAAGAGGATAAATATTTAATAATGTATCTTATTAAATAAATAAAAGAGAAAATTTAAATGGCTAAGGAGAATGGAGACACATGGAGACTATGGGGCCCACTCAAGCTAGAATTCCTATGTTAAATGGCATCCTCCTCTTGTAATTTTGAATCTATGGGAATCCTAATGTTTTGGGATGGATTGTGAGGTTAATATACTTGTACATATACTTCATAGGTCTAATTTGGGATGAATTGTAACTTACATGGGAGAGGAAGATCCAAATGGGAGTTTCATGGACACTTGGCTAGATTCCCCTTACATTTATAACTTCTATGACACCAATGATGGAAATTATATGACAGTTATGACACAATTCAGATATTAAGTTTGACATACTAACATTTCAAGACTGAATATATCATCTTAGAGGTCGAATTTGGGGTTGGAGAAGGCCAACAGGCTCCTACTCAAATTTGGGAGAAGAAGGAAAGTGAAGAGAGAGGCCACGTGGCATAGCATCAGCAGCCACACCAATTCAACTTGGATTTGGTTTGTGGATGGATTTGGAACCTTATAAGACCAATAATGTTTATAAAATATAGGGATCAGCCATGAGAATAATCTTTTTCTCATTTCTGAAATTGTCATTTGTGAATTGTGAGAGCTAGTAGATGACTAGTTTTCTTGCTGAAGCCAATTTCAAGGGTGAAAGATTCCCATCCTAGTTGGTGCTTGGAAAGGCCAATCAGGTATTTAATGTAGATTTAATGGATTCTTATTTTCAGGTGCAAGCTACATAAATTTCATGAAAATATCAATATCATATATTTTTTCCATTCATCGCAAGTTTTCTCACCATATTTCAGCTCTATGGAGTGAGGCACACTTGGTGAGCTATTCATCTCTTTGAGGGAGATTATCTTGCTTAAGTATTTTGTATTTTAATTTAAATTATCTTTTATTTAATTTTAGAAATCTATCAGGTCTAAAATCCAATATATCTCATGTATTATTGTCCAATATTGAAGAAATAGTGCCATTTCCCCAATACCTTGTTGTAAACTCTTGCAATATTGATGGAGTCGAATATATGTGTGAAACATTGATTATTTATGAATGAATGAACTGTAATTAAAGTATATTATTGGTTTCATGGTCTGTAACTGACAATTTATGGCCATTGGGTCGAATTTCATAGCATTTGGGGAAAACTACATCTCATTTCCCCAAGGGTCCAAAATTAGTTTTTTATATCTGATTGAAGGAAGTGATAACAACCATGGGAGTTCGATTGGTTATGGATATGAGTCTATGATAATGTATTATACACATCCCCTACTTCAATTTGATAATTTGAGTGAGTTTATGTACATTTGGGGATCCATTCTGGCAATTACCCGGGAGGGATTTGAACCCCAAAATTGCTAGTAAATTCATCTCTCTTATTCAGAATTTGATATAGACTTTCAGAACTGATTGGAGGATCATAATACATCCATGAACATAATAATTAAGTTATTATATCTTTCATACACCTTCTCTGAAGATTTTGGAGCAATTGCACTGATTTGGAGACCAAGACACTAAAACTAGTCAAGAGCCAAAATTGTGAAAAATTTGGAAAATTGGGCATTTTAATAAAAATTCCGAAAAGGGGACATTACAATTTATTTATGGACTGTGTATTTGGTGAATCTTTGTGGGTGAATGTTTTTGAAGTATTGGGTATTAATACCTGAGCATGTTGTTGAAGCATTGGGTATCTGTTTAGGTTGTGGTTCTAGCACAAATACCTGAACTAAGCTCTTAGCCTTTTGGGGATTGTTATTCGTGGATGATTTGTTGGGTCTTCCGAAGCTAAGTGTTTATGGTGATTCAAAGGCAATCATTGACTGGGTTAATGATATGGTGATTGTGGATGTTCTCACACTTGAACATTGGTGTCAAAGAATCAAACATATCATAAGGGGATTTTACTCTTTTTCTTGTAAGCACACTTACCATGAACATGATCGGGTGGCAGATAGATTATCTAAAGAGGATTTTAAATTAGATGATGGACATCTAATTGCTCAAGAATTTATGGAAAATTCTATGAGAGAATATTTCCTAAATATTTCTTTTTAGTTTGTTCAAATGACAACAACATTTTCTTAGGTTTGGAAACTTGGGAGGGATAGATTTTAACTTATTGTGAGAAGTCCAGTGGGTATGGTTTTTGGATGGAAATGTATTTTTGAAGGTTATTTTACCTATTGAAACTATTATATGTAAATAGATCTTTGTTAATTTAAAAGGATGGTTTTTCTTCTTGAAAAAAAATAACAATGTCATAAATAATTAATTGAGTCATAATTTAATTATTTTCATCATATATTAACAATGCCATAAATACTTAATTAAATGAAAATTTATTTATTCAAAATCTTTATAAAAATGTTAATATAATGTTTGGCTACATTAACATTGTGTGAATTTAATTGATAATATAACCAAATTTTACTACCGTGATAATAATAATGTCATAAATAGTTAACTGATTCATAACTTAATTATTAAATAGTTAATTGACTCATAACTTAATTATTTTATCATATAATAACAATGACATGATTAGTTAATTTAATGAAAATTTAATTATTTCAAACTCTTCAAAAAATAAAAATAAAAAATCTTGATTTTTCAAGTCCAAAAAAATGAAACTTCTATTTTTCAAACCCATTCATGGACATAAATGGAACCTTCTATTTTCTAAGAAAAAAATTAAGGAATGAAACTTTGATTTTCCAAATCCAGTTAGAATGAAACTTTGATTTTCCAAATATGCGTAGTGGGAAATGATGTCACAACATGGCGAAAAGTGATACATAATAAACTGTGAATTTATTTTTAGAACTAATATCAATCCATCTTAAAAAGAATTTAGCAAGTTTTTAGAGGATCAAATTTTTGAGATTCAAATTTGTTTTTAAAGTGTAAATGTTGAGAAAGAGTTTTAATTTATCTAATTTGTATATTTTTTTATATGTTGTTGTAAATGTTTTAATTTTAATTTAAGTTGAAATGTTATTATTTTATAATATTTTATTATTTAAAAAAAAATACATGTGTCAACTCTAGGATGAGCATGAAAGAAGTTACAAATCTCCCCTGAATTGGGTTGTATAATGCACCTCTTTAGAACAACCAAGGAAACCCACCCCTCATTGTGGATGGAGCTAGAGCAGATCGCCGAGAGCAATTGAATGGAACTTCAATGGTAAACTTGAGCAAGGCCAGTCTTAATGTTGATTGTGAGAACAATCTACCCAACAATGAATAACACTGTCACCATGGTTGAGCAAGACCCTAAAAACAACAACGCCTAAGACCAACTCAAAAATTAGTATTACAAACCCACAATAAAAATAAATAGAACCTAGATCATCACTAAAACCCCACCACAAACCCACATCGTCAAGCGCATGTGCATTTATATAAATACATGAAAAACTACGACCATTGTTATACATCCTTTTAGGCATATTGTCATTGTTACACTTGATGAACCATATTATCACAACGGGAGATGGAGAAGTGTTTTGTGTCTGATTTACTGTGTCTCATGAGAATGCCTCTTCTACTATCCTTTTATTTGATTCACTTCGTCATTCCTTTTGGGTTTTCCGCCCTTCAATTATCTAATCACCATGCTTATCTCACCAATGATTTTGATCAAGAGACTTTGCTTGGTTTTATGACTGCAATCATGGTGTATGGTCCATCCCAGTCATTATGCACTTCTTGGAAACCAAATGTTTCCTTCTGCCAGTGGACAGGTGTCACATGCAGACCATGCACACACAGAGTGGTTTCGCTCAATGTGCAGAGCAGGGGATTATAAGGTACAATCTCTCCTCTTCTAGCTAATCTCTCCTTTCTTAGAATACTCGACCTTCGCAATAACAATTTTCATGGTCACATTCCCTATCAATTGGTAAGTCTATTTCACTTAAATATGATTCTCATGTCTCGGAATCAACTTGAAGGTTCTATTCTACCCACTCTGGGTGGGTACAGAAGTTTACAGAACTTGTCTATGTACTCTAACAATTTGAGAGGGAACATTCTATCCCAACTGTGTGTTCTCCCAATCTTACAATACATTCACTTAGGATCTAACAATTTGACAGGTACAATTCCTGCCTACTTGGGAAACATATCCTCTTTGAACTATATAAATTTGAATACTAACAACCTCCACGGCTGCATTCCTTTCGAATTAGGTCTCCTAAGTCTAGTCAACATCATCAATATGTGGAACAACCATCTGATAGGCCAAATTCCTTCTTCCTTCTCAAACTACATAGGCCTTTGTCAATTGACTTTACTGACAGCCTATTAATTGGACACATTCTAAATGAGTTGTGTACCAAGAACACCCAATTGAGGGGACTATATTTGTTTGTTAATCAGTTGAGTGGCAGCATTCCCCCTTCCCTTTTCAATTGCACAAAGCTTCAAGTGATCGAATTTGGGAGAAACTATCTCAGCGGAGTACTGCCCATGGAGTTGAGTAAGTTAACGTAGCTCCAACACCTTTACTTACACAATAATCAACTGGTTAGCGGTAGCACCACGAGCTTTCCCATTGTTACTGCTCTTACTAACAATTCCAACTTGCAAACAATAGTGTTATTGTCTAATCATCTCATACGATGTTTGCAGGTTTCTATTGGCCAGCTCTCTACAAAAATGGATATCATTTGCTTGGGTGGCAAAGAATTAGGAGGAGAAATACCTCCACAGATTGGAAACCTAACTGGTTTAACCATCATTGATTTAGACACGACCATTTTTACAGGGGAAATCCCTTCTTCACTTAATATGCTTCAAAAGTTGGAGAGATTATATCTGGGATCTAACAAATTCCAAGGAAGCATCCCCTTAGAAATCAAGCAAATCCAAAACTTAGGCCTCCTAGATCTTCAAGAAAACAACCTCTTTGGAAGAATCCCTAATCATCTTGACTGCCGCAAGAAGCTAAGATATCTAAATCTTAATCAGAACTGATTATCAGGTAATATACCTAAAAGTATATGTAATTGTGTGAACTTAGCACAACTATACCTATCGTACAACAGGCTCAGTCGGTAGATACCTCCAGGGGTTGCAAGTCTTGCAAATTTAGTTTTGTATTTCAACCTTTCCAACAATTTATTACAGGGGGGGCTGCCTTTGGAACTAAGCAAGATGACTATGGTTCAAGCTATAGATATTTCTACAAATCAGTTAATTGGTGACATTCCAAGCCCACTTGGAAGCTGCAAAGCACTAAACTACCCGAATCTTTCCTACAATTCACTTAATGGTCCAATTCCAATGCCACTGGGTGAACTTCAAAAACTCTAGGATGTTGATTTCTCCTCCAACCATTTGTCAGGTGGAATACCCATGTCATTGGAAAATCTCAAAATGCTTAGCCACTTGAAATTCTCTTTCAACAAGTTGTCACAGGAAGTCCCTAAGGGTGTTGTTTTCAAAAAGCTTGGTGCTTCTCCGTTTATAGGAAATCTTGGTCTTTGTGGCATTTGGGTAAGTTTGCCACCTTGCTTTGCTAACAAACATAAAATTCATTCACCTCTGAAAAGAGTTATCATATTTGTTGTTGTAGCGACAATGATTGTTGCATGCTAGTTGTTTCTGGGTACCTTGTGGAGATCACGAAATCAGAAGAAACTTATTCTTAGAAAGGGCATAGAGTTCTTTCATAGGGATAGCTCATCGCTCCAAGAGATGTCTTTAATGAGGCCAACTTGTTAGAAGTTGGTAGTTTTCAAAAAGCATGCAAAGGGGTTCTGAATGATGACACAATCCATTGGCATTGAAAAGCTTATCAATTTGGAGAATGAGGGAACTCACAAGGGTTTTTCTTATCGATTTGGAGAATGAGGGAGCTCACAAGGGTTTTTCTTATCGATTTGGAGAATGAGGGAACTTACAAGATTTTGACAGAGACTACAATATTTTGAGAAGACTCCAGGCACTATAATCGAATTGGAGTCATAATCTTTTCTTCAAACCTCCAAATCAAAGCTTTGAAATTTCCCAAAAGTCGCTATATCTTGAAGGGGAAGAAGAAAGTGGGTTGATCTTGATGTAAAGGTCGAATATAACAGTAGACATTTCACAAGGAATAACAACGAATAACATATCTCTATCACAATTGTTTCATGCAACTAATTCATTGGGAGTTAAAACCCATGAGGTGTTAGAATAATCAACCCATAGTTAGCTACCTTAGACGGTAATTAATCTAATTTTTGTCTTATTTTCCTAGTTTCCATATTCCACCTTATGCAAGCTGTCCTCTACACATCCATAGTGGTCAAACATGCTAAATTTGAGTCATGGAGCACTTGGGAAACCTCTTGGAATCAAATCTTCTTTATTCCTGGCCTCCCTAGCACATGTCTGCTTTTTCTACTTTATTGCCTGCTTTTTCTGAGTTTTAAGGCAATTGGGAAAGTTTGACTAGGTGAAGTTAACTTGTTTTTTGTCCTCAACATCCTCCACTCTTTTCTCCTATTAAAATCATGTATTTAGTTTTCCTTCCATTACCTTTTAGCTTGCCTAATTTATTTTTCCAATTCGTGAGCTCCTAGATAGTTTTGGAAACTGCTTTATGCAGCTATGGGGGATTTTCTTAGTTTTAGTAAGACTGATTTTGACTAAATTCGAATGGCATATTCATGCATTCGAATCTCTCATGTAATTATTTAATGTGGCAGCCTATGACTTCACAGGGTTGGATATTGTACACTTATTCAATACAGATTAGTGTTCTGCTCCATATTCAGTCTCCTTCTGTGAGTAATTTGCATGTGTAATTGGAAATTGTTGTGAGTGTAATCCTTCTAACACCTGGGTTCAATTTCCACATGGTATCAGATCCTTTGTAGTTCAATTTCTCTCCTTCCAATTTGTTTTGCAAGTTCGACATCATTGACTGGGAGCATTCTGCTGACTGACGGGACAATTTCTGAGCTATGGATCAATCTCAGAAGATCATCTTGACTCCATTTAACTTCTTTGAATGGAAAGCAGATATGGAGATACTATTGAGAGCAAAATCCCTCTACAGAGTGACTATGGAAATAGAAGCAGAGCCCAATGCAGCTGTAGAGAAGATAAAATGGCACAACAGGAGGGATGAGGCCTATGGTCTCTTGTGTCTGAGTATATCTAGAGACCTCCTTTTCCATCTTGATGGATTGACATCACCACATGAAGTATGGGAGAATATTGTTGATATTTTTGGAAATACAGATGAGATGAGGGGACATCAAATTGAAAATGAATTGATCTCCCTGAGTCCAAATAGATTTGAATCCCTGCAACTCTATTTTTCCAAGTTCAAAGCACTTGTTTTGCAGCTAAAACAATGTGGCATCAAAAAGAAGGATGATCAGCTGGTATTGGCCATACTCTCGAAGCTTGGCCCTAACTATATAGTGTTTTTTTCGACCTTCTATGCCACAAAGTTGACAGCTCGAGTCTGGAAAATGCCTAGCCTTACAGATTTCATCGAATCTCTCACACAAGAACAAGATAAATTGGTGATGATGGGCACCATCAAACCATCCAAAGACCAAGCTCTGGTTGCTGGAGATTCGAGGGTGGATTCAAAAAGCAAGAAGAAATCTAAAAAGCCACCTGAGCAAAAGAGAGATAAGAACAAGTCTCCGGAGGAGCCTCAAGGTTCCAAGAAGGACCCTCAGAAGAAGAAGAACAAAGGAGAAATGAGCAAGTGCACATACTGCATTAAGGGAAATCATTCTAAAAGCTCCTGCATGAAAAAGAAAATAGACATGTTGACCCAACTCCTGGATAAGAATGGCATCTCCCTTCCAGACAGCTCAAAGAAGAGGGAAGGAGGATCAAATTTAGAAGACAAAGAGAGAGTTCATGCATTGGTTGCTGGCACATCAAGCTCACCTAGTTTCATCATTGATTCTGGAGCTTCAAAAGATATGGTTTCGACCAAGGAGGCATTCACCTCACTTGACATGTTGGAAGGTCCACCAATAGTACTGGGAGATGACTCTCTCACTAAAAGTTTGGGCAAAGGGAGGATTGATCTTGACCATGGTAATTTCAACAATGTGTTGTATGTTCCAGGTCTTTCCTCTAACCTCTTATCAGTGTATCAGATGACCCACACATGGTCTCCAAAGAAGGTCATATTCTCCCCTGATGATGTTGAGATCACAGAGATCTCAAGTGGTAAAGTCATTGCAAAAGGAGTTGCAAATCATACTTCGAAGGTATACATGTTCTCACACTTCCTACCCTACTCAAACCCCTCTGCTCTTCTGATTCATGCTAATGAGGCAAGCAAGATTTGGCATGAAAGATTTGGCCACCTAAATTACAAGTATCTTTCTGATCTTAGTGAAAAATAAATGCTCATAGGGTTACCAAAGATTAAATTTTCCAAAGGAGTCTGTCAAGGTTGCATCCTAGGAAAACACCCAGAGCATAAATTTGAGAGAGATAGTCACGAGAGAACCTCTGCACCTCTTGAGTTGATCCACAGTGATGTTGCTGGCCCATTTCCTCATATGTCAATGAGTCAGGCCAAATATGCATTGACATTCATCGATGACTTTTCCAGGTATTGCTAGGTTTTTCTTCTTGAAACACAAGTCTGAAGTTTTTGGCCTCTTCAAAGTATTTAAGGCTTTGGTTCAAAACCAGTATGGGAGGAAACTCAAGGTCCTCAGATCTGACAATGGTGGTGAGTATGTCAAGTCTAAGTTTATTCAATATTGTGAAAATGCAGGTATTCAGATGTAGCATTCTATCCCTTACACACCACAACAGAATGGTGTTGTTGAGAGGAAGAACAGATCACTGAAAGAGATGGCAACCTGCATGATGGAGGCTAAGAATTTGCCACCAAAGTACTGGGCCGAAGCTATAAACTGTGCAGCCTATATCCAGAATAGGGTTCCTCATAAACAGCTTGATGGCATGCCTGCTTTCGAAGCATGCAGTGGGCACAAGCCAGATGTGACCCATTTCAGGATTTCTGGCTCAAGGGCTTGGGCTATAATTCCAACAGAAAAGAGAAAGGCTTTGCAACCCAAAAATCAAGAGTTTCTATTTGTTGGGTACTCTAAAGATTCAAAAGGGTACAAGCTGATCTATTTGAGCACAAACAAATCCTTCATTGAAAGGTGTGTTCAGTTTCAAGAAGAGCCCCTAGTAGCAGTGGAAGTTGGAGAATCCTCTTCACCACTAGAACCTATGAATGTAAGTGAAGAGATAGTTGAACATGCTGATTCTGATATGTCTGATAATTATGATTTTATTGCAGATCCTAATAGACCTACAAGGCCAAAATGGGCAGCCAAGACCATTCATGCAGCTGGAGAACTAGCTGGAAATCCTAATGATCCTAGGAGGACTAGATCTCAGTTTGAGAGTGCTCTGTGCATGAAAGATCCTATGTTTGCAGAGAAGTACTATATTATGATTGAATTGGATCCATAGACATGTTAAGATGCAGCAAATGATCCAATATGGCAAGCATCCATGAAGGAAGAGTTCAGCTCACCCCAGAAGAGCAACACTTGGGAGCTGGTTGATCTTCCCCCACGAAGGAAGCTAGTTCAATGTAAGTGGGTGTACAAAACAAAATTTGCTGCTGATGGTTCACCTATGAAGTAGAAATACATATTGGCAGCCAATGGCTACTCATAGGTTCATGGTATATACTACAATGAGACCTTTGCACCGGTGGCAAAGATGGACTCCATCAGGCTAGCCTTAGCCATTGCAGCTTCAAAGCAATGGGAAGTAAACCACATGGATGTGAAGTGTGATTTATTGAATGGAGATATCACTAAAGAGATATACATGCAGCAGCCTCAATTATTTTCTACTAAACCATCTCTTGTGTGTAGGCTAAACAAGTCATTGTATGGGCTTAAGCAAGCCCCCAGGGCTTGGTATGCCAAGATTGATAGCTTTCTGCTATCACTGAATTTTGTTCGATGCAAATTAGATCCAAATGTCTATTTGAAGCTGATTCATGGTTCATTAATGATAATTGTTTTGTATTTTGATGACCTCCTCATTATAGGAAGCTCAAAAGATGAAATTGCCTCCTTGAAGGATGCAATGAACCATGCCTTCTCCATGACAGATTTGGGGCTATTGAGCCAATTCTTGGGGCTCGAGATTGCTGAAACCAAATATGGAATAAAATTGCATCAGTCCAAGTATGCCTTGGATTTTCTGAACAAATTCAAAATGAAGGATTGCAAGCCAAGCAAGACTCCTTCCCTTTCAGGAGTGAAGCTTGAAGAAGTTGATTCTTCACCTATGGTAAACAATACACTGTATAGGAAATTGATTGGATGTTTGTTGTATCTTACACATGCTAGAAATGATCTTTCTTATGCAGTAAGTGTGTCTTCTATATACATGGATCAACCTCATGAGATCCATTGGCAAGCAGCCAAAAGGATCCTTAACTTTGTTCAAGGAACAAGGAGACATGGGATCTTCTATAAAGCTAAATCTGATCTTTAATTGATTGGGTTTACTAACAGTGATTGGGCAGGTGATAGCATAGATAGAAAGTCAACATCAAAATATGTGTTCATTCTTGTAGAAGGGCCAATTAGCTGGTCAAGAAAGAAACAGAGTTCCGTTGCACTCTCATCTACAGAAGCAGAGTACAGAGGAGTTTTAAATGCATCAACTCAATGTTTATGGTTGCAACGGGTTACTTGGAGAGTGTGGCTTCGAATCAGAATACTCAACTACTATCTATTGTGATAATTAGAGTACCATTCTAATCTACAATGATCTAGTTTATAAGTAGAGAACCAAACACATTGAGATCCATATGCACTACATCAGACAGCTTGTGCATGATGGCACCATTCACCTACTCTTTTGTTCATCTTCAGAACAAGTAGCTGATATCTTCACCAAATTTTTTTGTGAGAAGACATTCAACAATCTAAAATCACTAATGGGGATTTCTGATCATGCTATGAAGCATGAGTGATGACAAGATTTACAAATTTTGTTTTACAGTCCATGTTTAAGGGAGTATTTTTCCCACTGGGTTTTTGCCTCTTTCCTTGGTTAAATGGACATGCAGTATGTAAAGGGTGACTAAGCCTTGTTTCTAGGCCCTATAATTTTCTGATATATTACTCATAATTTAGGCTTAAGGGGGGGTGTTAGAATAATCAACCCATACTTAGCTACCTTAGACATTAATTAATCCAATTTTTGTCTTATTTGCCTAGTTTCCATATTCCACCTTATGCAAGTTGTCCTCCACACATCCATAGTGGTAAAACTTGCTAAATTTGAGTGATGGAGCACTTGGGGAAACCTCTTGAAATCAAATCTGCTTTATTCCTGGCCTCCCTAGCGCATGTTTGCTTTTTCTGCTTTATTGCCTGCTTTTTTTGAGTTTTAAGGCAATTGGGAAAGTTTGACTAGGTGAAGTTAACTTGTTTTTTGTCCTCAACATCCTCCACTCTTTTCTCCTATGAAAAGCATGTATGAGTTGTCCTTCCATTAAATTTTATCTTGCCTAATTGATTTTTCCAATTCGTGAGCTCCTAGACAGTTTTGGAAACTGCTTTATGCACCTATGGGGGATTTGCTTAGTTTTAGTAAGCCTGCTTTTGACTAAATTCGAATGGCATCTTCATGCATTCGAATCTCTCATGTAATTATTTAATGTGGCAGCCTATGAATTCATAGGGTTGGCTATTGTCACGGGGGCTTCACTTGTTGACCAATATCCTATCACGTTAGTTCATATTGTGGGTTTTAAAAATATTAAAAATTGAACCAATATATTGCAGGTATTGGGGGGGTGAGGGGTTTAAGGTGGGGGTGGTTAGGGTGGTTTATAAGGATTGAGGTATAAAAATGGGTGGGGAGGATTTTTTAAGTATTGGGAGGGGTTTCAACAAAAAGTGTTTGGGTCAATATCTCTCGAAATTAAGGGTATTCTTTAATATCCCAAGATTGCACGTGCTATGTGAGATGTTCACTAAGTGAAGTCCCTGCTATTGTACACTTATTCAATACAGATTAGTGTTATGCTCCATATTCAGTCTCCTTTTGTGAGTAATTTGCATGTGTAATTGGCAATTGTTGTGAGTGTAATTGTTCTAACACCTGGGTTCAATTTCCACATGAGGAAGATATTGGAGTATATTTAATGGACTTTAGTATTTCTACGATATATCTTTTGTAAATTTTAAACATTCATCTTGAACTTCCAACATACAATGCTGCATCCCTCCAGGTATTATTATATGTTAGATAGTATATAAGTAGTGTCAACTGTAATTGTTTCTTATTTTCATTATATAGTGTGGATTAAAAAATTATTATGATGATGTCCAAATGCAGAATATGGACAGTGCGGATGTGTCACAACCATGAAAGGATGTTTCCATTGATGCTGATTAGAAAGAAGCATACCTGTAGCATGTTTGTGAAAGGAATTAACTTGCAAAAATGAGTGAGTAGTGGTTTTTCAAATAGGAAGATAGGAGTTTGTTGACTAGAATAAGTGGTACGAGCATTATGAAAGAATATGAGGTCACTCGATATTGTTCCTCACCATCAAATTCTTCATTCGAGACAAATGCCCCTTCTTCAAGTTCAATATACAACTTCGATTAAAGTAGCAGCGATCTTGCTGAGGACTGTGGCATGACTTCTAGCAGTCGTGCATCAACTTTAGACAGAATATATGCAAGGGAAGAAAAGCTTTATGATGAAGTCAAGGTAATTTTCAGTTGCATTCTTTGTGACACTACATTTTTGAAGTTTAAACCTACTTTGTTATTACTGACATTCTCCGGTTACAGAAAATGGTATTGATTATGTTTAAATCCATACTCAACTATGACATAGTATGCTCTACAACTTCCTACATGAATCTGAGGCACCCGTGGGTCCTTCTCCTAGGTATGCCCTTTATGTTTTGGAATAAGGAAGCTCTAGTTGCAATTGGTAATTACATTGGCCATTTTCTCCATCTCGAGGAACGTATGCTCTTTGGGGTTGATAAGTGTGTGGGTAGGATCCTTGTGGAGATTGACATGCAAAAGGGTTTACTTGAAAAGATTGATATTGACTGGAGGGGTCGCTCCTTTCCTCAGCCCCTGGACTATTGGCGTATTCCCTTCAAATGTTCTAAGTGCAAGGAAATTGGGCACTTATGGAAATCATGCTCCTCGTGACGCTGGGATTCTGAAAAATATTTTGCTGAAGTGGAGGCCTAGTCCTCGAAAGATCTTAGTGATAAAGAACAAGTGCCCATGCTGGTTGATGATCCTATTGATTCAATGTCTTTGGCATCTCCACTGGTGGTGGACTAGTCATTTCTGGGTCAGCTAAAAACCCTTAATCCATCCTTTGTCTCTTCCTTTAAATCTTCATAATTTGAGTTTGTTAAAATTTTGGAATTTTAGAGGGGATTCGGTGGGTGAAGCCCTACTATCATGGGACACCTTTTTTTATAAAAGTATTTTTGTAACTAGTATAGACCCGTGGCCAAAGGATATGCTACGTCTCTCAAAGAATTTACAATTAAACAAAGAGGGTTTGGTTTCTTTTGTGTCACCTGGGGTTGATTTCGATACTGTTCATGTTTATACAAAGGAAATTGAATCCTCTCTTGGGGAAAAAATTCTTCTAAAGTACTTTCCTCCCTTAAATACCCCCTTTACTAGTGTAGGGGTTTTAGACCCTAGGGTGATTCTTGGTCATATAGATGAAGAAGAGCCCTCCCCTTTGGTAGGATCCCCCTTACGGGCATTATCTTGTTTGTCCCCCTCCGATAAGCCCAATTCCTCATACTATGATACTCTAAAAAAATTTCCTCTGCAATCTTTCTCAGGGCTTGCTGGTGCTAGGTTTTTGATTCCTTTTAGCTCTCTGGAAATTTTGGAGCCTTCTCAGATTCCCCAATTTGGTCCATTGAATATCCCTCCCCACAAAAATCTGATTGGTGGTATTAATGGGGGGATGAAAAAATAATTTCCCCCTATCAAAACAAGAAGTGCAGAGAAAATAAAAAAAATGTGTTAACCCTACTGATCCTCCTATCTTACCTGACCTTTCTTTTCCTTCTTTTGAATCCAGGGTGCTTAGAGGCAATAAATCCCTAGCTAGGGATAAAAAATTATTTGTGCCTCAATTAATATTAGGGGAGTGGGGGGGTCTCCCTAAATGAACTGGCCTTCAAAGGTTTATGGCTAGAATTAAGCCTGATGCTATTTTCTTACAAGAGACTATGGTTTTGGGGTTAAAGCGAGCAGTTTTTTCTTGGGTATCAAAAAGGATTGGGTGGTGGTATTTATCGATGTTGTGGGACTTCCAGGGGATCTTTTGGTTACATGGGATATAGAAAGATAAAACTAAAGGCATTCTCTATCTCTGTAGGAATACTTTTATCTGGTTGGCTATTGGGGTTCTCGAAATACATTAACCTTCTGAATATCTAAGTTCCTTATCTTTCAAAGGAATTGTTTTGGAACAATATTTTGGCTGAAGGGACTCTTAAACTTCATAATTTAGTGATAGAGGGGATTTAAAATTCACATGGTTTGCAAATGAGGCTTATGGTCAAAGAGCCAAACTTGACCCTCTCAGCTCTTTCTTTTCTGGCTTATTTGAAAAGGCTCAATTGGTAGACGTGGAGCCTATTCCCCTTATCCCTACCTGGTGAAATGGTCAGACTGGTGTTGAAGGGATTGCTAAACATATGGATAGATTCCTAATCAGTATCTATTTGATTAATAAAATGGACATATACATGTTGTGGGTGGACTCAAATAGATTTTTGGATCATTATCCTATTATCTGTCATATTGATTTTCAAGGTGTTCATGACAAGAGCCCGTTCAAATTCAATCATGGTTGGATTAAGGAGCCAGGATTTATTGATTTTGTGGAGAAGGTATGGTCTTCCTTTTCGAATCATGCCTTGTCTCATATGGAATTGTTCATGAAGAAACTCATTCTGTTAAAAGGGGAAGTCATTAATTGGGAAAGATATAGTTCAACTTTAGCAAAAAAGGGGTTACATTCAATTGAAAAGGAAATTGTTCATATCAATGAAAAGGTTAGTAGTGGCATCTTTATAGAGAAAGAGTTGGCTTCTCTAATAAAAATTAAACAAGAGAAATAGAGGATTCTGTAGATATCTGATGAAAAAGCTAGGCTGAAGAGCGGGATCACTTAGCTAGAGGCTGGTGATAAAAACACAATTTTTTCATAAATTTTTCGAGCACCGATGTAATATCAATTCCATTTGGGAACTAAAAAATGTGATGGGCCTTCCGATTTCAAAGAAAGAGGAGCTTAAAAGTATGGATTTTGCACATTTTAAGGACGATTTCAACATGGATGCCCAGATTCCGGTTAGAGATTAGATACAAGTGATTAAAGAATACCCTAATTTTTTTTTCAGAGGATGAAGATGATGAGTTCTTTTTTCCTGTTCATATGAATGAATTAAAAGTGGCTTTATAGGCCTTGGAAAGATCAAAAAGCCCTATCCTAGATGGCTGGACCATGGAACTTTTCTAGCTTGTTTGGACTTTTTGGGGGGGATCTGCTTAATGTAGTGGAGAAATCAAGAATTAAGGGGACAATTTCTGGAGCTATTAACTCAACCTTCCTTTCTTTGATCCCAAAGAAATATGCTCTTATGAACCTGTGGGACTTTCGGCCTATCTCGCTCTGCAATTTCGTATACAAACTAATTACTAAGGTAATTGCTATTCATCTCAAGCCTATCCTTTCCTGATGTATCTCTCCTGAACAGTTCGACTTTCTAGAAAAGAGCTCTGGTGAGCTATAGCTGAGAGATTTGCAGCAGCAGTAATAGATCGGTGGAATATCTATAGAAAGACACAAACCTAGACATCTAGATCTAGGGTTTGAGAGGTACACTTCACTATGGCCATGTAGTTGAGATTTAAGGATAGACTCCAGGGTGCTTAGAACTTTCCTACATGGAAAGAAAGGATCACAAGGATCCTAGATGTCAGTGATGTAGAGGAGCACATTGAATCCATGAAGGTTGCACCCACAGATCCGGTATATTTAGTAGCTTCAAAGAAGATTGAATCTAGAACCAATGTGATCATCATGGATGGAGTGAAGGACCATATAGTTCCTCACTTTTCTAGTAAGAAGACCACAACAGAGATGTGGACAGATTTGGATAGTCTGTACGAAAGCAAGAATGACAACTGGAAGATGGTGTTGCAAGAGAGGATGCGCATCACCAAGATGGCCAAGGGATAAGGTGTGGTGCCTTATCTCACTAGGCACACACAGATTATAGACGAGCTTGGAGCTGTTGGCCCCACAGATTGTGGATGAGGAGGCTTTAGCCCTTATAGGGAAGAGCAAGTGGAAGCCAAAGAGGAAGAAGGATGGTAAGAAGAACCTTGAAATGTCAAAGGTCAAGTGTTTTATCTGCCACAACCAGGGACACTTTGCCTCCCGGTGCCCAAACAGGAAGAAGAAGAGTAACACTCAAATGGCTAGATCTAAAGAGGTGGATGAGTTCAGCAGGAACTTCAATGAGGAGTTTTGCTTGATAGCTTGAATGGAAAGCACCACAGGGAGCAACATATGGTACATTGATAGTGGAGCATCTAGTCACATGACTAGACATAAGAGATTCTTCAGAGACTTGTATGAGGGTGTAATAGGGATCCACTTTAAGCTCGATGATAATGTGCAGTATTAGGCGCAGGGAGTTGGCACCGTTTCATTTGACAGGGAATCTGGAAAACCCCTCAGTTTTTTTGATGTGTTATATGTTCCAGGACTGATGAAGAACCTTATATTAGTCTCCACTCTAGAGGACAAGGGATATCATGTGAATTTTCATGACAATAGAGTGTATATTAGGCCCAAGGGGTCAGATAGGATCTTGGATCGGGTGATTGGAAAAGGAGTGGGTAACTGTAGAGATTACACTTTGAGCCTGCAAAGGCTCTAGTCAGCAGCAGTCAGGGTGAGTTGTGGCATAGGAGGATGGCACACTTAAACCATGGAGCACTGAAGCATTTGAGACAGGCAGTCATTGGAGTTCCTTAGGTATAGGAGGAAAAGCATAACCACTTCAAGGGTTGTGCTTTGGGGAAGAACATCAAGAAACCTTTCCCATAGAGTGAGCACAAGTCTAAGGAGACCTTGGACTTGGTGCATTCAGATGTATGCGGACCTATGAGTGTCCATTCATTCAGTGGTTATTGTTACTGTGTAACTTTCATTGATGACTATTCCAGGAAAACCTGGATCTATTTCTTAAAGGCCAAGTCAAAGGTATTTGAGAGGTTCCGAGAGTTCAAGACTCTCATGGAGAACTAAACTGGAAAGAAGATTTGAGTGTTGAGGACAGATAATAGGGGTGAGTAAACTTCCAATGAGTTCATGGAGTGTTGTTCGGCTGAGGGGATTAAGAAGCAGCACACTGTGCCCCATACCACACAACAAAATGGAGTTGCGGAGCAAAAGAATAGGACTATGGTTAAAGCAGCTGAGGCCATGCTATTTGATCAGGGATTACCACTATTACTCTGGTTCAAGGCATACAGGACTGTAGTATACATTTAGAATAGGTGTCCCCACATAGCCTTGGGGAGAAAGACACCAAAGGAGTCACATTCGCATATTTGGTAGTGTCTGCTATTTCCATGTTCATGCTGACAATAGGAAGAAGCTAGACCCTTTTGGAGAGAAGGGGTTACTTGTTTGTTACAGTGATATTTCTAAGGAATATAGAGTTTACATTCCTGCTCGCAGGACGATCATTGTGAGAAGGGATGTCCAGTTCGATGAGGACAGGGCCTTGTAGAGATATCTAGACTTACAAGGAGTGTAGCAGCCAACACAACAGTCGGGAGTCAAGTTGGAGGATCCAGATGTACAGGTACAGGCGCAGACACAGAGAACAAGTTCTGGTGGTTAGAGGTGTTAAATTTTTCATATGCTTAGCTAAGACATCAGTATATCATTTCATTTTTCATAATAAAAGCATATCAAACAGTATCACTGAAAGAAAGAGTATCATAAGAACAACACAGATTTATCCTAGGAAAAACCTAAAGGGAAAAACCCAGCAAAAGCTTCCTCAATATAGATGCCCCAAAAAGGGAAAAAGGTAAAACCAACAAGGAGATCAAAAACCTGATTCTCCTCCTTCTCCAGCAACTTCTCTACTTCACAAGTGTGATATTCCAAGTGAGTGTGTGTGTCACAAATGGGGAGCACTACAGCTCTATTTATATTCATCCGTTCACTTAAGTTAACTCATTTGTCATGTCGGCTCAAGTTAACTCATGTAGGCTCTAGTTACACATGTAGGCTCAAGTAACCACACTAGGGTGTCGATGAACCACCTTTACAATTAGAGGGGACTACCTCATGAATCTTATTAGTTCTTCTGATTAGGAGCATCGGGGTACAATGTAATACAAGTGGTTCTCCCGGTAGGACCATCGGGGAACACAAAAGATACATATAGAATATTCTTCGAAGTTACAATATTTCAACACTCCCCCTTAACGAGAAGGGTATTCTACAGCAACATCAACAACAACAAGAGTAGAGGTAGGGGACATCATCAACATTAGCAGGATAACACATCTATAAATCATTGGAAGCTTTTCAACATCACGTAGTCTTCATCTTCAATCTTCAGTCTTCATCATCAGCAGCATCTTTAGTCTTTGATCAGCAACATCTTAACATTTTGATCTTTCAATTAGCAACGACATATTTAGCACTTGGACCTTTCGATCAGCAACATCTTCATCACTTTGACTGTTCAATCAGCAACAACATCTTCAGCATTTTGAACTTTTGATCAGCAACATCTTTAGCATTTTGACTTTTCGATCAACAACAACATCTTCAACACCTTGACCTTTCGATCAATAGCAACATCTTCAGTACTTTGACCTCTCGATTAGCATCATCATCATCATCATATTCTGATCAGTCGATCATAATCATCTTCACATTCTAATCTTTCGATCAGAAACAACATCATCATACTCTGATCTTTTGATAAGAAACATCATCAACATAGAAACATCATCATCATACTCTGATCTTTCTTATCTTTCGATCAGAAACATCATCATCATACTCTGATCTTTCGATCAGAAACATCATAATCATAGTGCATCATCATCATACTCTGATATTTTAGATCAGTACGTCATCATAATCATAGTGCGTCATCATCATACTCTGATCTTTTAGATCAGTACGTCATCATCATCATACTCTGATCTTTTGATCAGCATGTCATCATCATCATACTCTGATCTTTCGATCAGCACGTCATCATCATCATACTCTGATCTTTTGATCAGTATGGCATCATCATCATTAGCAACAACCTGCAATCCACAACTCAAATACAAAAATTCTTTGGATCACTTTTGGACTTAAAGTCCAGGGATGATACAATCCCACCACATTCTTGACAACCGAAGTCACCGGATTGATTACAGGAGAATCAGTCCCTATCACTTTAGGACTAAGTCCAAGGACGATGCAATCCTACCACATTCTCAACGACCGAATTCACCGGATACAATTACAGGATAATCACTCCCTATCACTTTAGGTCTTGAGTCCAAGGATGATGCAATCCTACCACATTCTCGATGACCGAAGTCACCGGATACAATTACGGGATAATCACTCCCTATCACTTTAGGACTTGAGTCCAAGGATGATGCAATCCTACCACATTCTCGACGACCGAAGTCACCGGATACAATTACGGGATAATCACTCCCTATCACTTTAGGACTTGAGTAGAGGTAGGGGACATCATCAACATCAGCAGGGTAACACATCTATAAATCATTGGAATCTTTTCAACATCACGTAGTCTTCATATTCAATCTTCAGTCTTCATCATCAGCAACATCTTCAGTCTTTGATCAGCAACATCTTTAGCATTTTGATCTTTCAATTAGCAACGACATCTTCAGCACTTGGACCTTTCGATCAGCAACATCTTCAACACTTTGACTGTTCAATCAGCAACAACATCTTCAGCATTTTGCACTTTCGATCAGCAACATCTTTAGCATTTTGATTTTTCAATCAACAACAACATCTTCAGCACCTTGACCTTTCGATCAACAACAACATCTTCAGTACTTTGACCTCTCGATTAGCAGCAACATCATCATCATCATATTCTGATCAGTCGATCATAATCATCTTCACATTCTGATCTTTTGATCAGAAACATCATCATCATACTCTGATCTTTCGATCAGAAACATCATAATCATAGTGCGTCATCATCATACTCTGATATTTTAGATCAGTAAGTCATCATAATCATAGTGCGTCATCATCATACTCTGATATTTTAGATCAGTACGTCATCATCATCATACTCTGATCTTTCGATCAGCATGTCATCATCATCATACTCTGATATTTCGATCAGTACATCATCATAATCATACTCTGATCTTTTGATCAGTACGGCATCATCATCATCAGCAAAAACCTATAATCCACAACTCAAAGACAAAAATTCTTTGGATCACTTTTGGACTTAAATTCCAAGGATGATACAATCCCACCACATTCTCGACAACCAAAGTCACCGGATTGATTACGGGAGAATCAGTCCCTATCACTTTAGGACTAAGTCCAAGGACGATGCAATCCTACCACATTCTCGACGACCAAATTCACCGGCTACAATTACGGGATAATCACTCCCTATCACTTTAGGACTTGAGTCCAAGGTTGATGCAATCCTACCACATTCTCAATGACCGAAGTCATCGGATACAATTATGAGATAATCACTCCCTATCACTTTAGGACTTGATTCCAAGGATGATGCAATCCTACCACATTCTCGACAACCGAAGTCACCGGATACAATTACGGGATAATCACTCCTTATCACTTTAGGACTTGAGTCCAAGGATGATGCAATCCTACCACATTCTCAATGACCGAAGTCACCGGATACAATTATGGGATAATCACTCCCTTTCACTTTAGGACTATGTCCAAGTATGATGTAATCCTACCACATTCTCGAGGACTGAAGCCACCGGATCTATTATGGACAGATGTCCCAGGATGATACAATCCCTCTTCATTCTCGAAGACCGAGGTCTCCGGATCACTTTACGGAAGGTGCCCAAGGATGATACAATCCCATCACGTTCTCGATGACCGAGGTCACCGGATCTATTATGGACAGATGTCCTGGGATGATACAATCCCTCTGCAACATCACTACTCCACCTTTCGAGGAAGGTCTTTCTGAACAACACCAAGCTTGTCTCGAAAGTGTTCAAACTCTACTCGAGGCAGAGGCTTCATCGGTACATCATCATCCAAACCATCATCATCTACATCTTCAATATATGAATACAAATCTATCACCATTTGTATCTCTAGTATGTGAATACTAAAAGCATCATCATCTATATCTTCAGTATAGAAATACTGAAATCATCATCATCTCTATATTTAGTATAGAAATACGAAATCACCATCATCTATATCTACAGTATGTAAATACTAAAATATCATCTATATCTTCAGTATGGGAATATTGAAATCATCATCATCTATATCTTCAATATGGGAATACTGAAACATCATCATCTCTATATTCAGTATAGAAATACTAAATCACCATCATATGCATCTACAGTATCATTATCTTCATCTTATCTTGTATGTAGAAATACCGTATTTCTACGTGTTACGTGGAACATAAGGTTCTTTGTCATCACAACCGTGGTTATCACATAGAATCATTGTTGTATCCATCTTCAGGTCAAAGAGACCTGAAATCGGCTTCTGAAGCCATATGGCTTCATAACATAGTAGAGCAATCTGCTATGTATTCTACTTCAACCATGCTAAGAGAAACACTGGACTGTTTCCTGCTAAACCATGAACTCATAACAGACCTCAAAGCATATACCTGATTTGATTTTCCTGTCTAAGATACTTCCAACCCAATCTGCATCTGTGTAGCCATACAATCTATACTCATGGCTACCATCATAGTATAGACCAAAGTCTATAGTCCTTTTCAGATATCTCATCACATGTTTTGCAGCTACAAGGTGAACCCGTCTTGGTTGAACAAGATATTGAATTAAGGTGTTCACAGCAAAACAAATGTCTGGTCTGGTATTTGTTAAGTACATCAATGACCCAATGATCTGTCTGTAGTGAGTCACATCCACTAACTCTAATGAGTCATCAATTAACAGCTTCAAGTTGGAGTCCATGGGTGTGGCCATGACTTTGCATTTCAACATATTGAGTCGCTTCAATTATCTCTACCACATACTTTCCCTGGTTGAGAAAGATTCATTCTGAACTTTGTCATACTTCCAGACCTAGGAAATAATGCATTAACCCAAGGTCTTTCATCTCAAATTCTTCTTCTAGTTTCCTCTTACTTTCCATGATCTGTTTCTCATTCCCTGTCAAGAATAAGTCATCCACATATAGTAATAGAATGACAGGTACATCTTCTACAACCTTGTAGGAAAGGTTAGGATTGACTTTACTCTTGGAAAAGCCCATGCTCAGCATGAAACTATCTATTCTTCCATACCAAGCTCTGGGAGCTTGCTTCAGGCCATAGAGGGCCTTCTTCAACTTGCATACTTGATTCCTTTTGTCTTCAACTTCAAATCCTCATGACTATTCGATGAAGAACTCTTCCTCAATCATGCCATTAAGGAAGGCTTGTCTTTACTTCATCATGGAAGAAACTACCATGATAGTTTTTAAGGAAATGTACCTTGCTTCCAGAAGTAAGTGTCTCTTCAGAATTAATTCCCTCTTTCTGATAGAAACCTCTAGCCACAACTCTTACCTTACTTCTATCAGCAACATATCTTATCTTGGAAATCCATTTGGAAGATACCACATTCTTGCTTTCTGGTTTGAGTACTATATCCCAAACATCATTCTAGCATCACAACATCTTCTATGGGTTTGTCTTCTCAGGTCATCAACATATCCTAGTCTTCTGCATTCAACCTTGAAGGTTTGAACCTACTTTACTCTTGGTAAAGGCTCGATCCATCACAAATCTATCCATCATGTCATACCATGTCGAACTCAGATATAATTTTCTATAGTCACTCCCCCTGAAGTGGAGTATCATCTTCCCTCTTCATTTTGTACAGGTGGTTCTATGCTTGATACATACTGGTCAATAGAGTATGTCATGTCATAGTCTATTCTTTCTAGGGAGAATGACGAACCTTGCTTTGTACACTTGTTCCATCATATCGTATACATCATTCCCCATGATCAACTGTTATTCTTTGATCATGGCTTCTTTTATAGCATTCTTTTCTTCATCTTGAGTTATCTCTTGTGCTCATGGTGGTATTCATCCTTCAAGGTGGATCTACCATTCTCTGAAGCTCTTTCTTCCATCATGGTGTCTCTGACCCTAGGAGCTTCAGATTCATGTTTATTGGAGTGAATCTTGAATTGTCATCACTTGTTCTTTGGAACAAGTCTCATCCTTCTTTTCTTGTAGGAGGTTGTTCATGATATTTCCTACAATTCAAATGCACCAATTGCATGGTTAGAACTATTTCATAAAACATATGTATAACGACAAATTCTTATGCATCATGCAACTATTTAGTCAATACAACATTCATCCATTTCTCGCTTAAACTTTCTAGATGCCTTCCATCTCCACCATGACATTATTGAGATCGTACACTAATCCAATATGACAACAAGGAGGTTTGATAAGTAGCAATGGAGAGTTGTATAGCACCATGAGCTACTTACCCATCACATGCATATTAGTAGAATATAGTCATTAATGCAAACAATCTATCACGAATGGGATGTCCAGTTTGATGAGGACAGGGCCTTGTAGAGATATTTGGACTTACAAGTAGTGTAGTAGCCAGCACAACAGTCGGGAGTCAAGTTGGAGGATCCAGATGTATAGGTACAGGTACAGACACAGAGAACAAGTTCTGGTGGTTAGAGGGAGTCAGATGGACAGGATCCTTTAGTCATTGAAGTGAAGGATGAGTTGTAGCAGGAGACAAATATCTAGTAGCCATAGCAGGTTGACATTGGGCCAAGGCCTAAGTGGTTTAGGTCCACAATGCACGATTCCAGGCAAGTATATCCTCGATAGACATCTTTTAGATGGAGTGTACCACCAGAGAGGCTTAGTTATATGGCACTGATGGTAGAGTTGATTAAATCTAAACCTTCTAACTTTGGGGAGGCTGCACAACATGATGCGTGGCAGGAGGCTATGGTTAAGGAGTATGACTTCATTATGTAAAACTAGTTATGGGAGGTTGTGCCAAGGCCACAAGGGAAAAAGGTGGTGGGATCCAAATGGATCTACAAGGTGAAGCATGTAGCAGAGGGAAGCATGGAGAAGTACAAGGTGGGCTTTGTGGCAAAGGGGTTTTCACAGAAGGAGGATATTGATTATGAGGAGACCTTCACCCCTGTTGCCAGGTATTCTTCCATTCAGACCATTATCTCACTAGTAGCTAAGATGGGTTGGCGTGTCCATAAGATGGACATCAAGATTTCCTTCCTCAACGGAGTTATAGAGGAGGAGGTGTATATTGAGCAACCAGAGGGGTTTGATGTGGATAATAGGGAGATGCATGTATGTAGACTGCATCGAGCTCTTTATGGGATCAAGCAGGAACCTCGAGTATGGTACTCAAGGATTGACGACTATCTACGGGAGATGGGATTTTAGCGGAGTGAGGCTATCCACAACTTGTACTTCTTGACAGGTGAGGTGCCTCTAAGACTGGTCTTACATGTGGATGATCTCTTTTTAATAGGATATGAGAGGCTGATTGGAGATTGTAAGTCCAACCTTGCAGTAGAGTTTGAGATGAAATACCTTGTGCTAATGCATTACTTTTTGGGCTTGGAGGTTTGGCAAAGAGATGAATGCTTCTTCATCGGACAGGGGAACTATGTAGTAGAGATCCTGAAGAGATTCAGGATGGAGGAATGCAAGCCTATGGCCATACCTCTATTTTTCAACTGGAGGAATATTGATGGATCAGGGTCAGATGGATTTAATCCTACCTTGTATCATCAGCTTATCGGATCGCTTATGTATCTGGTCAACACTCGATCAGACATCAGCTTTGTAGTCAAATCTTTGATTCAATTCATGGTGGACCCTCATAGAGTGCATTGGATGACTACGAAGCACATACTTCACTACATCAAAGGTACAGTGGAGTATGGATTGGTTTATGAGCACAAGGGGAGTGTACACTTAACAGGTTTCATAGATGCTGACTGGCCAGGATGTGTAGAGGACCGGAAGAGTACTTCAGGTTGTTGTTTCAACATCGGATCAGGGGTTGTCTCTTCGTTTAGAAAGAAGCAGAAGTCAGTTGAATTGAGCTCGGCAGAGGCTGAGTACATGGCAACCAGCGTTGCTTCTTCTGAGGGTATGTGGCTGAGGAAGTTACTTGTAAGGTTGTTCGAGTGTGAGCTATAGGCTACAATAGTTCACTATGAAAATCATAGTGGCATCATGATATCTGAGAATCCAATTTTCCATGACCGAAGCAAACACATAGACATCAGATACCACTTCTTGAGAGATTGTGTTCATATGAGAACCATTCGGTTGGAGAACATATAGACAGATGAGCAAGTGGCATACATTTTCACCAAGGCACTTTGCAAACAAACTTTTGTGAAGTTCGGGGATAAGTTGGGGTTGCTACCAAATCCCTTCCTCATTGAGAGGGAGTGTTAAGCTAGTAGAAACAAGGAAGGTCTTCCTGCATGCATGTGTTCTTGCATGCAGAAGACTTAAAATAGGAAACCAATTGTAATTAATTTACTTTTCCTAAGTTTACTTTGGAAAATAAATTAAAGTGATCTAAACTAAATTTAGTGAACCACTAGTTAAAGTGAAAGTGAAATTACGGTTTTTGCTTTACCACTAGTTAAAGTGAAAGTGAAATTAGGGATTTTGCTTTACCTAAAGTTATAAAAGACAGATCAATTGGTGGAGAGAACACACTTGTATTTCGATAGAGATAGGATAGAGACAAGGAGAGAAAGTCAGACAGAGGATTTAGCCAAGAAGATGGAGGAGCGAGAAATAGGATCATCAAGCTTCGTACAGCTAGGCCGTACACTCACATAGAAGGGTATTGAGGTTTAGCTGGGATTTGCCTAGTGATTTTTCCGGGTACTACATTCGCCAGGTTTGGGTGAATTTGCAATGATTGTAAAAGTTCCATATTTTCTCATAATAAAATCTATATCTGACTACTGCACTGGTTTTCCCATCTTAGGTTTTTTCGGTGATTTCCATACCCAAAATAATAGTGTCAATGTCGTGATGTGCTGTTGTGATTTATTTCTTAGTTTTATGTTCTACTACATACTGTAAAATATATTCATGTGTGTTTATCAGTTTATATTTTGCTTGCACTGTTTAGCCTTAGTTGAATATTAAAGGAAAATTTACACTTTCGACACAGTTATCATATCAGTGTCTGACAGAAGAGGTGGTCGCAGATTTGAAATGGTGGTATGCTATTTGGTCTTGGCAGGTGCCTTTTAGAATAGCTATTTTCTATTGGCTTGCGCTGGAAAATCATTTCTTATCATGGGACAATCTTTCAAAGCATGGAATGATCGGTCCTAGTGTTTGTCTTATTTGTGGCATGGATGATGAATCTATCTATCATTTATTTGTTATCTGTCCCTTTTCAATTTGTTTGGAAGAAGGTGGTGTGGTTTTTAAACTGTCCTTCGGACAGGTCTGGGAGCACGTTATATTACTATTTTCTTTCTTGAAAAGAAAAGGGCCCTAGTTGGAGAAATCTGCCTTGTTTTATCATATGGGAATTATGGAAAGGTAGGAATAAGCGGATTTTTGATAATTTTCAAGGTAGTGTTATTTCTATATGCTACAGGGGTATTGCTTCCTTTAAATAATTCTCTACTGAAAATACTTCTGGATCTTTGAGTCCTTCCATTATAACTCCTATTGTGCTTTTCCCCATGGATTGTTTGTTGGGGTTCTTTGATGAATCATTTGAATGGGATTCTTTGCTTTGATGGGTTGGGGCCATCCTCATTTTAGATAACAATAGATATTACAAGCTCTGGAAGAGATGTGGTTCGAGAAGTAATACAAAGGGAGAAATCCTCTCCTTGTGGCCTCTCCTTATGGCTTATTGGTCTTGATAATATCTATGTTTTTGGCAATTCGAAGGTTATTATGGAGTGGGCTATAGAGGCTCGCAGTATCAATATTTTTCACCTTTCGGCTTGGTTGAAGCAGACTCGGTTGTTGATTCGCAGTTTGAAAAGTATCTCTTTTTCTCATATTTATCGACAGCAAAATCATTTGGTGGACAGTCTTTCTAAGAAGGCTCTTCTAGCAGTGGAGGGGTCTTTTTTCTTTGAGTGTTGGCATTGTGGCTCCCTTTCTTCTGAAGGGAGTTGTCAAAATTTATCGCCTTGAGCTTTGGCCCTCCTTAGTTTGAGCTTGGTGGCTCATTTTTTTTGGAGCTCGTTGCCCTGTATGCTAGATGTTTTTTTCCTATAGGCTGGACTATGTTTTCTTTTTGATACTATGGTTTTTTTGCCCGTCCTTAGGCCTATATCTGCTCCATTCAGACTATGGGTCTTTCTTTGGACCATTTTGGTTTTCTCTATGTACCACTTGTTTTATACTTCAATAAACTATAATGCTTTTTCTTGGAAAAAAAATTCCTACGTGCATCCTAATCTTCAAAAGTTTGGAACTATAAGTTTGTGACCTTTAAATTCTTTAAAGGTCACTGTGGAGTTTGACCAAAAATGAATTTATCGTTAACTATTTTGATTCTTTGTTTATTCAACTCAAATTGAACTTCTATCCATTCTGTATACGAGATTCAAAAAAAATGTGAAGGTCCATGCATTCCATGATTAGTTTTCCTCTTCACATGAGAGCCATAATATACGATTTGGGCTCTGAAATATATTTTTGGAACCACAAGCATGTCAGAATGTTGGTGGCTCTGAAGCCTTGAAAACTTGTCCCTTGCTTGTCTCCTCAAACATCTCTATCAGACTAAAACACTCGCTTGTTCAAACTCCTTACTCTAGCATGGTAACTAAAACATGAAATCATTCGAGTCTATCGTGATTAGCAACATCTAATTCAAGTCTTATCTCCCAGAAACTTGATCTTTCTAATTGTATTGATCATTTCAATTTCCTTACTCATGCATGGTAAGTAGAACATGAAGTCAGCTTCTTTTGAGTCCTATCTCTCAGAAACTTTATGTCTATCAAAGTCATTCATTTGAGTCCTATCTCTCATAAATTTTATCAAGTTTATTGCTCTGTTATGTCTCCTTACTCTGGCATGGTAAATAAAACATGAAGTCAGCTAAGTCTGATGTGATTAGCTACATCTAAATTGATTCCTTTCCCTCAAAAACTTTACTTATGTCAATATTATTGTCCAATATATTTAGAACAGTATTTTAAAAAACTGCTCTGTACTTTATTGGTTTTATTTCAGTAGTTCTCGCCATATAATATTCTAAGAGCTTTAAACAGTTTTGAATTTTAGAAATTGCTAAAGGGAATATCTAGTTGAACCGTGACTACTTTTTTTTCATTTTCTATGAAAATTTGAAACTCATTGAATCACATCCATCTAGATATTCTCTTTTTCCTGGGAAAAAGATATTCTCATGCAAAAAAAATGTAGATATTAATTTGAAATTGTTCTGTCTCTTTTTAGTTGAAAAATGTTCAGTGAAAATGCACGAGAATGATGCGGGACCACGAGTATCTCTTACCTTTCCCAGAGATTCACGAGCGAATGTGTTGATCTAGATTGGAGTTTAGGGGCCCTTCCACTGCTAGGCTGCTAGATGCATCAATGAACAAAATATGACTCAATTACATAATTTGCTAAAATCGAAGGATGCGTCCATATGAGTTTTTATTTTTGGGACTCGTGAAATGAAAAAAGTGAATTTTTTGGCAAAGGTTCCCTCTGTGTTCCTTGCTGATCAGGCCGATATTGGGTGAACCCTAAACAACCCTTTCATTCGGGTTTTTGGGGTTTCAATTAGGTCACTCGTGTTGTATATGTCTAAAGAGCCAAACCCTAAATGGCCAGCTCATTCGTTCAGTAACAACATTTTTTTGACATTTGCTAAGCTCAACTTAAATGTGGCACATGACCCAAAGGGCAAGTTCATTCCATTAATAACAACGTTTTATTTTTGACATTTGGTAAACTCAACCTAAACGTGGCACATGATTTGTACACTAAAAAGTCATCACCTTGATGTATTTCAGCCATCCCAAAATCCATATTCATCATTCAGTTCATAGTCCATATTTAATTGCAGATGTGCAAGGCATATTAAACAATCCATGGTTTTATTGTACATGGTTTAGAAGGGCCATGCAAATGGTTTTAAAACCATGTGCAAGGGCTCCTAAACAACCCATTGTTTTATAATACATGGTTTAGGAGGGCCTTGCACATGGTTTTAAAACCATGTATGGGAAAGATGTTATAATGTTATTTTCTAACAAAATAAAAAATAATAAAACATATTATATGTCAGCCATAAATAATATTAAATATTAATAATAAAAATATTGTATGGCGACCTTAAATAAAAAGATGTGTCTTTTGGTTTGAATCAAATCAATGGCTATATATAGGACACACCAAAGATAATAGTGCCTTGAGTGCAATACTTAAGAAGATGTTTGCACCTCGAGAGATTTGATCCCTCTCGGCGCTTTATAGAGACTAAGATTTGGATCTATCCTGGTGTTTAAATCAAATATAAGACCCAACCCAAATAGCAATGTTCTTGAAGTCAAATATAATGCAATCATGCTTAATTCTTAACAAATATTTTAAACTTTCTAATCATCTCAACTTCAAATAAATTAGTGCTTAGTTGATTGTTCAGCAAGAAACTTATGGTCTGTCTATCCCATCAACATGGATGTTGTGCAAAAATTAAGTTTTGTTGTTTCTATCTCACACTGAGTACAAAGCTTCATTTGCTTATTCTTCTCCAACATGTATGAATGAATGGACTCTTTTTAGAACCACAATAGAACTTTGAGTTAAGTTTCTTCAATGTGTTCTTCACTATTTGAATTGAAAGCTCTATTTTCTAGTTAAGGTTCAATTGGATTGGTTTATTTGTTTAGGTTGCCAAGGTCGATTCCCAGTTGTGAGAAACAACTTCAAGGCAATAATGCTTATTTTGTCTATACAATTATGTGCCCAGCTAGAATTTCATACTCAGTCCCAATGAATTTCTCAAACTCAACACTGGATGAACTCCATCTTTGGCCATTTATTTTATTCCTTCAAACAATCAACGTGATGCAAAGCACTTACTCTAGCCAATGTTTACACAACAAGCATGAGATAATCATTATATATTAATGTATTTTCATGAGATAATCATTATATATTAATGTATTTTCCTATGGATAAAGTAACCTGTAGCTGGTGTTCCTATTGAATGAACAATTTATTGGATATAGTGATATACCCAACTATATAATGGCAAGTATATATGAGTTTTGTGATATCTTGCACTCTACTCATTGTCGAATCAAGTTGTGGCTCATGGGATACATATCAACATAAAATCAATCTAACATTTAATCAATGGAAGTGATGGGTGATCCGGATTTATGCGTGAACGAAATGAAAGAACATATATAGAATCATAATCATAGAGATTTTGTAAAGATAACAAAGATACAGTAAACCCATATTCTATTAAATGGTGAAAATAGAACAGACTGTAATACAATTGCTAGAATGGTGGTAGCTATCTCTGAGAAGAGATGTGGCTGCTACGCTCATCCATGCCAAGTTGAATACAAAATGAGGCCAAAGGAGCCTATTTATAATAAGAATGAGGTGCGAACCCCAAAATTCCAAAACATAACCCTAGAAGATGAACCGTCATAAAGTTTGTTGCCCCAAGGTGGTAAGTTGAACAGTCAAATTCCCGGGGTCATAACTTTTGCATACGATCTCTGATTTGGGTGTTTGATAGCTCGTTGGAAAGGTCTATCTAAGATTTTAAACTTTTGGTTGGCCAAATGCATGCCAATGATAACCATTTGGCCTCGAATCTCCAAAAAAGTCGTTCAGGGCCTCAAAACGGCCACAGAAGTTTAGGACCCAAAAAAACTATAGAAAAATAACTAGGAAACTGCCACAATGGACAATTGTTTTGAGCCAGTAGCATAGGTGGGTGGCCACCGATCTCCATCTGGATCAATCCTCCCTCCTTAGGAAGCAATGGTCTCCATTTATTTGAATCATGTATCGTATCTCGAACTGTGTGTTGAGTTGATCTCCTTGTGCACCATTTGTTGAAGTGAAGAGGATACTTTTCTTTGGCATCTTGATAGGGTTGTAATTCTTGTATGGATGATTTGTTTCTAGATGAGCACCTTGAATGCGTGGCCTTGCATTGTACAGAAACTTGGATAGATGAGGAAACAAGGGCTATTTCTTCTTATTTTGTCTGATGAGTAGAGACACCCTGTGCAGAGGGTGTGGAGGTCTCTGTGGTCTTATGTTCTCCTTTAGATGCAATTGTGAGGAGGAATAATTTCCTGGTGTGGGATCTTATCTTCCTACCCTGAGAGACTATGGCAGGTCCAATTGTCTCTGGGATCCGGTAGAGTTGTTCGCCCAAAGTGACAATGACACTGCGAGCCCGTGACTCATATACAACATGACACTTCCACATATATGGTTGTCCTAAAAGAACATCACAGACTTCAAGTGGGGCCACATCACACAATACCTCGTCTTTGAAAGGCTTGATGCCATATGGTAGGAGGCATTATTGAGTAATGCGGATACCTCGTCCTTGGATTAGCCAATCGATGCTATAAGGTTGCAGGTGTGGTGTTGTCGAAAGCTCCAATCTTTTGACGAATTCTGTTGAGATCAAGTTCTTTTGGCCACCGTTTTCAACAACAAAATGTAGAGGCATTCCCTTCACCCACATCTATGAGTGGAATAGGTGCTCCTCTACCTCTGACTCTTCAGGATCCTCTAGTTGAATCTGTACGATAGCAACAGTGGCAGTAGGGTCTACATCAATTATTTTCCTCCCATTGTATGAAGCTGTGGCATTAGGTTTGGAATCAGAATCAGGATCTGATTCTGAAGATTTGATCTCGACCACTAATGACTGCTTTGAGCGACATTCATCAGTGTTGTGCCTAGGGCTTTTATGAAATTCCCACCACTTACCGGTGTCTTTCTTTGTCTTTCCATCTCCCTTCTTTGCTTATGGCGGGGACTGGTTGTCCTTTCCTTGTCTTGTGTTTTGCGGGCCAGGGTTTCTCTTGACTTGCTTCTGTGGTGGGTGTGCAGGTCCAGAGTCTTGCTTTTTCTTTGATCTAAATTTCTCCTCAATTTTAACAATATACCGATAGGCGAATCCAAGTGAAGAGATGTCAAGGAAGTCCATCTTAGTTTGGATGTACCGATGTAGACCACTGCGATATTTCACAATCAAGTGTTGCTCGGAGTCTTTGATACTCATCTTTGTACGCAAGGTATGAAATTTGCTGGTGTATTCTGACACCATCTGGTCCCTTTCTCGATGCAGAATGGTCCATTTTGTGTACTGGTCATCATAGTTTCCCACAAGGTAATACTGTTCCCTGACGACATCTATGAAAGAGGTCCAAGTGGGATTTATTTCAAACATTCTAGACTTGTCTGATGAGTTTTTCTCATAATAAGTACCCCACCAATTTTGGACATGGGGGGCTGCTTTAAGGAGCGCAAAGTTGATCTTTTCTCTGTCAAAAAAATTGTGGACAGAGAAATACCCTTCTAGCACATTGAACCAATTATCCAGGGCTTCTGCATCGATATTTCCTTTAAATAACTGATAATCAAAGTTAACTTATACCTTAAAGGGATTTGCATCCCTGAACTGAATCAAAGTTAACTTGTACCTTAAAGGTAGTTGCATCCCTGAACCGACTGCTTGTTGAATATGTACTTGTCGTTGCCGGCATTCGTCGAAGGATTTGAGTGAAACTATCCATCATATCATTCCTCTATCGCTCGAGGGCTTCCTCGAGCAGCAACTTCATAGGATCTCCTGCTCCATCGTCTCTCTTTTATTCTGCCATGGGAGGTCATTTGGGACGGCGAGAATGATCAAGTGAGACTAGTTTGAGACCAAACTCTCTCTACTCGGACCTCATCGGGGACATGCGTCGAGAAACAATCAAAGAGGAGATTGCTCTGATACCATTGATATGGATTTATGCGTGAACGAAATGAAAGAACATATACAGAATCATAATCATAGATATTTTGCAAAGAAAACAAAGATACAATAAACCCATATTCTATTAAATGGCGGAAATAGAACATACTATAATATGGTTTCTAGAATGGTGGTAGCTATCTTTGAGAAGAGATGTGGCCGCTATGCTCATCCAAGCCAAGCTAAATACAAAATGAGGCCAAAGGGGCCTATTTATAATAAGAATGAGGTGAAAACCCCAAAAGTACAAAACAGAACCCTAGAAGATGAACCATCATAAAATTTGCGGCCCTAAGGTGGTAAGTTGAATAGTCAACTTCCTGGGGTCATAACGTTTGCATACGATCTCCGATTTGGGCGTTCGATAACTCACTGGAAAGGTCTATCTGATATTTACAACTTTGGGTTGGCCAATTTCATGATGATTGTAACAAATTGGCCCCGAATCTCTAAAAAATGTCGTTTAGGGCCTCAAAACGGCCCCGAAAGTTTAGGACCCAAAACAACTGTAGAAAAATAACTAAGAAATTGCCACAATGGACAATTGTTTTGAGCCAGCAGCATAGGTGGGTGGCCACCGATCTCCATCTGGATGAATCCTCCCTCCTTAGGAATCATTGTCTCCATTTCGTTGAATCCCATATCATATCTCGAACTACGTATTGAGTTCATCTCCTTGTGCAACATTTGCTGAAGTGAAGAGGCTGCTTTTCTTTAACATCCTGAGAGGGCTGTAATTGTTGAATGGATGATTTGTTTCTAGATGAGCACCTTGAATGCATGTCCTTGCATCATAAAAGTACTCGAATAGATGAGGAAACAATGGCTATGTCTTCTTCTTTTGTCTGATGAGTAGAGACACCCTGTGCAGAGGGTGTGGAGGTCTCTGTGATCTTAAGTTCTCCTTCAGACGCAATTATGAGGAGGAATAATTTCCTAGTGTGGGAGATTATCTTCCTACCCTGTGATACTGTGCCAGGTAGAACTGTCTCTAGGATTCAGTAGATTTTTCCTCCCAAAGTGACAATGACACTGTGAGGCTGTGACTCATATATAGCATGGCGCTTCCACATATATGGTTGTCCTAAATGAACATCATAGACTTCAAGTGGGGCCACATAACACAATACCTCATCTTTGAAAGGCTTGATTCCATATGGTAGGAGGCATTGCTGAGTAATGTGGATAGCTCATCCTTGGCTTAGCCAACCGATGTTGTAAGGTTGCGGGTGTGGTGTTGTCGAAAGTTCCAATATCATGATGACTTCTGCTGAGATCAGGTTCTTTTGGCTTTTGTTGTCAACAACAAAATGTAGAGGCATTCCCTTCACCCACATCTATGAGTGGAATAGGTTCTCCTCTACCTTTGACTCTTCAGGGTCCTCTAGTTGAAATTGTGTGGTAGCAACAGTGGCAGTGAGGTCTACATCAATGATCTACCTCCCATTGTATGCGGCTGTGGCATTGGGTTTGAAATCAAAATCAAGATCTGATTCTAAAGATTTGATCTTGGTGACTAATGACTGCTTTGAGAGACATTCATTAGTGTTGTGCCAAGGGATTTTATGAAATTTGCACCACTTACTGGTGTCCTTCTTTATCTTTCCATCTCCCTTTTTTGCTTGTGGCGGGGACCAGTTGTCCTTTCCTTGTCCCGTGTTTCGCAGGCCAGGGTTTCCCTTGCCTTGCTTCTGTGGTGAGTGCATAGGTCCAGAGTCTTGCTTGTTCTTTTGTCGAAATTTCTCCTCAATTTTGACAGCATACCGATAGGTGGCTCCAGGTGAAGAGATGTCAAGGAAGCCCATCTCAGTTCAGATGTATCGATGTAGACCACTACGATATTTCAGAATCAGGTGTCACTCAGAGTCCTTGATACTCAACTTTGTATGTAAGGTATGAAATTTGCTGGTGTATTCCGACACTGTCTGGTCCCTTTCTTAACATAGAATGGTCCATTTTGTGTACTGGTCATCATAGTTTCCCACAGGGTAATACTATTCCCTGAGGGTATCTATGAAAGAGGCCCTAGCGGGATTTGTTCTGAACATTCTAGACTCGTCTGATGAGTTTTGCTCACAATAAGTACCCTACCAATTTTGGACATGGGTGACTGCCTTAAGGAGTGCAAAGGTGATCTTTTCTCTGTTGAAAAAATTGTGGACAGAGAAATACCCTTCTAGAACATTCAACCAATTATCCAGGGCATCTGCATCGATATTGCATTCAAGTAAAAGAATATCAAAGTTAACTTGTACCTTAAAGGAAGTTGCATCCTTGAACCGACTGCTTGTTGAAGATGCACTTGTCATTGTCGGCATTCGCCGAAGGATTTGGGCGAAACTATCCATCATATCATTCCTCTGTTGCTTGAGGGCTTCCTTGAGCAGCGACTTGATAGGATATACTGCTCCATTTTCTCTCTTTTATTCTACCATGGGAGGTCATTTGGGACAGAAATAATGATCAAGTGAAATTAGTTCGAGACCAAACTCTCTACACTCGGACCTCGTCAGGGACATGCGCCGAGAAACAATCAAAGAGTAGATTGCTCTGATACCACTAATACAAATTTATCCGTGAACAAAATTAAAGAACATATACAGAATCATAATCACAAACATTTTTCAAAGATAACAAAGATACAGTAAATCCATATTCTATTAAATGGCAGAAATAGAACAGACTATAATACAATTGCTAGAATGGTGGTAGCTATCTTTGAGAAGAAATGTGGCTACTACGCTCATCCGTGCCAAGATGAATACAAAATGAGGCCAAAGGGACCTATTTATAATAAGAATGAGGTGAGAACCCCAAAATTCAAAAACGTAACCCTAGAAGATGAACCATCATAAAGTTTGCGGCCCCAAGGTGGTAAGTTGAACAGTCAACTTCCTGGGGTCATAACTTTTGCATACGATCTCCGATTTGGGTGTTTGATAGTTTGTTGGAAAGGTATATATAATATTTACAACTTTTGGTTGACCAAATGGATGTCGATGGTGACCATTTGGCCCCAAATCTCAAAAAAACATCATTTAGGGCTTGAAAACGGCCCCAAAAGTTTAGGACCCAAAAAAACTGTAGAAAAATAACTAGGAAACTGCCACAATGGACAATTGTTTTGAGCCAGTAGCATAAGTGGGTGGCCACCAATTTCTATCTGGATCTATCCTCCCTCCTTAGGAAGCAATGGTCTCCATTTCATCTAATCCCGTATCATATCTCGAACTGTGTGTTGAGTTGATCTCCTCGTGCAACATTTGCTAAAGTGAAGAGGCTGCTTTTCTTTGGCATCCCGAGAGGGCTATAATTGTTGTATGGATGATTTGTTTCTGAATGAGAACCTTGAATGCATGGATTTACATCATACAGGTACTCGGATAGATGAGGAAACAATGGCTTTGTCTTCTTATTTTGTCTGATGAGCAGAGACACCCTGTGTAGAGGGTGTGGAGGTCTCTGTGATCTTATGTTCTCCTTTAGACGCAATTGTGAGGAGGAATAATTTCTTGGTGTGGGAGCTTATCTTCCTACCCTATGAGACTATGGCAGGTGCAACTGTATCTGGGATCTAACAGAGTTGTCCTTCCAAAGTGACAACGACACTGCGGGGCCCTGACTCATATACAGCATGACACTTCCACATATATGGTTGTCCTAAAAGAACATCACAGAATTCAAGTGGGGCCACATCACATAATACCTCATCTTTGAAAGGATTGATGCCATATGGTAGGAGGCATTGCTGAATAATGTGGATACCTCATCCTTGGTTTAGCCAACCGATGCTGTAAGGTTGGGGGCGTGGTGTTGTCAGAAGCTCCAATCTCTTGATGAATTCTACTGAGATCAGGTTCTTTTGGCTACCATTGTCAATGACAAAATGTAGAGGCATTCCCTTCACCCACAACTGTAAGTGGAATAGGCGCTCCTCTGCCTCTGACTCTTCAGGATCCTCTAATTGAATCTGTGCAGTAGCAATAGTGGCAGTGGGGTCTGCATCAATGATCTACCTCCCATTGTATGTGGCTATGACATTGGGTTCGAAATCAGAATCGGGATCTAATTTTGAAGATTTTATCTCAGCCACTAATGACTGCTTTGAGTGACATTTATCAGTGTTGTGCCAAGGTATTTTATGAAATTCGCACCACTTACCAGTGTCCTTCTTTATCTTTCCATATCCCTTCTTTGCTTATGTTAGGGACTGGTTGTCCTTTCCTTGTCCTGTGTTTTGTGGGCCAGGGTTTCCCTTGCCTTGCTTCTACGGTGGGTGCGCAGGTCTAGAGTCTCCCTTGTTCTTTTCTTGAAATTTCTCCTTGATTTCGGCAGCGTATCGATAGGAGGATCCAAGCGAAGAGATGTCGAGAAAGTCCATCTTAGTTCAAATGTACCGATGTAGATCACTACAATATTTCAGAATCAGGTGTCACTTAGAGTCCTTGATACTCAGCTTTGTATGCAAGGTATGAAATTTGCTGGTGTATTTCGACATCGTTTGGTCCCTTTCTTGACACAGAATGGTCCATTTTGTGTACTGGTCATCATAGTTTCCCACAGGGTAATATTGTTCCCTAACGACATCTATGAAAGAGGCCCAAGTGGGATTTGTTTCAAACATTCCAGACTCGTCTGATGAGTTTTACTCATAATAAGTACCCCACCAATTTTGGACATAGGGGATTGCCTTAAGGAACGCAAAGGTGATCTTTTCTCTGTCGAAAAAATTGTGGACAGATAAATACCCTTCTAGAACATTCAACCAATTATCCAGGGCATTTGCATTGATATTTCCTTCAAATAAATAAATATCAAATTAAACGTGTACCTTAAAGGGAGTTACATCCCCAAAACAACTGCTCGTTGAAGATGCACTTACCGTTGACGGCATTCACCGAAGGATTTGGGAGAAACTATCCATCATGTCATTCCTCAGTCGCTCGAGGGATTCCTCGAGCAAGGACTTGATAGGATCTCCTGCTACGTCATCTCTCTTTTCTTCCGCCATGGGATGTTGTTTGGGACAGCGAGAATGACCAAGTGAAACTAGTTCGATACCAAACTCTCTATACTCGGACCTCGTCAGGGACATGCACCGGGAAACAATCAAAGAGAAGATTGCTCTGATACCACTGATCTAGATTTATGCATGAATGAAATGAAAGAACATATACAGAATCATAATCACAGACATTTTGCAAAGATAACAAAGATATAGTAAACCCATGTTCTATTAAATGGCAGAAATAGAACAGACTGTAATACAATTACTAGAATGTTGGTAGCTATCTCTAAGAAGAGATGTGACTGCTATGCTCATCCATGCCAAGATGAATACAAAATGAGGCCAAATAGGCCTATTTATAATAAGAATGATGTGAGAAACCCAAAAGTCCAAAACGTAACCCTAGAACATGAACCGTCATAAATTTTGTGGCCCCAAGGTGGTAAGTTGAATAGTCAACTTCTGAGGGTCATAACTTTTGCATACGATCTCCGATTTGGGCATTAGATAGTTCGTTGCAAAAGGTCTATCTAAGATTTACAACTTTTGGTTGGCTAAATGCATGTCGATGGCAACCGTTTGGCCCCGAATCTCCAAAAAATGTCGTTTAGGGCCTTAAAATGGCCCCGAAAGTTTAGGACCCAAAAGAACTGTAGAAAAATAACTAGAAAATTGCCACAATGGACAATTGTTTTGAGCCAGTAGCATAGGTGGGTGGCCACCGATCTCCCTCTGGATCAATGGGCGATGAATCCTACTCTCTCTTTACAATTATGTTCGTAACTATAATTGCATGCTTTGTTGTAATGAATTTATCAAAATCAACATTGGATCAATCTACATCTTTAGTCATTTATTTTATTCCTTCAAGCAATCAACATGATGCAGTAAAATTATTGTGGTCCATGCTTGCACAACAAACATGAGACAATAGCTATATGTAAATATGTTTTCTTATGGAGATGGTAACTTGTAGTTGTGGTTCCTATAAGAATGAACCATTTGTTGGCTATAGTGATAAGACCAACTATCCCATCGCAAGTATATATGATTTGGGTGTCATCCATTAGCCTACTCATGGTGAAATAGAGTTATGGCTCATGAATTACATAGTAACATAGAATCAATCTAACGTTCAATCAATGCAAGTGACAATTATAGATAACAATGCCAAACACTATGTATTGTTTCTTTTTGGCTCTCATAGACTACCAAGAGGTTTATTGGGCAATCACAAAAACATATTGACAATTCAGTCAAGGGAAATCAATGATAATGTGGTAATTAAAATAATATTGTTATACCAATGATTCAAATTAAGAGCTAAGATGATTGTTTGGTTGGGGGATGCAATTACACAATGTTTAAACAAAATTAGTATGCCTTTTTTGCTCTAGCATATGGTTAGACAACATGTCAGAAGGGAAAAGGAATATTAGTGATCTCACCAACCCACCAATTTATTAAGGAACCCAAATAATGACCCCATACATTTAGAATATCGACATAGATATTTTTGCAAGTGAAAATAATCGACATAACAGAGCATGCACATATCATAAATTGATCATAACAACCACAATCACACAAAAACTAAAAACTTTGGAAACCCAAATGGAAAACCAACAAAGATGTGTTTTGTTTATACTCAAGAAATTCTTTCGCAAAGGGTGAGGTATACTCCTTTTAATGTAGATTCCATGTGTTCTTACTCAATAGCGACATTTTGCATATTTCTTTGGCTTAGAGACATTTTTTGCTCTTCATGGATAGGTTTAGATCACCTTCATCTTCTGATTTTCAGGTAGACTTCAGTTCAAGTCCTCACTCTTTTGTTGCTACTATTATCCTTCAAAACATTTATTTTTTCCATCTTTCATGGGTTGTATTTGCATCAAGAAAGTGTCATGGCCCCATCCAAATAAGGCTGCTTGCAAATAATGTTTCGCCAACCTACTAATTCCCTAGGTGGATATGGAAACATAAATTTTGTAATGAGGGGACCATAGGACCCAAAATGACTTTATTTTACCATATTCACATTAAAATGGGTCACATAAACAATAAGTGTTAAGAAAATAAGGTGGCATTGGTTCATGAAGACACTTGGAAGCTTGTGGAGCCTTTGGGTGACTAGATTCCCCACACACTTGGCATGACCTTCATCCAAATTCAAACCCAAGGGAAATGTAATGTTCTTGGAGGTTGATGTGTTGTCACATAGCCTAGCATGAGCCAAGGAATTAAAATTAGAAGAGGAGAGTGACTCCCATGGAAGATGAAGAGACTAAGGACAATGTGTTCCACTTGGAAGGAGATTCCATGCATTCTATGACAACTAATGGTGAAATATTCTATGACAAATATGACAATTTCAGACCTGATTACATACCTATGACAAATATAACATGACAAGGCTAAAAATATCCACCAAGAGGGTGCATTTGGGAGTTAGAGGAAACCATTTGAATTCGGGAAACAATTGGAGCATGAAGAAGAAGACAAGCGCCATAGGAGTTACTAAACCATTAACATGAGTTGGAGGAATCCCAAGGAGGGAAATTAGACCTTTGGAGGCCTCATGAAATTAATAAAATGATGTCATCAGGAAGCATGATGGATTTTTACCATTTTTTAATTGGCCTTTGACACTTTGGAGACCTTTTGCTTGTCCATTGCATAGTGAGTGTTCACTCTCCCTCCTTGTGAACCAATTTCTAGGGATTTGGATTCCTTTCCAAGTTGGTTTATAGAGAGGCCATTAGTATAGTCTCTCATTGAATTTGAATGAATTCATTTTAGTTTCAGTTTGAAGTCCATATAGTTTGAGTTCTCCTCTATCTCCCTATTCTCTCATTCCTTCTTTTCCATTCCCCCACACTCTCATGTTGATGGTGCACTTGTTGGAGTGGTGTTTTCTATTTGATGCATCCATTTGATGCCCAATATGGGGTACATTATATATGGATATGTAATTTTTTTTCCATATGATATGTAACTCAAAATCTAGGAAATTCATATGTAAAAAGCTTGCATTCTCATGCCATTAAATCACTAATTTTCATGAATTTGGCTTCCATCTTGAAAGAGTTTTTATATCAGATTTGTATGAGGGTTATTATCATAGTTTTTTGATGTTGGGGCAGACATAAATGATGCATGAGTTTTTACCTTCATGACCATATGCTATGTATCTAGAAATCCAAGGAACTCATGTGTGAAAAACTTGCATTCTCATGCCATTGCATCACTAGTTTTCATGAATTTGGCTTCAATCTTGAAGGATTTTTATATCATATTCATATGAGGGTTATTCTAAGATTTCCATGTATTTGGTACATAAATTTGTATTCTGTATATGACCACTATATGTCATGTTAATTTTAGAATAGTCCATTCTACTTTTCACGTGTCAAATTTGAGCTAGTAATGCAATATCCCCTTAAGTAATTTCCATGAAAGTTACCATACAAATGTTGCACATCATAACCAGTTTTCAAAGATAAATAACAATGATTAATGATATACATTGATGTCTTATATTCATCTCCATACTCTTTTCTTAAATTTTGGATGGTCGTACTTGAGTTGGAGAGACAAATTGGCCTCCACCATTGGGGTGAATTTGACCTCAATTTCCTAGGAACTTTGCACTTTATCTCGTTAGCCCCAAACCAACTTACATAAGATTAAATTTAGATACAAAGTTTTCATAGGTAATATTTTGATGTTATAATACTCATCATACCCTTGCATTTCAAATTCAAGACCATTTGGAGTCAATTGGAACTCCATACAATCTTGACTAGTAAAGCTTGAAAATTGCCCAAATTGCACTTTTTTCCAAAATTCCCAAGTAGGGACATTGCAAAAAACATGATTTATTATAAGATTTTCTTGAAATGTTATCCATCCAGCTATTCATTTCAACTTCTTATGGCCATTTTTATTTTGTCTTAAATTTGTGACTATCGACTTCAAACTTTGTCAATCATTCATTTTTTACAAAGTTTGGGAAAATAGATCATTTTGGATCCATTTTCTTGTCTTTTATTCCACTAAAATAGATTTTTCTTTAATATTTATGATTTTACAAAGTTAATCTTGGTGGTCTTAGTTTGATCCAAACTTTTAAGGGATGCATTGCTTTCACTAACTTCTTCTTGTCCATCAAAACATAGGTTGTCATGCTTGACCTCATGTTTAGATACAATGAGCTTTACATTCCCGTAACTTACCTTGTCTATCCCTTATCCATCATAGAACATTTGTCTCATTATCTTGGAATTTATATCTTTGGTATGTTTTTCAAAATTACCAAAGGGATCTTCCAAAATAAATTGAAAAACATCCTTGGAAGGTGAGCAAACTATGCTTGTCTTGATCATAGTGTGGCTTCTATAGTAGAAATGGAAGATGCTTGTGATTCCTTTGTCCCTTGAGCAACTACTTATAGCTTGGCCAATGTCTACTCTTTTGATGTCAATTCTTGGTACAAATGAGCCATCATTTAAGTGATCCTTTGGTCTTGTGAACCATTTAGTTGTGTTACATTCTCACCAAATTTCAAGAGCTTAACTTTTCTCTCGTTCTAATCTACCATACTAGTGTTGAGATTATTTAGGACTTCAACAAATTGTTCTTTAAACAAAGGCATCAATTTTGTGGAAGTCTCAAGGTATTTTTACATCCATGTTATCCTTTCCTTCAAGCATTGATTCTCTTGTTGGATCTGATGGCTCTTGACTCTTCCAACTTTTCCCTTTTCAATGGTTCACCCATGATGTATTTGCTTTCTACCTAAATTGTTGATTTTTCTTCAAGGTCATGGATTCAATTGTTTTGATACCATATGATTTGTAAATGGTGGGATTATGGACACCCACCTCATCAACATAGATGTTCTATAGAATTTAAAACTATTGTTTCTTTGTTAGGATAAGTACAAATATGATTGGGTTTTATCTTCTCCAATAGGTATGAATGGAATCTATTCAAATTATTGCAATCAAAATTATTTTATAAGATTAATATTATTGAATGCATCATACATTACCTAAAATGAAAGCTCCATTTTCATCTTTGATTTAAGGATTCATTGATATGGTTTATTTGTTTATGGTTCTAAGGCCAATTATGAATAGTGAGAAACAAATCCAAGGTAGTGATGCTTGATGTCTTTTCAATTATGTGCCCCGTTAGAATGACATACTTTATTGTAATGATTTTTTCAAACCCATCAATGGATCAATCACTTCTCTACTCATTTAATTATCCCCTCAAGTAATCAATAGGGCACAAAAAACTTTATTCTAGACAATGCTTGTTTAACAACCACAAGATAATTATATATAAACATTGTATTTCCTTTTGGACATGGATCTAGTCATGGTTCCAATAGAATGAGTAGTTTACTAACTACAATGATAACTTAGATATTCAATGGGAAGTATATGTGACATATGTGTCATTTAGTAGTGTACTCAACATGAAATTGATAAGTTCATTTTATCACGTGCAAAGTTTCATGCATTGAAGGACATGGTGGAGTTCTCATGCAATATAATTATGTAAAATGATATAAGTCAAGGAAATTGAAAGAACATGAGCAAAAATATTCTACTCATGACTTGGAACTTTCTACAATATTGCATGCTTTAAAATGTGGAGGAATTATTTATTGGGCAAGAAATTTAAGGTTAGACCTATTCATAATAGCTTGAAGTATTTATTTGTCTAGCCAAACTTAACTTCTAGGAATCTAGATGGTTGGGATTTATTTGTGAATTTGATTTCGTAGTCGAGCAAAAAAAATGAAAAACAAAGTTGTTAATCCAATCAGTAAAAAGATGCATGTACTAATTCTTAGCATTTGAAAAATAGAGTCATTAATTCCATAGTTGAATATCAACATTATATCCAAGTGAAAGATGGATTGCAGTAAGAGATTAGAAAATAGATATGAAGGGTATCACCTAAATGATGATGGAATTATTATTTAAAAAAATAGAATCTATGTTCCCAACTCTTTAGAGTTTAGAATAATTATCATAGATGAAATACACAAGATATCATATTTTGGACTTCTTGGCTATCAGGAAATGATTGATACAACAACAAAAGTACTTTTTTCCCTACGATAAATATATTTTTTGATAAATACATTGTTAGATGTATGGAATTCCACTAGTATATGTGAACACTTTTCCCACATCAAATTGTTTCTATAGCGACGAACATTATCCCATAATTTCATGGAAACATTATCGTCTCTTTAGCCACACTTTGAACAGTTAGTCACTAGAGCGACAATAAATATATGATACATGTTGTGATTGGGGACTGCTTAAAATCCTTTATTCATCATTGTAGAGACGATAATTCATCACTATAACAGTGTCTCCTTGTCTCTATAACGATGTATTCTTGTCTCTATAGTGATGTATTAGCGTCGTTGCAACATGATCCAGTCATGGACATAACAACGAATTTGCTATACAAGCAACAGAAGATTGTCTCTCTAGTGACAAGAAATTATTGCCCAAAAAGAAACTACTGACGAGTTTGTTATACAAGCAATGGATTATCATTTCTATAGAGATAGGTTATCATCGTTAGACCAACGCTTTCTGTGTATTTAAAAAAGATATTTTATTTCCAACTTTCAAAAATTTCATAACAAGCTAAAACTCTCTAAAGCCTCCAAAACCTAGCTAGGCCATCTATCATCAATAGCAATCCATAACTAGCAACACAAAGGCCTAGCAAGGTGGCCTAGAAAGGAATCTCATCAAGCTATCTAGCCAACCATCCAAGGGTATCAAGGGCAAACACATAAGCCACATGTCCTATAGCTTACGCATTGGTCCTAAGTGGATGGTTTACTATGGTTTCCTATACTTGTTTTTCTACTGAAAAACCATTGACAAACTAAGTGTTTTGTTACTATATATTGGTGTTTCTTGCACTCAGTATTCACATTTTCAAAAGCATTAAGCATTATAAAATATTTCCATATTTAAAGTTGCTTTTATATTTCCTTACTATGGGTGTTCACTGTTGGTTCACCATCTGAAATTAACTGAGAAAATAAATTAGTTCTTTCTTGGTCTAATGCGCATTTAATGCTGGTACTTTAATTATTTCCTGGATCATTAATACTACTGAGATAATTATGTTGAGTTCTGGGTCAATATTTGGGTTTTTATTGATTGAATTATGTTGGGCCTCAGGTCGGTAGGGCAAAATTCATCTAGAATTCTGCCTAAGTATGGAGAAGGAGTATGAAAGAGTAAAAGGAAGGAGCTACAACAGACGAAGTAGAATCAATGAAAAATGAAGGATGTTGTGACATAAGAAGGAAAGAGAAGAGAAAAATAGAAGGCATGGGATGAGGAAGCTGCGCCAGATTAGTAAGCTACGACAGAAGGACATAGAAAGATACGAGATGACATGGTATAATATTTATAGAAGCAGGCGTGTGAAGAAAGGTAACGATAGGAAAATGATAGTAAGGCATCATGTTTAGAAAGAGACAGTCCTTAGTGATTGTGGGTACGATCTTGGCTGGAGCTAGCAGAAACCACACATGTTAAGGAACCTTTGTAAGTCAAGCCAATAGAGCCTTTTTGTTATGTATTGCTAGAATAGGAAAGACAACTTGTTGGCTGAAGATAGCAAGTTGGCTGGGATATCAACTGAAGAGGAGTCTAAAATGATTCTATAGTGAGGTTGTTAGACTCTGTATCGAGTTAGTATTGAGGCTGTAACAAGCATGTATTGGTTATGTATCAAGTCTAAGATAGGGATATAAAAGAAGGAACCCAAGCTGTAAATGGGTTAGATGGTTTTAGTGGATTAACTGATACAACAATTTTGAGTAATCTCTAGAATCTTGGAAAAAACATTTGAGCTAGACTTGAGATAGATAGTTTTTGGTTAATGATATGGATCACTGAGTGCATCAAAGTAGTGGTTCTGTAGCTGAGTGTGCATACTAGTAGAGAAGGTCGAGTCAATCCAAGCTATGGGCGGATCACTAGTAGTAGTAGAGTAGAATGAGAAAGAGAGAAGATCATAGAGCATGAGAGGGAGGAAAAGTATGTAAAGATAGAAGAGAAGATCTTGAATAGAGTCTGCAACTTTGTGCGCAGACAAAAGGTGCATCTATTTCGTCATGCCAATGCCAGATGAAGAGCACCTTGTGCTTTTTTCCTGGATGGGTTTCCACGTTATATGTTGTGTATATGTATGAATGTTGAGTAGCTTAGTTAGATGCATACATGTTGTCTTAATCGACTGGTTGATCATTGTGTTGCAATTGGATAAATGTGTGACTGCTGCATTATATTAAAGAGTGTGCTTATGATGGTTATTCATTGATCAGTTCACTTAAGTCAAGTAAATAAGGGTTGGACCATAGATTGGTATTGAAATATTGTGCATACAAGTAACCCACCTTCCCGGTCTTCATTGGGAAAACCTCGGCATAGATCCAAGGTACCAAAACACCCTCCCACACAAATTCCAGAAACATGGTTCTTGTAGTTACCCATAAAAATGAAATATCTTGGATGAGACGACATTTGTGTCGCAGGTGTTGCCGGTTAAGCTCCGCTCCGTTGGGCCGATATATTGGGATTTGTTGTGCTAAGAAAGAGCGAATGAACCTGGGTCTGGGGATAGATAGAGGGAAGAAAACCAACAAATGGTTATGTTTCTGGGACCTTGAAGTGTTGTGGTGAGGCCTGATATGTTGTGGCATCCCATGAAATCAGAAATCCAAGACTGGGTGGATTTCGAAGAGCTAAAGTTTGCACGAGAAGAAAGTGAAGGATCTCAGTGGAACCCAACAGATTGGTTGAGCTAGTACATCTATTCAGACATTTACAAGATTTTATTTTATGAGTTTCCCATCGTATTACATGAGTGGTTGTCTAAGTTGGAAACTCAACAAAATAATTTTCGAGGAGAACTGAAAGAGTGGACTTCTTTCTTGATTGAGCAGCTGAAAAGAGTCAACAACCCTATATCAAGGGTTGTGGACTTCTAGGTAGATAGTGTCCCAAAAGGATATATCACTGAGTTTGTTTTTGACACAATAAACTCATAAAGTGAGGCAAAGCAAAAAAAATTCAAGGACCACACAATAGATATCTATCATCTTTAAAGACATGGATAAAGATGCTTTTATGTGAAAAAGGCATTATGTGAATGATAGACTGAATAACAAAGGGTGGCTATATCTCAGTAGAACCCTAGAGTGAGATGTTCCTAGGAGATAGTGGAACTAAACTAGAGCCAATATTTTTAATAAGCAGAAGAAGATTTAGATCTGGTAAAAGAAGGAAAAATCTGTTAGAACGAGGGAGTTGCAACACAGATTGAGAAGAAGAAGGCTACGAGTTAGCATCATACTTAGACGAAGGATCTTGTGATGAAGAGGAAGAATATCATCCAATATCAAAAGGTGATGAGGAGTCATAAGAATTGACCAAATCCCCAGAAAAAGAACATGCTTACAACTTTCCTACCATACAAGAGGTAAGATCTCTAGACCTATCTCCAAGTAATTATGTAAATACAACTACTACTAACACTATAAATAGTGGATAAGGAAGTCTCACTAGTACAAATTTTGTTCTAACTGTAACAACAACAAATACAATGGTTGGAGCCAACATTAATCTCCCAATATTCAATGGAAATAGGTTTGAAGATCCTGAGCAGCATTGGTTCCTTTGTGACACTGTCTAGATTGTATGATAAATCCAGGATGAGGATATCAAAAAAGCACAAATGATAACGACTCTGCGAGGTCGTGTGCTGGATTGGTATATTAAATTTTCCATAGTACCAACATGAGTGCTCTCGAAAACACTCAAAGATATTCAACTATATTTGAAACATGAATTCAAAAAGATGAAGTCCGAATCCCAAATCATCACTGAGATCAAAGAAATTAAGTAGCTACGGATAAATCTGTCTGGCACTTTAACCAAAGATTTAAGGCATTATTGGCTAAAGCAAGTTTCCAAATGTAGAATGTGTAGCACAATGAATGGTTTATTGCCGCCTTGCTACCATATATCTGAACCTCGTTGATGTAATAGAAACTCATGTCGCAGACAAAGGCTCTTGAAATAACAATGAAATTAGAATCCTTTCTCATTGGAGACATTGGCTTGGGAATGATGCAAATTCAGTCACAATTGGCCAATCTCATGGTGCAGCTCTAGGACATTAAAAGAGGAAAGGAAGTTCAAGAGGAACTGTTATCCCTAAAGTTGAACCTAGACTACGGGATTCAAGCTTAAGGAAATCTTTCTTTGAAAATGTAAAAATCAAATGCAATCAAACTAAAAATACAAGCTGGTATCAAACCAGGGCTAATAGAACCTCACAATACTAGAAGGCACTAGGCTATTATTACTTGTTGGTACAGTTTTCACAGTTTAGGAATGAAATCAAAACATCACACAAATTACAATGAACAGAGCTGGTATATATCACAGATGGGTAAATACAGGTGTTCATAAGAAGATCAAAGCATGTGATAGGCTGGTAAATCAATGAGGGCTGCAAGACAAACTGTAGAAACGATATAACACAAAATACAATACAACATTCAAGAGTAAGGATTCTATGATCCTGAAAACATGAAGTGAAACTATTAATGTGTATCAATATATAAAGATAATTGTTTCTCTTGATAAGAATTATAGTAATGGAATATTAATGACCATATACTTAATAGAATTATCAGATAAAAAATTCATGTAATACAGAAACAAATCATCATCATACTTCATTCAAAACTAGAACCTCTTTGAAGCTGCAAAATGTTCATGCTACATAGAAGTGCTTACAATTCATCAAGCATCGTTCCCAGAACTGCTAACCTACAGTCCCCTGCGTTCTCCTGAAAGGAAGAACTCTCCTCTTCCCTCTTTGCTTTCGAGCCTTTAGCTGGGACCTCTCCCCTTTCTCTTGTTACATCTTGCCTTTTATAAATTTACAATGCATTACATAATGTAAAACAGATCCCAAAATAAAGGATCGAATCCACATGGAGATCTTTGATCCTACTAAACTGGGCTATGCTGTTGGAGATTCGAACCTCAATCCTTGTTCATAAGATTTGGATAATATCAATGATGTGGATTTTGAGTCTTAAAATCCTGACATCTGTGCTACATTTTCCTTGAAAAGATGGGCCTGCTAAAATTACGCTGCCACCTGTACTTTGGTTATATTCACGCCTTGACATTCTGGAAATGATCACCTTCTGGAAATGATCCTTTTGACTGATAATCTGAAGTCGATCTTCTTCCTAAATCACTACAAATCTAGAAGGACTCTACTCAACTACCAATTGATCCCTTTAAATTCTCTTTGCTGCTCGAAGTTGTTAGTTGAATCCCTGATGATATGGAAATGACAAAATCTATCATCAAGAGTCGCAGACAACGCTCAACTTGATCCATACACTTGTCAATAAAGTCTCCGTGAATAATAATCAAATCCTGTTGTAAATTTTCTACCAGGAATGTGTATATGTATCGTAGGATGTTTAAGCTTTCTTCTACAATAATTTTATTTCTCGACCATAGAGCTTATCTGGATCTTTAGAAGGGAGTAGCTGAAAAATATCATAGATCTAGTCCTTGAAACTTTTGGAAAGCATTTTATCAGCCTCATCTAACACAAACATCTTTATGTAATCGGGGCGAAAATAGTGTATGCACAACATTTCAAACACACGACCTGGGGTTCCAACAACAACTCCTTTAAAATTTGGCCTTTTGCAGACATGACAGATAAGCCAAAATCTCTTCCTTGATGGATTGAATGTGTCATTACAGCTTTTTCATGTTTCCATTAGTGTTGATCTTTAAGGAAAAGTTAGGGGCAAAGTATTTGATGTAATCATTATCAGGAATTTCATTAGGAATCTCTATATCAAGAAGTACCCCAATTTCCCCAGACCAACAACGAGCAACATTCTCTTTTGTATAGCCTCCTCTCCCAGTAACCAATAGCGGAAAATTAAATTTCTTCACAAATATCACACACTGTGCATGACAAGCAGAGTAGCACCATCGATGGATAGGTTAAATCAACCAAGGAGATCCCCAGTAAGTGAATCAGCTCCACATTGAAGAACAATGGCACCAGGTTGGTATATTTCAACAACCTTGGAAATAATAGTTTTGAAAAGTCGCATAAAACTAGCATCATCAATTCCATATTTGAGAGGGACATTAATAGCATAATATTTTCCTTCTCTTTCTCCAACCTCCTTAACATCTCCCGTTCCGGGGAAAAACAAGTCACCATACTTGTGAAAGCTCGCTGTCATCACCCTGTCCGTAAAATAAAAAAAGCTTCCTCAACTCCATCACCATGGTGGACATCAATGTCAATATAGAGAACTCTGGCGTGATGTTTAAGCAACTCCAAAATCCCCAGCACCAAGTCATTAATATAACAGAAACCTGATGCCTCACACTTTTTAGCATGGTGAAGGCCGCCAGACCAATTTATTGCAATGGCACAACTTTGATTGTTCAATCTGTGAACAGCATCTATAGTGCCACCGGTCATAAATCTAACAAAACTCAAAGAGGTTCTCAAATACAGGACAATATTCTCCCATATTATATCTTATTAGCTCCTTGGTGAACATGTGTTGGGTATCAGGTGTTATTCAATGCAAGAACTCCACATAGTCTGCTGAATGAAACTGAGCAAGTTCCACTGGGTATGCTTTATGTGGTCGATAGATCTCCATCTTCTTGTGAAGCTCATAGGAAAGCACTAGATGGTGTGTCATGCACAGTCGATGTGGCTTCATAGGATGGTTTGGACAAAATTAGACACTTCCCACATCCCCATATGTACATTCTTCCACCAGAAATTAATATGTTGCAAGCTCACAATATGCTGCCAGTTTGGAAGGACGCTGCTAGTTTGTAAAAATTCACCCTGTAACACATACTCTTTTGCACATACATGGGTTCTTAGTTGATGAATGGAAATTTTAATTATTTTAGGTAACCAAGGGAATCATAAGGGCAAGCAATCAATCATAAAACATAAAAAAAAATCAGAATTAGAACAACAAAAACCAATCCAAATCAAAATTTCAAAAATAAATAGGTAAAACAACCCTAGAGATAACAGGAACTATGGTGTACAAGGTGCTAAATAGATGGACACCATAAAGATAATTTCCCAACGCTTATGAACTATGTTGCAGCTGGTGCACCAAACCCATTAAACACACAAGGAATGCCTCAGTGTCGAATATGCCAAACTAGAGGACACAAGTATGAGGAATGCCTGTACTTACAGAAGATTGTGAGTGGACCCGCTAGTATTTATTGTAAATTTTACAAGTCAGTAGGTCATGATGAGAAAGAATGCAGAGCACTTCAGCTGCTACAAGAGAATACGATGGATACCTACCTAATGAAAAATGATTAACAAATGCAAGATGAATGAGCGCAATCTCAGTATCAGCCTCCGTAGTATCAGCAACAACAATTGACTCAACCACAATACAAACACAATCAGTATCCTCAACAACAACAATACCATTCGCAAAGGGGGGGTGGGAATTTTAGAGGTCGATGACAACAAGCATGAAGAGGATTTGGTCGAGGAAGTAGTTTTTCTGTATAATGAAGTGTGTTCCAACTTGAAGAAAAAAAATAGAATAGTTGTGAGTGTCAAAATTAATGTTACATATATGTCAAATTAGGTTTTATTGAAAATAACTCATTTTTTCATTTAGATCATATTAGGGGGTGCTCAATTGTTTAAGACTGTAAAATTTTGGAAGGGCAATATTTGCTTTTTTCATTTTCGGGGGAACGGTGTAGTATTTTTTTTAAATGGTTGTTCACCATTTATTGGAACTCTACATCTATATAGAAATATGCCAACAATTGCTATTAGGGAAAGTTAAGGTATAACCAAATTTACACAATCCACTCAATCATTACATCAAGTCTTACAAATAGCATCATGTCACTTGAAGACTCACCCTTCAAATTTGATTAAAGATATTGATTTGGATTAAATCAGCTAAATAGGTGGGGAAACGATTATAAATCGAAATTGTTTGGGCCAATGTCAATAGAATGAGGACTTTGAAGAGAAAATGCCACTCAAACTTTTTGGGACCAGTAATATCGTCACTTTGTGCACGTCTGCATGTGATTGAAGTCAGAAAATAAATAAAATTAGGTTTGAATTTAAATCCACAATTACTTGTACACTGTGATATATTTAGAGTGTCACTATCTAATGATAACGACCATTGAATAACGTGAGGGATCTTAGTCTTTAGTATGAAGATAAGAAGTTTAGTATGAAGATAAGAATTGGACCATTAATGGAAGTCTAATCATCAGATAAATAGAAAAAAAATAATGTTGTCCTAAAAGTAGTTTTAGTGTGAACTCTTCATGACGGTGGGACGTTTTCACTATGCACTTCACAAAGCCGGGACCTATTTTCCCGATGATTTGCACCGATCAGACGATCGGCCGCGTCGGACGTGACCGGTCACGCGCGGTTGGTCGTCCGATCGGTGCAAATTGTTGGTTCAAAAGTTTACTTCCTTCACAAATATGCTCAATTTTACACCGTGTTTCAAAATTAATCAAAGACAAATACATGTATGTATGTGGTATGGTTGGTTTTAAAAAACAGTAGATTTGGGAAACAAAATGTTTTCGTTGCAATCCTTTATACCAAAGGGATATATATATATATATATATATAAACCATCAAAAATAATTTTACTACCTTAAATTAGAAATGTGGAGAATGCAATACAAGGCCAGGCTGCTTCAACTGTGAAATCATTTTATTCTCTTCATCATATGCTTTTTTATGGAGATACTTTAAATCTTAAAAAGATATTTGAAATCAAAAAGAAAATTAATGATTTTTATTGATATATACATAAAATTTAAAATAATGAAAATTTGAATTGAAATAACAAGTCATCCAACCCTTTCAAACTCACTTAGTTTCAATCTTGTATTTCCCTTTCTAGGGTTTTCTAGTTCTATCATTTTAAAATTACTATTTGTTTATTTTAAAATTTATACTTTACGTGGTCGTACACAAGTTATATTAATTTCCCATAGAAAAACTATTGTATGCAAAAGTCCAAAAATAAAATACATGGGAAGCTTTCAGCATCCAAAACTATACAAAGCTGGAAAATACATTGGGAATGGTGGTATCATTGAATACAGATCTGAAACAAATCTCACACAAGTACTCTTTTAGCTTTAAAAACCCGTGATAGAATTCATTAATCCTCGATCAAATCCTTTACCAAATCCTCCTCCTGGTTGCTATCATCGACCAAATCCTCTATGCTTTGTTATAAGACATTTAATTCTTTAATTCTTTGTACAAATTGATTCCAAATTTGTTCCTCCTCTATATGTAATCCTATGGTAGTTTCCCTTTTCCATCTTTGTTTCCAAATGGATGATAGAGCTAGCTCTATTGGATTTGCTAGATAATGAATGTATTCTACGTTAAGGGTATTAATAAAAGGGTTAAGTAATTGGCCTTGATTGACACATCCAACCTAGGGGTATTCACTCGATATATTGCGCCCATGTCTCAATGTATTTATACTTGGCGCTTCAAGTGCTATGTGCACTACAAGAAATTTGACATTTAGGGGGGGGTTGTCTTTCGCCTCCAAAATCCAATTTTGGGGGTAGTTTTGGCTTTGGAGGAGGTCTTTACAAAATCACCCCTAATAGCATCGATGCTAAAAATTTTGACTTTTAGGGGTGGTTTTGG